>JAPQWS010000104.1:11200000-11580000 GCA_028651295.1 Catharanthus roseus
CCTCTCTTTTTTCACTTTCTTCTATTTTCTTCTTCATTTCCAACCTTTTCTTTTATCTTTCCAGATCTCTAATTGATTTGCACTCATGCTTCCTTATCTTTTTCAACATCTTCCCACAAGTTGATACTCCATAGAGATTGTATATACCAAGCTGATTCAATAATTGTTTGAAATGAGCTGTTGCTAATGGTTTGGTGAAAATGTCTGCTAATTGATGCTGAGAAGAAATTACCAAAGGTTTTTAATACTTCTGCCAAAAATATGTCTCTAATGTGGTTGGTTTTATTATGGAATACTGGATTCTCAACAATGCATAAAGCACTTCTTGAATCACAGAAAAGGGCGGCAGCTTGCTCTTGATGAATGTATATATCCCCAAGAATATATAACATGCATTTTAACTCACTAGTAACAATTTTCATTGCTCTACATTCTACTTCTCAGAACTCTTAGAAGCAGTTGACTGTTTCTTTGATCTCTAAGAAACCAAAGAAGACCCTAGAAAGACACAAAAACTAGTAACTGAACTTTTGGTTTCTTCACATCATGCACAATTTGAATCACAATAGCTTGCTAGCTTTGTATCATTATCTTATTTAAAAAAGAAAACCTTGTCCAAGAGCAGAGTTGATATATCTCAGTACTTTGTGCATTATCTTCTAGTGGACTATAGTTGGTTTGTCTAAAAATTGAGGCCTAGTTATGGTAAGATATAGCAACTTACCTACAATACTCCCGTACTCTAAATTATCATCAAGTAACTTTGAATCTCCATTACTCAACTTGACAGTTGTTTCCATGGGTCTTGCAGCTGGTTTACACAATTGAAATCATGTATCTTTCAACAAATCCAAAGCATACTTCCTCTGTGTTAGTTGAATTCCTGTATCAACTCTGGTAATCTCCATTTCAAGAAAATATCTTGCCTCACTAAGATCTTTTATTTTGAAAAAATCATGCAAAGTATGCTTAACTTTTGCAATGGTATATTCTTGAGAGCTAATCATTAGAGTATCATCCACATACACTAGTAAGATGATCATGACCCCAGCTTGATTCTTGACAAAAAGACTGTAATCATGCCAACTTTGATGAAAACCTATAGTTAACAATGGCTGTGTAAGCTTTGCATTCTATTTTCTAAAGACTTGTTTTAGACGATATAAAGATCTAATCAACTTGCAAACATGTCCTTGTGGAACTTGATAACCTGGAGATGGATGCATATACACTTCTTCAAACAATCTCTACATATGAATGATTATTAATATTTAACAGATACACATACCATCCTTTAGCAGCTACAAGAGCCATAAGCAACTTGGTGGTTGTCATTTTAACCGCTGGACTGAAAGTTTCAACATAATCAATACCACATTGTTGAGTAAAACCCTTGGCCACCAACCTAGCTTTATATCTTTTTCAATAGTCCCATCTGATTTATACTTGACTTTGTACACGCATATACAACCAATGGCATGATTTTCTCTAGATAAAAGAACCACAGTCCAAGTTTGATTAGTTTCTAGAGCTTCAAGCTCTAATAACATGACCTTCCTCCATTCTAAAAATCTAACAACTTCATTATAATGCTTAGGTTCATCAATCAAATCAACATTCAAGACAAAAAATTTATGAGCAGAAGGAAAATAATCATAAGAGATTACAGGCAATATGATGAGGAGAAGTAGCTATAGGAAAAGGATGATCATAAGCAGATAAGTAGGAAGGTAGATGCATAGTCCTGCTGGATATTTTAAGATCAAGTTATGAAGATAAAAAAGAAGAAGAACTAGACGAATAAAGATTAGAAGCAGGAGGAAAATGAAAAGTAGCATCAAAAGTAGACGCTGAACTAGAATCTGGTGAACTATGGATAGAATCCTGTGAAAAAAGACCTTGAATTGAAAGAATAAAAAATATCATAAAGGCTAAAGAAGTAGGAATAGAAGAAAAAGAAATAGAAGACAAATCAGAATATCTAAAAGGCAAGATAGATTCAATAAAGAGAACATCTCTAGACACAAAGACTCTATGACTAAAACAATCAAGGAGTATATTACCTTTGGAAATATCAGAATATCCTATGTAAGCATACTGTCTTCTACTAGGATCAAATTTAGTTATATTGTGATGGATAGTGCAAGCATAGGCTAGACATCCAAAAAAACTCTCAAAGAAGCATAAGAAGTAGTTGAGTAAAGAACTTCATAAGGAGTTTTATCGACAAGAAGAGGAGTAGGAGTAATATTAATGAGAAGAATTGCATGTTTAATACAGAAACTACAAACTCCAATATGAAAGAGGAAGATTGGATTGAAATTTCAAGGCTTTACCAACCTTAAGAATATATTGATGTTTTCTTTCTACTAAACACAACTGGTATGATAAATTATGCCTTTGGAAGCAAAGAAAACAGGCATAGAAAATTCCAAACCATTGTCAGACCTAAGGACCTTAATGGTTGCACCAAACTGTGTATCTACATAGGCATAAAAATGTTGTACTTGTAGTCTAGCTTCATTCTTGTTTTTTAATAGGAAGACCCCAAGTATATTTATTGTAATCATCAACAATTGAAAGAAAGTATTTCTCACTAGAAATAGTAGGAATTTTGCTAGGACCCTAAACATCAACATGCACAAGATCAAAGCAATTCAAAGATTTAGATTCATGAGTAAGAAAGGAAGGTTTATGATATTTAGCAAGAGGACAAATGGAACAATGACAATCTTTATTCACAGTAATATTTGAATGTATACCATTCAAAATTTGAATTCTTGGAATTGATAGATGTCCTAGTCTATAATGCCACAACAACTTTAGCATTTCTTGTGAATCAAATTGTATCGGATTCCAATGAACAGAAGTACTATATTACAAGTAGCAACGGAAAAAAATAGTAGAAACTGTTGGAATTCAAAGACAAACGGTAATAAAAATAACTACGAAAATCGCCAACAGGATCGGCACATACCAAGAAAACCGATTGGAAAGAAAACTATCTCAATGTTTTCGATGCCGCTAGATATGGAGGCGTTGCTATTTACACTTTGCCCTCTACCGGTATCCACGCGACGACCTCCTCTGTAAGCGAACGGGATACTAGTCCCTCGGCGTTCTAAAAACTCTTCAGAATGAACCCTAACTATTTGGTAATGCTTTGGAATTTTGGAGAGAGAGAGGCAAGACACAATTCTAGTCGTTTTAGGGTTAAAGGTTTTTTTAAATAGAGAAAGACAACTACAGAAAAGGTTAATATAACCTTTTATAGGTGTCAACATCATAACCCTAATTATGATCTAATAATAATTTTAATCTTGTCCGTCTATTCCTATAATCATCCAATGGTTGGATGAATAATATTTAGTAATTAATTTCATTTATTCGATAAATGAATTAGTTACTTATTAACTTACCAAATAAGTACAAATAAGGAATTTGATCCCCTTTTTGTATACGTTCAACAAATCTGGACATGATCTGGATTCATTGAATGTGGACATCGTGTTCACAAGATCGTCTATACGTGTGACCATGTAGGTTCACTTAATGTTGGTAGTGAATAAAAAAAATGTCCCAGAAATTTATCCACAAAACAAAAGTGGCCTCTTTCAAGACATTATGCTTACCCAAGTTAAGTAAAAGATATGATAACCTAACATCAGTTTTAGTATTTAGTCCTTTTGTCACACAATATCCTGATTAAGTATAGGGCATGGAATTAGTCATCCTTATAAAACTTAATTAACCCTTTACTTGATCACCGGGCAGACTGTTCCAATAAATAATATTAATAACACCTTATTAATACTTATTTGAAAATGGCCATGCGTATTTTCTAGTCTTCCTTATCAAGGGGCCCATGGATATCTCTCTTAAATAAGAGAGGGACAAATCCCTTTCACTATCTCTAATATTCAAGCCATGACAAGAAAATAGCCCAACCAATAGTCATAATAATCACCTGATTAAAAGTGATGTTTGACTATGTCAAAATATATTTTATCCCCATGCAAGAAGCATTAGAAACATTCGGTCAAAGGACACCAAACATAAACTGAGAAGAGTTACTTATGACTTAAACCCATGCAATATTTCTTCTTCACTTTGAATCATGTCCAATACAATATTCTCAACATATATTTGTGAATTGATTTTATATCTCATATTCATGATCAGTAAAACTTGATCATCAATCAAGTTCATACTAGTTTAATAATACAAGATGTGATAAAACTAGGGACAAACAAGAATAGTATTTTATTAGCAAGAAGGGTTTTACTATCAAGTCACATGCTTGATGACCAAGAGCATAAAATACAATTCAAAATACATGTCTCATAAATAACCAGTATAAATGTAGGTCAATTGGTCTAGGGGATCTAAATAACAGAGACAACAAGAAAAACATCAGATTGAATAGGTGGACAACAATCTAAAACATATAACTCTTCATGCCATTTAGCATATCCAATCCTCTTCTTGGATATAGGTGCCTAAATCACACAATTTATATTGTTTTCTTGGAAAATATGTTTAACTTTTAACCATTTCATCTCAAGTTATTTGAAGAAGTAATACTAAAGATATTGTAAAAATTTAGAGCAATGAAGTAGTAATTAGAAGAAATTGAAAGAAAAATTTCATTAATAGAAACCTGTTTTATTACAACAATTTCAATAAAAACACACTTATACATTGCTTAGCTCGGGGTTATTATAATTTTTTCTATTATGTCCCGGCATGTGACATCTGCCATATCTTGGGGGGGAGGGGAGAGGGGAATCCAGATTTCTATAATCCATTTCCCCCTAAAATCTCTTGCCCTTTTCCCTATCCCGTTACTTTTTCATGTTTGGAGGATAAAATATTAAATTAAAAGGAACATTCCTCCAAAAATTCTCACTCAAGACTGGATGAAAATTTGCTTGGTAAGTTTTTTTGTACGTATGGTAAAATGTACAGACCAATGTATGGTAAAATGTGGTTTTTTTCTTTATTTACACCATTTGTACCATGTTAAAATGTACACACCCTAATAAGTAGTAGAAATACTTTTATTAAATACCATATTACAAAATAATATACATAAAACAAAATAATCAATAATATACATAAAACTGAATACTCTATATTGAAATTTAATTTACATCTAATAGAAAATGAAAACTTCGAATTACTAATTACAACTATGGCTAGTCGGATGGCGTGAACCTCGTTGTCTTTTTCCCAACATGATGTCCGAATCCAGGTGGACGTACATCATCAGTGTCATTCGTCCGCTCCTCTTCATCAGATGAAGATGCATGTGATATAAACTGATTCAGTGTAGATGAACCGGCTGTGCTCGGAGGAGGAGGTGCACGAAACGATGAAAGTCCTAAAGAGGTATGATGTGGTGAGTGAAATGGGACAAACCCTAAGCCCGGAGGGGGAGTCGCGTGCAATGTCCCGGATCCACCTGGAAGTGAGTGGGAAGGTGGTGTCAAACCCAAACTAAAAGATGGTATATCTAAGTCTTGGCTGTCAAATGGGTCAACAAGAGGGCATCCACCTCCAGATCCCTCACCTCTCTCCACCGCATGTCCGGGGTCTGCATGTCCATGTCTGCCTGGAAAAGGAGGGACAGGATGGCGTCCACCTCCAGATCCCTTACCTCTCTCCACCTCATGTCCGGCGTCTGCATATCCGTGTCTGCCTTGAAAAGGAGGGACAGGAGGGCGTTCACCTTCTTCTCCACGACCAAGCAATCTACGAGTGCCCCTCTTAACTCCACGAGTACCTCGGTCCGGTACGGACTCCAGAGGACGGCGACGTGACGGTTGTACTGGAAATGTCTGTTGAATATCGTGTTGTAATGGAGTGCAGCCCAACGTACCGCCAATAGATACCATGCACCTCCAAATGATAGTCTACACTTTCTTTGCAAAAACAGCCATCTGTGATGGAGATAAAGGTGGCTCCTGTATCACCACTGAAGCCCTGTCATCTACCTTCTGCAACATGGAAGTCTTAAAAAAAAATTAAACAGTTAGAAGTCAATCATAAATAAATAAAATGCATAAAAATACCAAAAAAAAGGAAACTCTAGAATGTACCATCATCTATCTGTCGACCTCAACAAGCTGGTTTCCAACTGAACGAGTATCACGATTAATTGAATTTTTGTACACCTGTGTGATTCCCTGATACCATCTAATGTACTCGTCATTGGGGTATGATAAGACCTCAACTGCCAAGACAGGGCCATCCCTAATATGCAGTAGCCACTAATGCCAGACTTTTACATGGCTAGCAGGCTGTGTCCCCCAATAAGTGTGGTCATTTCCTCTAAGCTGGATCTGATGGAGATCAAGACGAGTATCACATGCGTCTGGTATATGCTGAGCCCGTGCAAACTGACGAATCACACGCCCGGGATAGTGATACTTCATTATCTCATAACAAATAAGTAGGACCTCTGCCCGCCAAAGGTCAGATGGAACCAGACCACGGTCATGATAAGGGAGCCATACAAACTGTAAAGTCAAAATTCAAAATCAATATAAACTTAAGTGCTTAAAAAATTAGGGTTTACACGTAATACAAAGTATTTTAAAGTGAACCTGATCAGATGGCGTGAAATCTAACTGGTCCTATATATAACTATGGTTTGAGTGGGCAGTTACCTGCAGTCAAAAGATGTGCATCATATATTACCAAGTAGAGCAAGAGGGTCGGCCTGAACATCTCTCATCACCTGAGGCCGCAATACAGGGACACGCGACCACTCCTAAACTTTCACTATGACTAAGCCTTCCCCTATCTGTCGTGCATCCTCTAAAATTGCCATGCACAACTACCTATATAAAAAACCAAGTACACAACTACCCCAGCTATATGTGCTGATGGCATCAATATCCTTTAATAAACTGAGGTAGCACACATGAACCAAATTGCCTGAGAAATCGGGAAGCATATGACCGCCCAGAAGTAAAAAAATAAATCCACAAGCGCGCAAGATGAGGTCATCATCGGTCTCTGAACCGGTAAATGCTCTCAAGATCCATTCTTCCAGAGGTTCCTTCTTCGCCTTATAACCAGAAAAGTGACTAAGAGACAACCGTATACCAATAAGTCTCTCGATCATCTCAATCCAATACTGTTTCTGGTGTACACTCTAACTGGGACCGGTAATGGGCAAACCCTCTGCCTGGACATCCAGAAGGGTTATTGTGACTTCACCACAAGTCATGTGAAATGTGTGAGTCTCCGGTCTCCAACACTCAACTAATGCGGTAATAAGAGCATGGTCGAGCTCAATGTAACCACATCTGAACACTCTCCCTAAACAAGTCCTATCAATAAGATCTACCAACCTACGGGGAGCCGTACTGTAACACTGGAATAGATTGTGCCCGAAATGCCAACACTGAAGATCAGTGAAATACGTCTCATGGTCCCCACTCCATATCAACCCAGACCTATGCTCGTGCTGTCTCGTCAAAACATCAGGGACTATGGGACCCGGATGCACATGTGCTGGGACTTCTTCCATCTATATCATTTACAGTTTGAGTTACGGTCAATATCTATAAATTAAAGTTAAAAATTTTAAATAAATTATAATTCCAAACTTTTTAAGGTGTGTTGTTTATGGTACAATTATTTTAGGGTTTGTATGATTTTTAATATATCAAGTTTAGTGTTTTTAGGGTTTTTAATGTTTTTATAATTTACGGTATAGGATTTTAATATTAAGATTTTGGGTTTTTAGGGTTTACTGTTACAAAGTTTAGAGTTTTACGGTTTAATCTTTAAAACATCAATTTTAGGGTTTTTAGGGTTTTTAAGGTTTTTATAATTTACGCTATAGGATTTTAATATTGATTTTGGGTTTTTAGGGTTTACTATTAAAAGTTTAGAGTTTTACGGTTTAATGTTTGATGTAAAATTTAGGATTTTAATAATAGATTTTTAATTTTTTATTATTTAAAGTTTATAATTTTAAGTTTTTTTAGGGTTATTGATGCTATATTTTATAGCTAAGTATTTTACTACTTGGTAAATTCAATATTAGGGTTTTAGGGTTTAGTCCATATTTTAGGGTTTAGTCCATATTTTAAAATAAAAGTCTTCATATTGATAATGGCATATAATTAATTACTAAACCCTAAATTTCCAAGTTTCTGTTCTACTAATTACAAAAAAAAAAAAAAAAAAAACAAGTGAAAAGAAAAAAAACCCAAATTCCAAGTCCACATCTTTTCTACTAAAAAACTTATAAGAATGATGCAAAATAATTATCCAAATAAATAAAAAATCCAAATAATCATAAAGTAAAGTAAAAGAAATTACCTAATTATCCAAATAAATTCATCAAAATAATTCATCACTCTAAAATCACTTTTGCAATAAAAAATACAATTATACACATTAAATTATCAAATTTGTACAAATTTATCAATAACAACAAATTTAAACATAAACCCAAAACCCACTTTCACAAAAATAAATTAATTCAAATTAATAAATAATCCAAATAAAATTCATAAAAATAATTCACAAACAACAATTAACAAGCCCAAATAAACAATAGTTAAAATTAATACATAATACACCAAATAATTTAAATAAATAAAAACTTACCGAAAATTAAAAATGCATCTTCGTACCAATAAGCTTTGTCTACCATTTTCCACTCTAAAACTCTTAACAACTTTCGTACTCCAAGGAAAATCTCACCGATTCAAACTTGAATTTAAAAAATTGAACTAAATTTTTACTGTAAATTTTGAAAAAAAAATAAAAAAGTATAAGAAGAAGAGAAGATACGAGTATAAGAACAAGGAAGAAAATAAAAGGAAGAGGAAAATGACTTACCAAGTAGCAGTAGCGGCGGCGGCACAAAGAAGAAAAGAAAATTTTCAGGGAAGAATGAAGAAAATTTTTGGGGAAGAAAGAAGAAAGAAGGAGACGAGCCAGGGTAAGGTTTATAACATGATAACGCACGATCATTGTGTGTTATCACTAATAATAACGCACAATGGTAGTGCGTTATAATGACTGATAACGCACAATCATTGTGCGTTATCGACAACTCAACGCAAGGTCAACAAACGATTCTGCCACGTCGTTAAACATGATTTTTAATGCGGTTTAATCCACTTATTAGTGATAACGCACAACATTGTGCGTTATCTCAGGTGATAACGCACAATGACTGTGCGTTATGGCCATTGTAGGATTAAAAAAAAACCAATTTAGTATCCATTTTTTTAAAATGGACTAAACATAGAAAAAAACCCCAAAACCTCCTCCAGGTTTACCTGTGAATTTATGGTTAGGTGGATAACCTTGTTTCTTGTAACAACCTATCAACCATGTGCCCACTATTATTGTAAAAGTACAATAGAATTGTTTCTTCTGGTTGTTACACTTTTTTCCACCAAAATTTTGTGGCATTCACAAAATATGCAGGTACTTGATGTTGACTATTATAAGCAGGTAAAAATGCTTGTACATTATCTCTTGAGAAACTGCCTAATTAGTTCCACAACCTTGTTGTCTCTCATTATTGATAACCATATTAAACACTGCATTCATATATGGCAAAGGGACAGTCATTAAATCTTTGTTATGACAAATTCAAAACTGTCATTAAAACCTTTAACAAACTTTAAAACTTGTTCTGATTGCACATTCTCCCTCACTTTCTTCAGGACATCAAAATGCAAGTAGGTTGTGGATCACATGTACACCCAGGTATAGGCCTGAACATTAAAATCTTAGCCCATAGTATCTTAAGCTTGGTATGATACTCATCAATACTTAAACTTCTCTACTTCTGAGAACGAAACTCTTTTAGCAAGTTTGACAGCCTATATACATCCATTATGCTATATATTTGTTGTAGATCTAACTAGATTTCTATAGCAGAGTTCATCTATAGTACACTTTATTTGATGGTATGATTCATATACTTTACTAACCAAGTGATAACCATATCATCTGCTTGTTTCGAAGAATCATACAACTTATCCCCATACTTTGGTTTAGCTATCCCTGTATCATCAAGTATAAAACAAATTTTGTTTTTTAATCCTAGAGATCTCTTCACTTTTCTACTCCGTATATGATAATTTCCTCCTTCTAATAGTGTATCAGCCAAGCTTTAATTAGGATTTCACTTGGATGAACATAAAATGGATGATGTATATTCCATTATACATTACGGTGATTCAACTAAGATAATACCACAGTCAATACTGCTAATGATTGATATAAAAAGCAACCAGAACAGGAACAACTAGTATGTAATGAAACTCAAACTAATCAACCAAATCAAACAAGTTCCAATCTCATCTATTCCAAAAATTACACCTTCAATCAATAACAACTTAAAACAAAACCAATATAGTAATTGACATCAAACAATTTCAGTCAGAACTTTGAAGAATCAATGATGGACAATCGCGATATCAAGGAAAACTCCAAAACCGAAAATGGAAACAAAGGTTTCATTTAGCATTTTACCATGAATCTTCATGTAAAATCATATCCAAAAGTACAGCAAGCTAGCTCTGATACTATGTTAAAATTATAGTTAGGGTTTTGTATGTGATGAATGGATTATGGATAGGGTTTTGTATGTGATGGATGAATGAGGGAAATTTTCTCTGTATTTTATTACGTAGAAAATGAATATTTATAAGAGTATATATATATTCACTTTCTAAATGAGGGAGAAGATATTCCCTTATAACTACCAAAACTATGTTTTAAAATATATTAATTACAATTCATTTTCATAATGAGCTAATGATGACTAAGATTAATGAAACTTAAATCTCGGCCCTCCATCTCATAGTGACTGAACTACAGCCAACTCTTCTGACCCAAAAAAAAAAAAACTACAGACAACTCCTTATCTTTGACTGAGAGTTCGAACCTCTCTGTTCTCACTTTCTTCTATCTTCCTTCTTCCTTTTTCTTCTTCATTTCCAGCCTCCTCTTTTGTCTTTCTAGATCTTCTAATTGATTTGTTGTACTCATTCTTCCTTTTCTCTTTCAACAGACTAGCCATTTGATTATGAACTCTCAATAGCTTATGGCCAGGTCAGGTGCATTGTTGGTAATACAAAGAAGCTCAAGAAAAAAGTGGCCTAATAAGACTCTATCTAATCTCTTACCATAGGATCCCCAGCTAATGCAACAAGTATTCTCTTTCTTGTTTGAATTTGAGATTTTATTTATTTATTTATTGGCTTGGTGAATTTGAGATTTTTTTTCACTTATGTGTTTATTGATTATTTCTTGTGAAAATTAATTATTTTCTATTTAGGTGGTGGCCAAATACTACCTCTATTTCATATTACATAGGCAATCTGTTATTTCACACAGATACTTAACTTGGATTGCTTTTCAAAATGAACAGTCTTCCTTTTCTTACCTTCGGACTCACATCTCCTTTCACAATCAATTTACTTTTAATAAACTCCAAAACCAAAATACACACTCTTTTCAAATTAAAAACCAATCCAAGTTTGAGTCAAGAAAACTTGACATTGATATATCTTTTAGAGGAAAATATATCTAGTGCCCTTGTATTAATTTTAATAACATTCATATTTCGAAGCTTTAGCTCCTCTCTCCTAATTATTTTAAAATTCAAAATTACTACCGTCTCTCTGTTAGAATCCGTAGGCAAAAACAAAGTAAAATAAAACTACGGAAATCCACCAACAGGATCTGCACATACTAGAAAAACTGATTGGATAGAAATTACCTCTGTGTTTTTATTGTTCGTTGTGGAGGCGCTGCTTTGTACGCTTCACCCTCTACTGGTATCCACGCAACGAACTCCTCTGCAAGCGATCGGGATGCTAGCCCCTTCTGTGTTCTGACTATCTAATAATCGATCGTATTTCGGAGAGAGGAGGCTAGATACTATATCGCCGTTCTAGGGTTTAGGGTTTTGTTTTTCTTTAATCATATAAAGGACGGCCACCAAGAAAAGGTTAACATAACCTTTTATAGCTATCAATATCAAAACCCTAACTGTCATCTAATGACAGTTTAATCTCGTCCGTCTATTCCTATAATCATCCAACGGTTGGATGAGTAATATTAAGTAATTAATTTCATTTATTCGATTAAATAAAATTAATTACTTATTAACTTACCAGAAAATACAATATGGAATCTAATTCCCCTTTTGTATACGTTCAACGAATCTGGACACAATCTATATTCATTGAACGTGGACATTATGCTCACAAGATCGTCTATGCGAGTGACCCTGTAGGTTAAGTTAACGTTAGCAGTGAATGAAAAATGTCCTAGACATTTATTCACAAAACATAAGCGGCCTCTAGCAAGACATTATGCTTACCCAAGTTAAGCAAATGTAATAATAACCTAGCATCAGATTTAATATTTAGTCATTTTGTCACACGATATCCTAATTAAGTATAAGGCATGGATCAAGTGATCCTTATAAAACTTAATTAACCATTTACTTGATCACCAGGCAGACTGTTCCAACAAATAATATTAATAACACCTTATTAATACTTATTTGAGCATGGCCATGCATATTTTCCAGTCTTCCTTATCAAGGGGCCCATGGATATCTCTCTCTAAAAAGAGAGGGACAAATCCCTTTCACTATCTCCAATATTCAAGCCATGACGAGAAAATAAGAGAACCAATAGTCATAATGATCACCTAATTAAAAGTGATGTTTGACTATGTCAAAACATATTTTTTCCCCTATGCAAGAAACATTAGGTCAAAGGACACCAAATATAAAACTGAGAAGAAATACTTATAACTTAAACCTATGCAATATTTCTTCTTCACTTTGGGTCATGTCCAATACAATATTCTCAATATGTATTTATGAATTGATTTTATATCTCATATTCATGATCAGTAAAACTTCACGACTTCACACTAGTTTACAAGATGTAATAAACTAGGGACAAATAAGAATAGTATTTTATTAGCTATAAGGGTTTTACTATCAAGTCACATACTTGATGACCAAGAGCATAAAATACAATTCGAAAAATACATACTTCATAAATCATAAATGTGAGTCAATTGGTCTTAGGGCATAGACTAACACTCTCTCCTATTCAAATGTGAATGAGTTTAGATTTTATTAGCTGGATTGAGTATTAATAAAAGTGAAGAGTGGGAATCATTAAGTAGTGATGCATTAATTGTAAGGTTGAAAAACAGGCTAATACAGCTTCAATAAATGTTAGAACCCTTTAGACAACTTTTCAAAATTTTGGCTTGTGTTGTGTCAGATGATAAAACAGTGTCAACAATATAATGTAAAAGAAAACAATAGGAACACAGAAAGTTGGTAACGCAGTTCAGTACTAGAGCATACATCTGCTGGGCCATGGTCATCGACCCAATCCACTAAATCAAAAGAAATACAAAGTTACAGTTTTAGAACCCTATCTAGTGAACACCAATACCAACAACTAACAAAGGTTTCTTAAATCAGAAACATTGCGTATTAGATGAGACGCACTCGGTCTAATATCCCCCGGCAACAATATAAAATATCCAGAAGTAAAGTATAGCCCAACCCCACTAACTATTACAATGATATGGTGAAAATAGTATGGTGTTGGGTGAATAGCAGTGACACAACACTGGGCACTTGACTAGAAGACTTCCTGAGAATTTTCTCCTTGAAAATTCATGAACTACCTCATAATACTCTTATGTGTATGCTCTCTTAATTTTCTTGAGGAAATAAAGCTCCAGATGCTTCATATAAAGAGTGACACAAGGTGAGTCTCTTACTTGAAATCAAACTCTCCAGGCACCTTCAGATCAGCCGCTACTTCCAATCAATATCTCTATGGTTTTTTCTTATCTTCAAGTCTTCTAATCAATCTTCAATACTTCTAAGATATCTTGAAAAAAAAATATAGAGATAGAACTCCTTAATCAAATAGACTTTGCTAATACAAATCCAAACTATGCCAATACACTTATAACACAATTAGGAAACTGATTTCCTAACATAGCCCCCTTTGGCATTGTTTGGTTCAAAACCAACTCTTCAAAATTTCAGCAAAAAGCAAACTTTATTTGTGTGAACTCCTGTCTGACATAACATCAATAAAATAGCCAGACAACACAAAATAGTCTCTAAACTAGAGGAAATGTTAAGTGCATAAGAGAACATAAAAGAGACTATGTCAAACATTCTAATAACACATAATGTCCAAACCAATATAATAATATTTTGAATTAGTAAAATAAGCAACAAAGCCAAAAAAAACCAAGAATCCAGGAAAACCAACCATTCAGCAACGAAAACAAAAAAATTATGTACGTTGGTTGGCTCCCTCTTAATACAGCATCACCTTAACATAATGTCGGTTTCCTCTTAACACCAAGAGAGCAATGCATAATGCTCTCCCTAACTTCATTCTCCCCCTTTTTGGATCAAACAATGACAAAAGCATTTTTATAAGTAACCATTGAGAACTTTCTTAATTTGTATTTCTCTCAACCTTCTCCAACATACAATTAGAATGACCATATCGTGGTAGAATAAAAAATCAACAATCATTGCAAGAGCCCATAAAATCTTGCTATTCAAATACTTTCAAACAATCATGGATTCACTAGCAATAGGAAACTCATCAGCAGAAGGTGTTGATACTAAACTGAATTTTTCAAACAACAATGTATCAACATGTTCATCATAAGAAAAATCAGTCAAAAACGGAGTTGAAACAGGTCTATCAGATTATCATCCAACATAATCAACTCTTGTTTCAAATGCCCTTCCATTTATGTGGTTCATATTGGCCAATATCCGTATCACCATGTTGTGTCATTTCATTGCATCCATCATCAACCTACTTTAACACCAACTGTTCTAAAGAATCTTGATAAAGGTTGTGTATCTCCAGCAAGACCTTCATGTGTCTTTTTGGTGAAGATTCCTCTTATATTTGAGTAATTTCCTTCAATTCAACTGCTATCAGTGTAATTGTTGATTTTTGTCAGCACTACACTAAGATGAGCTTCTTTGACAAATTCAATAGTAAGATTTTGAATGGATTTCACCATGTTTAAGCTTGAAGCTACTGCAAAGAAAAACTTTTTAAAATAAAATAAAAGATAAGAATCCAAACAGATAAAAACAAAGATAATATGTTATCAACTTGTGTTGAGAGTCCTAAGACTTTCAGCAATAGGAGAGAGACGGACTTCAACTTCAATAGGGAGATTGAATACCACTCTACTAAGAAGTCCTTGATAAGAGTTAGTTATTACTTCTTTCAAACTCTTCAATTATCATCATGTGAGATTTCCACTTGATATAGGACTCTTCGTATCTCCCTTTTCTTTTTTTTAAAACATAAAATCACCAATATTTTTGTGATTTTTTAAAAAAATAGTAAAATAGAAAAAGAAGCAAAAATATGTACAATATTGTGTCGAAGTCATCAGAATCAATTCACACTATGGAAAGGCAAGGAGCCTTCTTCCTCCTTTCACATTGCCTATTTCAACAAAGTTATTTTAACCACATAATTGACGTTCTTGAAGAGGTTCTTTGTCGCGTGTCATATGTTGTGAACAATCATTGTCAAGATGTGACTATTATTGATTGTGAACCAAACCAATCATTGTCATTGTGAACAATCATTGTCATTAGCTTCCTCTATTGTTGTAATTTTTAGTCTAAATCGTTCAGGAAGAGACCTTAAAATCTCCTAGACAAGTTTTTCTTGATCAAAACTCTCACTAAGTTGATATGCTTGATTAGCTATATCACGCAACTTGCTGTTATGTAGTTCTATTGTCTCATCTTCTTTCATACGCAATTCCTCAAATTGACTAGTCAACATATGAATTCTTCTGATTTTTACCTTATTTGTTCCTTCATGAATTGTTTGCAAAGCATCCTATGCTTCTTTTGCTGTCTTATATTGTGAAATGAGCTTGAACTGCTCTAAATCGATACCAGTGAAGATAGTGTTGAGAGCTTTGATATTGGCTTATGAGTTCCTTTTTTCTTCAAGAGACCAATCACTCTTGACCTTTTTCTCACCATTTGTTTCACAGGCATATTCCAACCAGATTCAACAACATCCCATGTATCATCATCAAGAGTTTGAATATAGATTCTCATACGCACTTTCTAGCACGCATAGCATAGTACCTTCTAGCAAGCGTGGACGAACTAATGAACCTCCTTCTTTCAACTAAATCATGTTGATAGAAAATCGTTCAACCTTTTTCACAGGATCTCACCTTACTGATACCAGCAAAATAATGGTGACTAGGCTCTGATACCATTTGTAAGGTTGAAAAAACAGGCTAACATAGCTTTAATAAGTGTTAGAACCCTTTTGACAACTTTTCGAAATTTTGGCTTGTGTGGTGTCAGATGATAAAGACGTATCAACAACACAGTGTAAAAGAAAACAATAGGAACACAAAAATTTGCTAACGCAATTCGACAAAAAAAGCCTACATCTGCGGGGCCATGGTCATCGACCCAATCTACTAAATCAGAAGAAATACAAAGTTAGAGTTGTACAACTCTATCTAGTAAACACAAATACCAACAACTGACACAGGTTGCTTAAATCAGAAACGTTGCGTATTAGACTAGACGTACTCGGTCTACTACCCTCGGAAACAACATAAAATATCCATAAGCAAAGCACACCCTAATTTCACTAACAATTACAATGATATAATGAAAATAGTATGGTGTTGGATGAACAACAGTGACACAACACTGGGCACTTGACTAGAAGACTCCCCAAGAATTTTTTCCTAAAAAATTCTTGAACCCCCTCATGATACTCGTGTGTATGCTCTCTTAATTTGCTTAAGGAAATAAAGTTCCAGATGCTTCATATAAATAGTGACACAAGGTGAGTCTTTTACTTGAAATCAGACTCTCCAGCACAACTTCAGATCAGCTACTACTTCCAATCATTATCTCCAAGATTTTTGCTTATCTTCAAGTCTTCTAATCAATTTTCTAAGATATCTTAAAAAAATATAGAGATCTTTAATCAAATAGAACTTTGCTATATAAATCCAAACTATGCCAATACACTTGTAACACAATTAGAAAACTAATTTTCTAACATTAATTAAATTGGAAAAAAATTTAGGAAAATGTCATTAAATATGACACCTCAAATATGATAATATTCTCTTATAGGTTATAATATGAAAGGGAAGTAGTAGAATAGATGTTAATGGAACTATACTTGGTCAAGGGGTGTCGATCGATCCCATCCGGTTGAAACATTAGAGTGTATTCTTGCAGTGACCCCAATCCAAAATGGGGGTAGCCACCATTATAGCTTAAAACAAGAGACAAGTGAAACGATATCATTTTGCTAAAATTTCTATTTTATTTTTATTTTTTGAAAAATCCTTAGTTAAATGACATTTCATCAAAAAACTTTTAAGAAAAATAACACAAATTTGACAGCCTATGTTATAAATATGAATTTTTTTTCTTTTTTTAAAATATGTTCCCACATTTCCCATTAAACTTATTTCTTAATTCCCCTAATTTTATGAAAAGAGAGTGCTGGACTTACATACGTTATTTCCTACAAGACGGTCTAGAGGATAGTACCTTGGACTGAGAGAGAGACTTTTTAGGCCATAAGCGATAGGGCCGGCCAATGGTGCTAGAACTAAAAGAAGATTCAATCGCTCAAGCAAGGGGAACTGACATGGAAAGAGAAACAGCAATTTAATTATTTCCCTCCAAATATCATCTTCATCCAGTCTCCATTTTTGTTACTACCATTCGCCGTCTACTTATACCCACCGTTTAATGTGAATTTTTTTTCTTATATAAATTGTACATCATAAAATTTGATACTATCCTTCCATTTTTAGTTCCGCCTCTTATCCATGGCAATCCAGATCCAAAATGTGCACGTCGGGATCATGTTTAAACTTTTGAATAAGATATGTAACAAAATTTATTGAGGGAATTTCATCCAAATATAAACTGAAAACTTTATTGAGGCCCTCTTTTCTTTTGCACTTAGTTGGAGCCCAACTAAAACGAGCTTCCAAGGTCCAACTATTAGTAAACTGTCAGTCCGTTTGATTTAATTGGGTGTCTGGGATTCCGATTTTCTTGAGTGCCATATATCCCGTGCAATATTTTCTATACTTTTTCTTAAATTTATTTTTTTTCCTCTTACAATTTATTATTCTTTAAAATTTAATAAATTTTATTAATAAAATACTATATTAAAATGTTTAAAAAAATATTATAAAGGATACAAATCATCTACACTTCAACACTTTATATATGTTCCATCATCTCTTCTTAGTTCTTACTTGATCTGGACATGCTTTTGGGACAATGACCTTCACCTTGGGGGTGGTGTCCACAAATGCAGGGGCAAAGTTTTGGGTGGTGACCCAGCAGGACTCCCCAAAAGCCAAACAAAAACGTCCATGGAATTGGAAACCAATCATTATAAAGGCCATCGAAAAGAAACAACATCTTCTAGTACTAATATCCAATATATATTCTATTGCTTGATCAGCACCTTCCCTTAAACGTGAAATTATAGTATTTTGGAACATCATTATGAGGGACGGCCACGGTTTTGGGGCATTCTTTAAGTGAAAGTCATTCTGCCTCACCTCCTGCTTCGTCTTTTTTTTTCCCTTCACCTCCTTTTTTACCCCTCCACACTCTCCACACATTATCATTATCTCTTTGATATTAGCCTTAATTTGGATTGATCCCCATGCTCTTTATAATCATTAGATTTCAATTTCATACAACTTAATTGGGATCCTATAGTATTACTATGGTCATGAGTCATCAAATTGTATGTTTCTTACATGATAACAGTTGAAATATAAAAATATTGATACCATTAATATTGATAGACATTGGGAGGTTCGTGAACCTAGAATACTCTATTATAATAATCGACAATAATCTTTAAAAGGTAATAAAACGAAACTACAAACTATTTAATTAATAATATAAAATATATTTTTTAAACTTTTTTTATTTTAATACATTTTTTATTTAGGATTTTTATCATTTTGATCTGCCATACTAATCCAAACTGAATGCATATTCCATGAATTAGTTCCATAGGTCCTTATTGGTCCTGGGGAGCAATATGTTGAATTTGAGGTTGATCTATTTATGAAGGGATCAAAGCCAACGGATTAAGTTAGGGGCAGATCTATAAAGAGGCCTAGAGAATTTCTATTTCTCTTAAAATTTTTCTTATGTTTTATATATGACATAAAATTATGTTCATTTTATATAAATTTAATATATATTTTTATTATAATATGAATAAATAAAAATTAAATTATTAAGTACTAAAAATAATTAATTTTAGTTAAATAATATAGTCTTTAGTGGTCGAAGTCTGGATTCGGCACCGAGTTGAGTCCATGAATAAATATTAGGGTTTCTTTATGCAGTCCATGAAGGAGGTTCTTGAAGCCCCATATCATATGCCCAGCTGAAGTTTCCTCCGACCTAATTCAATAAACTAAACAAAATTACGTCACAAATAACGAATCATTCATTCATTAAAAAGGGCAGTAGTGGTAATTTTTTTAAAAAAATTTCAATTAGAAAAGAAGGGAAGAACAGGGGGCTGGTCAAAGAAAGACAAAAGGTTGCAGAGGGAAAATGATTCTTTGCGTACTTGGCATCCTAAAGTTGGTGGCGCTTTTCTTTCTTGATGGCCTCATCCTCAGTCTGCGTAATTATTTCGTTTTGCTTATCTAATCATAAAAACAAAAACAACTTCTTTGTTAGTATTATTTACGCCATAACGGAATATGTCAACATTCATTAACCGATTGCTCTCTCTCCTTTTCTATTTTTTTATAATTTACAAAACCTCAATGCCAACATTCAATTCAAGTCAGCTTCAACAACTGATCAGACATTTTCTTTATTTTTATACTACTAGAAAGTAATTGTACGTAGAATATGAAAAAAAAAAAAAAAAGAATTGCTAATCAGCTACGAAATGTTACGTATGTATGTTTCTCCCAAGAATTAATATAGGCACATTTCCGAAATCAAATTATTGTATTGCCGGCCCCTCTCGGCCGCTCTTAGGAATGACAGAGGCGGTCCGTCACTTCCTCATTTACTTGAAAAATATATTAAGTATATGTATTTTAATTGTACATAAAATAAAATTAATGATATATATTTTTGTTATAAAATAATTTTGCCTTAATAACCAAGGCGGATAGAATAAAGATCAGGCAGAGGCACGGAGGAAGGATAAGGAATAGAGGGTTAAGAAGGTTAAGGTAAGTGATAAGATGTGACCCATCAATCTATCTCAAACTCAAAACTCGTAAACACAAATCAATCCAGTTCAACATTATCGAAAAATCCATGAGCCAAGTGTATTACAATTGCTCATTAGTGTTTATTAATATATCTTAGTCCAAATGCTTATTGATTTAAGCATTGAAATCGTGTTTGAGGAACAATCTCATGAACTCTAACTTATTTTGATCTTGCAAACATGGCCTGGAGCTCAATATTTACCAGTGGGGAAATTCCAATCCTTATTTTAAATCTAATGCCGATTGTAATTTTATTTATTAATATCAATGAGAATATTTTAGCCATCAAACGAAAGAAATATAAGAAGCATATATATTGATACAAATATTGTCGTTAATAAATACTATTATGTCTAATGAGAAATATAAGGTCTTTTAAAATCTTGTACACCAATTAATATTTTTGAAATTAACATATTTTTTAATATCAAAAACTTAATTTACCTTTTTTTTCTTTTTCCTCAAGTCTTCTCTCTCCTATCTCAAAAGTCCAATATTGAAGAGTTTAAAATATTAGTTAACTCCAATACTCTAATTAAGATATGTAATTTGAAATATATTTTAAAAAATTATTGAATTATGATTAAAAAATATAAAAATATTTATATTTTTTTATTATTTTTTAAAAGTCTTAAAAAATTTATATTTCCGACGGTGAAATTGAAACTTCCTAACTGATCATTTTGTATCGACCCATGATCATATAGTGACGAGGGGAGGTCAACTATGCCTACCACCGATGAAGGAACAGTTCATGTGAATGCATCCTTTTATTGTACTTAGTATTATTTGGTTTGTCTCTACCAGAAACAAACAAATTATACACGCAATGCAACATAGATTAATGACGAAAGAGATGATGAGTGAATGACGATTTATATACGTTCATGCTGAATACCACCATTTGATTCTGCTAGGAAATAAATTTCTTTCGTTATTTTTATCCCCCATCCAAATATTAAATGTCATTTATGACTTGACTTGGGAAAAAAAAGATTTCGAATTATGACCCCAAATATTAATGGAATATATATCTCCAATTTTACTACCTCCAATCATTTATATAATTTTTTTTAGACATTGTAAATGAATTAAGAATTAAGAAAAAATTTCAAATTTTTATGTAGAATATTAATTTTATCCTTAATAAATAAAGAGAGAGAGAAAGAGGAGGAGAGGAGATAATAAATGAGTTAACGAAAATATAAATAGAAAATAGATAATAAATATCCATTAAAATATATAAAAACACTTATAATTTTGACATCCAATTTTAATTAAAAGGACTTACATTTTAGACGGTAGGTAGTAAATGTAATTAGTACTTTCCAGAAAGAAAAAAAAACGTAGTTGGTACTTTGATCTTGTAAGAAATTTGTCATTAATTTATATGAAAAGGTTTTAAATTATTTGAGATGAATTTTAGAAAAACATAATAAAATTTTCAAAATTGAATATACATAATAAAATCTTGAGAAATATTGAGCGGCGAGCATACCAGTATATCTTGTATATCTTTTTTCCTTATCTTATGTAACTATAAATTTTTAGATATCTTGTTTTTTCCTGATTTTATGTACAGTCCCCAATCTCTGAGATTCTAGTAGATACAACCTGATTAGGTTCTTTTGTATATATACCTTCACTCTGATTGCTCACTCTGATTCTTCGCCATATTCTTTAATAACTGTCTCTGTAAAATTAAATATGTACTTCCTCCCATCCAAAATATAATTCTTTTTTTAATAAAAAATTATATATCTTTTATAATTATGTATGCAGATTAAAAGTATTAAAAACACGATAACTTTTAAATAAATATTCTATATATCCTTAATAAATAAATAGACAAATACAAAAATAAAGATGTAATAAATGTATAAAAAAATGTAATAAATACTTATAAAATAGTGTACAAGGATTTTATATTTTTTGTCATCCTTTAATGTTTCAAAGGATTTAGATTTCTAACCAAAGATAATAAAATATATTTTTATTTTTGGATACATTTAAACGAAAACGTAATATTGAATTTGTGAGGGAAAGTATTATTGTTCACCATTAATTCTCAGAGAAAGAAAAAACAAAAAGATGATGATAAGCTCCCCGGGGAGACGATATTTTTCCAGAAAAAGGTGGTGTTAGAGATGGGGAAGCAACCATGGATCAATTTTCTTTTTTTTTTTTTTTCTTTTTTTACTTTTTTTAACTTTTTAATGGAACAGTGGATCAATTTTCTTTTCGTATGAATAAGGATATTAATCACTGACTGAATGTTGTTTGGAAAAAAAAAAAAATACTAACGGAATGAATTCTATTCACAATTAATGAGCAGTGCTGTCCCAAAAAAAAAAAAAAAAAGTGCTGTTCTGGGATAAGGGGTTGACTATGTTAGAAATTAAATATTACCCTTAAATGAGGTGCAAGGCGGTAAGCACTCTTCACGCTTCCCTCTTCCTTCGGATAAAAGAGTATAAGTGGTTTAAATTTACGAATAAAAATTATTAGTATTAAAAATAAGGGAAGATTTGAAATAAAATATTTTTTATATTCTTAGTAAATAAAGAGAGAGATAAATAAAAATGGGATAGAATAAATTAAAAGAAAAATAGAAAGATGAAAAAATACAATAAATACTCATTAGAAAATATAAAATCATCGAAAAGTGTTTAAATTTATAGGTCTTGGATTCAATTTACATACCCAATCTTAATGTATTAACAAAATTGAGGGGCAGGCATGCACCTAACTGCAAACTCATTGCTTCTGACACCAACCTAAGCTGATTTATAAAGCGAATTAAGGCTTAATGCATTTTTCGCTAAAAGCTTTCAAAACTCATACTACTTCTATGAGTATGAAGCCGCTTTCTTCGTCCGTGTTTTATTTTCAAGCTTCAAACATAATAGGTAGGAACTAAAGATGAACTTTCTATTTCGAAACCAAAGATGAACTTTCTATTTCGATTATTACGAGTAGGTGCTTAGACCTTCCTTTGCTTGAGGACTTCTCACCACTTCTCCCTCGCGCGAAAGGTACTCGGCCTGGGGTTTTATTTCCTAACCCAGACTACTATCTAATAATTATCTTCTTATTTATGCGAGATGTCATGACGATTGTTCAGTACACTTTATGTAAAGAGAAGTGTTTCCTTCCACTACTCATTGAGGATTATCCCATCACTAATGAACTCATACTACTTTCGAGCTCTTGATTCACTTTCGGAATGTAGTTAATTATAGTTATGCCCATTTTAGGAAGAGTTACTACACCATCAAATATGTAAATAAGATGGTTAGAGTTTCTTCTTGTCCCAAATTTGAATTTTGAGAAATGATACAATTGTGTCTTTTGTGAGAATTTTGTCGCGTTTGTGTTAGGTACTCAACTTAAAAATAGGATCAATTTGAGTGCAGAATGACTTAAAGATATCTTCCATGTACATATCTTAGCTATGCATATTTTGAAATAATTCATAATTAGGATGACATGATAAAAAAATATTTGATTTTTATTTTTGTAGAAACAGAAGGTAAAATGTACTCCTTCCGTTTCAAAATGAATGTTTTTCTGGAACAAAAATTTTGTTTCATAATAAGTGTCTTTTTTATAATTTTCAACAAGTATTTATTATACTTTTTCTAATTATTTTTTTCTATATTTATGAAGAATGTATTAATAAAATAATTCATTTATTTTAAACTCTTAATATATGTGTCAAGACTTAAAATCTATTGTTTTGAAAGGGAAAGAGTAAAAGAATTCTCATGAAGGGTGTGATTGTATTGAGTTTCAGTTACAAATCTAACTCAAAATTTTATTTTTTTCATAATAATTTAATAAAATGAAGACAAAATTCTCAAATAAAAATTTTCATTACATCGGTTTTTTCTAATAAAAAGAACTTTTTTAAGAAAATGAAGGAGGCGGCCCTCCGTTTGTACCTCATGGGCTCCGTCAATGATTTGAAGTCTATGGGAAACGATGATGCAGAGATGGCTGCGGAAGACCCTGAAGATTGGCGTTTCTTACATTTATTATATAGCTACCGCGATTAATATTTGATAAAGTCGAGGTAACGACCGTAAATCTCGATTGGTACTCCTTCAATTTTTTTTTTTACTTGTTGCATCTACGTCATACTATCTAATAAAAATACAAAATTTAAAATTTTTTTATATAGATTAGAATGTTTTTTATAGATTTATCTCTGCTCATTATTACTAAGGTTCTAAGTTAGAAAAGGAAACATATTAAAATTTATTTTTGATAAAAATAATAATAAGAAGAGAAAAAAGCTTGAAGAGTGTTCCAATCCACACAAGAAAAAATATTTAAAATTTTGTGTTTCGTTAAATAATGTGATATATAAAATATGACGACTAATAGTTACTACATTGTTTAAGGATCAAATTTTTTTGACATCAAATTGTTTAAAGAAAAATGAAATTTCAGATATTTTTTGCTTATCTGGACTATAATGCCCGTCTTACTCGTTTCTCTTATCATTATTTCTACAAGTTTCCACGTTAGAAGAATTAAAAGATATTAAAATTTGTTTTTAATAGGATTGTATAATGAAAAAGTTCGTTAAGTGTTATTGTTTTTACAATGTGAGAAGTAACAAAAAGGAATGTGATAGGTAAAAAAAACGAATGCAATATTAATTTTTAAAATTATACATGTGTTTTTAATGGTGTTATTCTTATAAAGTAGTGCTTTCATTAATCCTGTGAGGAATTGAAAGTTGAAATAAGTAACAGAATGTATCAATTGCTTTTGTTAGCATTTTATTTTTATTTATATTAGAAAAGGATTATTGCAATATTAAGTTGAATCTTTTGATTCTCTGTAATATTCTACCTATAACATTTTTAATATTGTATTTATTAATAGACTTAACAAATGAGAAAGTAATTTAAATGCTAAACTTAAAAGAAAAAAAGAAAAAGTACTATTCAGCCAAAACAAAAGATACTATAAAATGAATAGCACAGAAACGTTTCACATGCTTCTAGGTAATGAATTTTATACTATCGAATTTAAAGATTGGGGATTTTATTATATTCTAATATGTTCGCTTTTTTTGTGGTAATCCTCTGATGGACCAGTGATGGACCAATCTTGCATTGATTGTTCAGTTAGTTTAATATATTCATTAATGAACACAAGAGTCTAAACATATAGGATAGTGGGAGGCGTATTATTCGTCCTCACAAGCATCTTCTTTTTTATTCAGCAAAAAAAAAATTATATGTATATTAGTTTGTACCTTAAATAATATAATTTCAAAATTTATACAATATGACTTGTTTTATAGGTGATGACATGAATTCATTGACTATATTAAGCCACGTCATATCATCCCTTATTTCCATAGGTGGAGATAATATAATCCACAACAAATATCTACATATTAATTCACATGAGTAATATAATTTAATATAATCTAAGTAAGTTCATGTCTACATATTAATTTGGTCCATAACGGAATTTTCGTACAATATTTACCAACTCTTAAAAAAAGAAAAAGAAAAAAAAGGTCAACTAATACGCTTCCCCAGTGTGTATATATAGGGGGAGTGGCCTTCCATTGCTTTCATCTCATCATCTACCTAACGTTCCATTAATCGAAGGGAAGTTTTTGCAGATTCAAGAAATTTTCGTAATCAATCAATGGCCACCAAAGTTTACATTGTGTATGCTTTTCTTTCTCTTTACATCCCCTTTTCATATCAATTTGAATCTCTGTCTGTTACAATTCTTTGATTTTCTTAATTCTGCTCTCTCTGCAAATTCCTGCTGCATCCGTTATGATTTTTTCAAGTTCTAATGGAATAAATCATGGGATAGTTCTATGATCTGTAATTTCACAGTAATTGTAATGTTCTTTGCTGTTGAATTTGAAAGGAAAATTCCAATTAAGAAACAGGGGTTTTGAGTTTTGACTTTGAAAAATAAATTCCTACTTTACCTTCTTTAAAACATATGATTTTGTTTGATTTTGACGTTTCGATGAGAAATTCGGTGGTTCTTATCTTATCCAGAAAACTTTTCAATTGTCTTGTAGTTATTACTCAACTTACGGACATGTCGAGAAATTGGCAAATGAGATAAAGAGAGGTGCCGACTCCATTGAAGGAGTTGAGGCCAAAATGTGGCAGGTCCCTGAAATTCTTTCTGAAGAAATTCTAGCAAAAATGGGTGCCCCTTCAAAGAGTGATGTACCTGTGATTACTCCAGCGGAGCTTCCTGAAGCTGATGCCTTCATTTTTGGTTTCCCCACAAGATTTGGTATGATGGCTTCCCAATTCAAAGCATTTCTTGATGCCACAGGTGGTCTATGGGGTGCACAGAAATTGGCAGGAAAGCCTGCTGGAATCTTCTATAGTACTGGATCTCAAGGAGGAGGCCAAGAAACTACTCCGTGAGTAATTAATATAATTTAATGGAAATTTTTTTCAAAAAATGTCCCTATACCATCATTCACTTAATCGCATTTTATTTTAAAACCATTTTTCTCTTATGTACACAAACTAAAATTATGTGTCAAATAATGAATACAACGAATTCATCCTAAAGATCTCAAGTGCAGGCAAGATGATGAGATGATTTGACGGACTTACGATTCTCTTAAAATATTAATAAAATAAAATATTATTTTATTATTTACATTCTTTCCATAAAATTATTCTTTTATTTCTTTTGGTTCTTGAATTAAAAAAAATGTCCTTACAAAATTTTTTATGGGCCCCGTTACATTTTGTAATAGTGGACCAATTTTTAATACACGATCTTGATAAAAAATGAAAATTAATTCAAGAAGTAAAATGTGATTTGAGTAATAGTATATAGGTATTTTTAAGAATCCTTCTATACTTAATTATCTGTTTCTTGATTTTTGGCAATTGATAATTTGCAGATTGACGGCAATTACTCAACTAGTCCATCACGGAATGATTTTTGTGCCGATTGGATATACTGCCGGAGCGGTGATGTTTGAAATGGAGAGGATCAAGGGAGGCAGTCCATATGGTGCTGGAACATTTGCTGGGGATGGGTCTAGACAGCCTTCTGATCAAGAACTTGAAATAGCTTTCCATCAGGGCAAGTACATTGCTGGCATTGCAAAGAAGCTTAAGGGAACAGCAGCCTAATTATTAGGCACCATCACCAGTTCCCCTAGCTCAAGAAGTTCTTTTAAGTTTCTTCTTTCTTGTTTAAACTTGAGATTTTATGATTTCATTTGTGTTTCTTGATTATAGTTTTACCTATTTGAATAAGTATTTTCTATTGTACCTTGTTTCCATTTTTAATAATTAAGTTTTGATTCATCATAATCCAATTGCAGATTGCACATTTTTTTTTTTAAATGGTGTTTCGGTCTATGATTTAACTAATCTAAATCGAAATATTTTGAATAAATCTCTCTGAATCGCGTTATACTTACAATGACATTAAACAAATTGATGCCATGAACTACACCATTTGACCTTTATTTTTAATCTTTTTACATGATACACTAACACAACACAAGGGACTCTTACAATTTGTGATTGGTTAAACACACAAGTTGTGAAACAAACTCCTAAAAATAGGAAGTAAAGAGTACACTTTTCTTCTATTTTTGATTTTGTCCCTTATTAAGATAATTGTCTCAATCTTAAGTTGCCTATCTTTCTTGTTTACAAATCACCAGTTGCTTGATGATATGCCTGAATGCGGCTTGTATTATGTGTTGGACTAACCCAACCCAAACATAAGCATTGTGAACCGGGGCTATGTTTGGGGATTTTGTTTTTCCTTGGGATTGAGCCCAATGTATTTATTCTTTGAATCTTGAACTTGCATAAGTTTTAACAAAATACCAAAATACCATCCCCAATGTATTTATTCTTTGGGTTTATAATAAAATACCACCCTAAAATTAGGGTTTAATGGAACTTTACTTCCTAAACTTAAAATATATGTAATTTACCCCTAACATTGTTGGTCAAAGTTCAAATCAAATTTAAAAAAGTCGAAATACTCATTATGTAAGTTATGATATGTTGCAAAACAACTACTAAAATTTAATGTAAAATTAATTTAGTTCATACCTCAATTTATATTTCTAGTTTATTATAAAATACTTTTATAAAGTGTCAAATAATATTATTTTTAGTCTATAATATTCTTTGAAAATTAATTATTTGTCTAAAAAAACAAGTGAAAGGTCAGTCCAAGTCAAGATAACATATGTCAATTGAACTTTAATAGAGTGAAAAATAAAAGATTCGTTTATAAATATTATACGAGGTTATGTGCATATGCAATATTTATTTTTTTAAAAAGATTTAAAATATTGAAATTTGTCACTAATTTATTATAATAATTCCAAAAAATTAATAGTAGTATTTCACATTAGATTTTTCAGTCCATAATTTTAGTAATTTGCTTAAAATTATTATTATTTATTTGGGTAACTTAAGATTATTATTATTATAATTCTTGTTTCAAGAAATTACTATAAATTCTAATAGGTTAAAAAATTTTATTAAAAATATTCAAAAAAAATTTATTAAAAATTTCAAGAGAAAGAATTGAGGTTGTTAAAATCTTATACTATATTTATATCACGAATAATGGATTTTTTCTTTTTAATTATATTTAGAACTACCACTCTATTTTGCCGTAGATAATCAAGTTTTGAATTAAATAATTAAGTTTCAAAGAATATACATTAAAGATATTATTTCAAACTTTCTATAAGTATTTTATGATAAACTATACTATAAATTAAGGTGTGAACTAAACTAATTTTACACTAAAACTTTAGAGGGTTATTTTGCAACAAATTATAGTTTACATTGTGTATTTTGGTCATTTGATTTAATTTGACCTCTGGCCAATGATAATTAGGGTAAGGTGCATATATTTTAAGTTTAGTGTGTAAAGTACTCCTATTCCTTTACTTCAATATGGTATTTTCTTATAAACCCTAAATTTTAAGTTTGGACAAAATGTATTTTTTTTCTTTTTTGAGAATTTGTGAAAATTATATTACTTGGCATTTTTTTTTACAATTGGTGAAAATTAATTTATTTGAGAAGGAAGAGATGTGACCCAAAATAAGAAAAGAAAAATAATTTTCAAACTTAAAAGCCATCCAAATGTGCGATTAAATTGAGTTTCACTTATATATCAAACTAAAAGTTTCTACCTTTCAATTTCATACATATATATATATATATATATATATCATCAGGGGAAAAGGAAAAATTATATTAAACCTATAATAACTTTTTTTAGTTTTATATATTATTTTGGAAACAATTTAATTAAAAATAAGGGAAAATTATCAAATAAAAATATCAATTACATCTTTATTATATCTTCTTAGAAAAATTAACATCTTTCACATACAAAATGGAAAATTTTAAACTGAGTAAAGGTCAACTTTAGTGCCCAACGTATTTCCGTTGGTTGGATTTGATCCCTAACTTTTATTTTAATTTTTTTTTGTCCTCAACAAATTTTTATTGGCTGGATTTAGTCTACAACTATTAATTTTAACTTTTTTTCGTCCTCAATTATTAATTTTAACTTTTTTCATCTTCAACTAATTTACGTGTAATTTTTTTTTTGTCCTCTTAGATGGTTTCCAGTAATTTTGAACTGTTCTAAAGATTTTAACTTCGGGAATTTTAAACCTATAGGATAAAACAATAAAATTCAATAAACTAAAGTTTTCTTTAAAAAAAACTTTTTCAAACAACTTCTCTCACTCTATACTCATTTTCCCTAAATCTAACCTTGTTTATCTTTCCGGGATTAGTGTTTGGCGAAATTAACTTAACAATCTCCATTAACAATCTCCATTGGTTCTTCAACTTTGCTATGAGAAATGGAGAGTGAGGATGGAGGTTGGGGGCACTGTCGAGTATTCAACAGTTTGAACTATTTAAGGACAGTGAAGGAGATCGCATTATGTCAACGCGATTTTCTCGTCTGAAAAATATTTTTTAACACAAAACTTTTTTATTCAATTTTTAATTTTACTCTTTAAGTTTTAAAATTTCTAGAGTCAAAATCTTCAAAATTGGTCAAAATTACCGAAAATTGTCCAAGAAGATAAGGAAGATTACACATAAATTAGTTGAGAATGAAAAAAGTTAAAACTAATAATTGGGACTAAATCGAACAGACAAAAATATGTTGGGGATAAAAAAGTTAAAATTAATAGTTTGAGACCAAATTCAAGAGATAAAAATATGTTGGAGACGAAAAAAATTAAAATTAATAGTTAAGAACCAAATCCAACTAACGGAAACACGTTTGGGCAAAAAAAAAAGGTTAAAATTAATAGTTGTACATAAAATCCGGCCAATGAAAATATATTGCGGACTGACCAGTCTCTATCGTGCTGTGCACGCCCCTCCACTAAAATGGGCTGGAATGCCTGTATGTTTATAAAATGCTTTTGTGAATACCGCCCCATGGGATAGGGTGCTTGCTAGCACCTCGAGTCAGGAGTTGTTGCCCATCTAAAAACGGTTGAGGGGCCGATGCCACCTCATGGTCCAACCCCGCAAGACCCCGCATTGAAAGCCCGAACGACTTAAAGCTATTACCACTAAAAATTGACGAGGCAGCAGCCACTTTCTCTCGACCAGGTTAGGAGCCCCTTTTACTTCTGCAAAGCTTGCAGCTACTGTAGACCAAGACAGTGTTAGAAATATAGACAGCTTTCTAGTCGTAATGTGGGCTTATTTAAGTAGTGCTTCTTGGTTCCATTTCAAAGACTCAATGGAAAGTTCTCCTTGTGTGGCGTGATAAGGAATCCTAGAAAAGATCTCATGAGACTCGAAGCGGGGATTATTTACTGAGCTTTCTGCTGTAGATGATCAAACTTCTGCCACTGAGTCAGTATCTGGTACCATCCCTGAGTGAAGCACGGTCGGCAACAGCTAATTGGCTCAGGCGATTCTTGTTGTTGCAGGCGTAGGGTAGGACCCTCCTTCGAGTTTCAGTTTGAGACCAAGTTGGGAGGGATTTCCATTCACGGTCCACATTGGGTGCCTCGTGAGTTGCAGAGAACAATCCGAACTGAGGCAATCTTTCCGGATTCACTCCGCCTCCTTTGCGTCCGTAGTGGTAAACAATTGTTTGGCCAACAAATTCTAGGATCGTCATCTGTCTCAGTGCCACCGAACTAGCTTTGATACTTTTCTTTTGTATACCTTTGCGTGAACCGGTAGCCCTAGCAGAGCAATAGGGAATGCCCAACTGCTTATAGCAGATTCATAATACAAGAGAAAAGGTCCACACTAAGCTAAGAAAGAGTAGATTAGAGAAAGAGGTCGGCTTCTACGTGTCTTTTTTTTACTGGCTTATTTGTACCCAACTACATCATGGAAGAAATGACAGCCGTCGTTCACTGCCTGGTGGTATGGCGCCACTACTTGCTGGGTTCGAAATTCACAATCGTGACTGATAATGTGGCAAACACCTACTTCAAAACTCAAAGGATGTTGTCTCCTAAACAAGCAAGACTCAGCGAGTGAACTAGGTTTTGGTATTCTTTCTCGAGCTTCTATTTCTTCTGTTAAAGCTGGGGGTGCCTTTTCTCCTCTCCATGCAGCCCTTCGATGTGGGATTTAACTCCTAGCTTGAAGCTACTTTCTTACTCATCAGTACAAGAATCCGCTCCTAGGTATTTGATGACCCCTTTGTAAGGGAAAGGGAAGTCCGGCTAACTCTAGATTGTTCTTAAAGTCAAAGAATAATGCTAAAATAATCAAATCTCTTTCCGAACAGATTTCCCCATCAGTAATGATGGGACGTCAAGTAAGAGACCTATTCCCTATGAGCTAGGTAGTCAATGAAATGAGCTACCCATTGAGAGAGCTTAAACCGATGTCCCTTGCCAGCCTGTACGATTCAACAGGACTAGCCTACACATACATTTAGGGAAGGGGAGAATAAGAGCTTCTGCCCATCCTCTTTGATTCTGATTGTGGAGCATTCAATGCACTTGATGTAGACCAGAAAGAAGAGGATTTCCGTGGGCTGGGAAAGTAGCCGCCTCTTCACTCTCTACGATGCTACAAATATCCATCAAAGTGCTTATTTATTTATAATTGAACAAAAGCGAGGAGCTTTTTAGCTACCGAGTTTACTAGGTGAAAGAGTGATAACTTTCCTCGGATAAAAAAAAAGATTCCGAGCACGGCTGATCAAAGTCTATCTTGTCTTTACCACGAGTCATTAAGGAGAGAAATGAACCAAAGGAATTACGTCTCATTCTGGATGACCTGTTTGAAGGTCAACTTACGTTCCTTGAGTGGTTGATCTTATGATCGTGGGTTCGTCCTAAACGGATTCCCCTTAAGCAAGGGCTTCTGTTTCGTCCTACTTGGAAGTCGACTCCGGATCAACATGTGTTCCGGGATCTCATGAGGTGATGCGGCGATGATGAGGGCAAGCCTTTAGCAAAATATGGGGCTTGCTTTGATGATGGGTAGGCTTGTTGTGGTCATTACGTGTCTAGCATTTCACACACCTCCCTCCACTACATGTCTGCTTTTAACGGGGATTAGCATTGGACTAACTTGCCACGGGAAAGCTAGCCCTGAGTCAAGTCAGATTATAAGCCCTATTCATGTGCATTCGATTTCGAAAGAGGAGAAAGGATGAAAAGAAAAGAGCTCTGTTTCAAGCTGCTTATTCGAGAACAGTACGAGGGTCTTCTAAGGCAAGCCTACCGTTGATTCAATAGTGGCAGCATAGTCATGAATTACACGAAAGTAGTCCCTTTTTAAGGAGTGGATGGATCGGGCAGCCGTGCTCGTTAATCCATTCCAATCGTCATTTGTCCGCCGCTAGTTCACCGAGAGCTAGCTAGGTCCCTTTAACTAATAAGATTCTATGGACAATATAATTGAGTGGGCAAGCAAAAGTTCAGTCGAACAAGGTAAAGAGTCTAAGGGCAGGATCAAGCTTGAAAGGAATGGATGAGCGTAGGCTTAATAGTGAACGCAGACCCCTCTGCAACTAGATATGAGATCAATGACTTAAAAGACAGATGTTGAGAGAAACTGTTAGACTTGGGCACAAGTCAAAGGGCAAGCATGAGGGTTGGTTCAAGGCAAGTCGAATCATAAATCGAGGAAGAAGAAGTAGAGTATCCCATTCCCAAGGCCACATCTATACCACGCTATTATTCGGATTTGATGCTTTCTTCCTCTTATAACGAAAAAATAATCGTTCTGGGTGTAAAGCAGCTCTATTCGGATAGTAGTAGAAAATGGCGTACCCACTCGAAAGGGTGTACTGCAGCCCCCCATTCCGAGGATGGCGAAGGCATCCGAAAGGGAGAACAACATTCTTTTCTTTGCTTTGGTCCATAGCACGAAACAAGAAAAATATGCCTTTTATTTCACTAGATAGCTAAGGTCTTGTTATACCATACAGACGCGTGCTTGTTCAGTTTTTCAGGGATGGCTTCCTTCACGGAGAAAAGTTTTTACAGCTTTGTAACTAGTGGAAGGTTTCACGTACCTAGAGCGTTTTCCCAGTGCGCGGAGCCCCAACGAGAGGGAGGTTTTTCCATGCCATGAAGCGCTAAAGCCCTTTCCTTACTAGATAAGAAAGCTTCGGCTCGGGTTCGTGTTGTCCCTACTATCTAAACTATCTAAAGGCAGGGGTGTAGGTGATTTTGAAAGAGTAGATTCTCGTTGCTTGGCAAAAGAAAGGAACTAGCTCGCCACGGTCAAGTCGTTGTACCTTAACCGGTGACGATATCGTCATTGCGGATCCACGTGTTGTTGATGTCTATCAAAGTGTGATTAACGCACTTGGTGTCACGATTTCTTTCCTGAGCCAAGGACGCTCCACCTTATCTATAGAAATAGTTGTCCTGAGGTCACATGTCTTCTACCTAAATCCAAATCCTCAAACACACTCGATGAATCTGGTTCCAACGGACCCACCATTGGGGATTATCGGCAAAAACGAATCAATTTAGATAGCCCTTTTCTGGTGGCGACTAGATCAACGTGTTATTGCTTCAAGAGAAACTCCCATCGGATACTTTTCATAGCGTAGTCAAACTAAAGTAGCCAAGCAAGGGAATCACCTTCTGACCTTCTGAGATGGGAGGCTGGGGCTGTTATCTTCCTTACCCTTTTTCCTTTCTTTGGTTGGTGCTATCTTATAATATAAAGAAGTAAAGTAGTGGATCACAGCATCTTCTTGTCCCGAAACCTTAGACGGGCGACTCTTATATATACTTCACTATTGTTTGCCTACTTTCGGACCAACACTATACGCTCAGTCCAATCCTCTTTCCTGATCAGTCAACTGAGCTTCGCTCTTCTCTCCCTATGGTCGAGTCGCGAGAGCAGATCTCGCCTTATTAATAATGGGGTTCCTGCAGCCAACACATATATCAGACTACCCTTGACATATGCCCTCGGCTTTGTGTGCAAGAGTAGGCAAGGAACAGAACTCTTATACCACCACACTCCAGTATATGAAGATTAGCAGCTTTGCCGGTGAAGCAAGTAACCGAATTCAAAGAGATGTTTTTGACGTGAAGGAGTTGTGATCCCACCTGGAAGGGCATAAGCTTGCTCTACTACTACTGGCCAAGATATTCTTTCCTGAACTAATAGCTCTACGTCTCAAGGTAGGAATCCTATCGAATGCTACTACTTTAAGAAGCCAATCGAGGCAGGGAGACTCGCGAGTATGGCGCTCTTTCGAGGGGAAGGGCAGGATAAGCAAGAACGGAATGAAGTACAGTTCGCCTAGCTCTTTCCCTAAATGAAGAACGGCCTATCACCCGTTGTTAGACTATCAGATTTTGGAAGTTTTCAAGAAACCTGTCCACTAGGTAAAATAAAGAAGAGAAATATTATAATAATAAAAGACAAGCAACGAGCGCCTTAAGTTAAGAGAAAGATGTTGCGCTAACGTCAACAAGACGAAAGTCTTTTCCGATTTGGGTTAATATGGGCTTGTTTTGATAAAGTTGGTGTGCTCGAGACATCTTATGTTCTCGGTATACTGCCTGAGGGTAGCGGTAAACCGTTATACCTTAACGGAGGTTTCAATGGCACATCATACTTAGCTTAGTCCTGTCGTGCGGTCTGGAACAGCTGCCTGCGGGGAGAGAAGTTGTCATTTATGGCAACTTCCTTATAACTTATAAAAAGAAAAGGCGAGGGATAGGTATGTTGGCAAGTACCTGAGTGTACGACGTGAACCAAATCATTTAAGCGTCCACGTATTGGCTTAGATTCTGGCAGAAACGGAATGGCACTTAATTGCGTAGATAGCTTACGCCTTGATAACTGAGTATCTGTATTGTATGCATAGTGCGTCACAAAGGCGTTAGCAGTGAGGTGAGCGAAGCTCGGGTCGGCCAATATCTGGTTCGAAAAGGACCAGGGAGGGCGAATCGGAACTTCAGGCTAAACGGAAGAAAGCAAGCAGGCAAAAGTAGATGAAAATCAATCCGGGTAAAAAACCGAAAGTGTCCCGTGTTGCTATTTCCCTAAGCTAACTATCACCCTCTTCTTTGAGCGTGATCAGAAAACTAAACTGTAGAAAAAATTCAAAGAAAACCACTACCAAGAGACAGAACAAACAGCAGGAACAAAATGCACTGAGAAGTGCACCTTGATTCTGGAGAGTGTGATGAGAGCTTTCCACTGATTGTGTACAACAAAAGGCTGGTATTGAATATGTGTTTTATTTATTGTTCCGACTGGGAGTACTTATCCCCAAAAAACATATATGAACTCGTTCAGCAACGGCCCTATAAATTTGAAATTAGCATAAACAGTGTTGGAGCGCCCACTTTCTGAGATCTGGGCAACCTGCCAGTTCAGTGGGACTCAAGGCTGCTTCCGCTGGATGACATCTTAGAACAAAAGTACCATTCGCTTCGACTAAACTCGAGCGAGCGGTTGCTTCTCTGGAGAAAGATGGGCTGGTTAGGCAGACTTCCGTTTCACAGCTTGACATTACACATTCCGGCCTATTAGAGCGGTACTTTGGGTTCTTTTTTGGGAGCGAGGTCCCACTTATCCATACGGTATGGAAAAGAAAGACTAGGCTAATGGTGCTGCGTAAGGGACAATCCCCTATTGTATTAATCTTTCCATCTGCCCCTCTCTAAGCCAGTCTTGGGTCCTTCCAAAACCTACAAGCTTCTTCCAACTTCATCTGGAAAAATTTCCTATGACCCCCGCTTGGATGAGCAAGAGATCGATAAAAGATGCAGAAAGCGGGATCCTACCTCTCTTGATGGAAATGTTCATTTGCTGAGATACTGGATGCTTACCGAAAGAGGGGAATTGCACGTAAGTGAAGGGAAAGAATTCAGCCGGAGTGGCACGAGGCCTGTTCCATGAGGCGATTCTTGAAACAGTCAGGAAGGTATCGGCTCCAGTTTAACACACACATTCAGTTAAGTTAAAAAAGGGAGATCTTGACATCGACGATAGGTTTAGCCATCCCCTTAACTTTCCCAGATAATTCATTAATTCCAAGGCAAGAAGACGGAATACTTATTTAAATCTTCTAGAAAGAGTCAACGGACTCTTCTCTTCTAGTTTCCGCCGTTTCCCCTCCTTCTCTTGATCAATAAAACTTGTAGCCAGCTCCATAGACGCCACAGCAAATCTTGCTTCGAACGGGGGCTGCTCCTGTGCAGAGTTCCCACCTGACCCAAACTCAGGCTAAACAACGAAGCCAGGAGTGGAAGGAGGGACTTCAGGCGGCTGGCCGCCTTCATATAATAAAAAAAAAATTCCATCGATTATAGCTAGTGATTGCCCGAGGTGGCGATCGCTCCGCTTTCTATAGATTGGGACTTTCGGTGAATAGCTAGTTTTGCTTTCGATGGAGGAATGGGGCTTGCCAGTAAGCTTTGTGGCAGGCCAACCACTTGGTTATTACTTTTCTTGGCCACTATTTGCGTTCAAAAACATATTATGGTGTGGTGGTCAGCACAACCGTCGATCATATAAGCTATCGTTAGTCGTTGAATATCGAAGCTTCCGCTGGGCTCAGTTAGCGCTTAGGGTTCTAGGCTAAATTAAGATGGTCTGTAAGTTCATACTTCAAAGGGAGAAAATACCGCGTTCTTACCATCCCAACTTGGGTGAAAAGCCTTGCTGCTTTCAAAAAGTACTCTTGTTCTTTCTCTTTCATCCGCTGAAACGGGAAGGGAAGAGTTCCCAGTAACTCCGGCCGCATCGGCCCGGTAACCAAAGTCACTGTCAGTATTTGGTACTCTCTTGATAGCTTCCAATGGCTATCTTTAGGCGGGTCCTTATTTCCCCTCTTTTGCAATCAGTTTCGCTACAGCACCCGCAGGTTTGTTTTTTTAAGAAAATTTGCCCTTTTTGATAATCCATTGCTGTCTGGAGGGAATTTTTGACGAAAATCGATTATGATGGACTTGCTACGTCCGAGGAACTGGCTTACCACTCAAGTCTTATAACTTCAAATTCCCATCTATTGAGAAATTTATATTGATCTGGTTTCAAGATCTATGAACTATGTGATTGAATAAATCGTCCTCTATCCCTTGCGGTTCGGGAACAAGCCAGGAATACAAATTCGATTAATATGGAAGAAAAGCTGAATCAGTTGACAATAGATGTGCTAAAAGAAAAAATCCTATCCAAAGCTCTAAGTGGGCGCGAGCCCTTAACGGCCTTATGTCAGGTTGGTTGTTTAAAAGACTGTCTCTTTACCCCTTGCATATTCATATTTTCGAAAGCACAGACCCATTCTTCCCTCTCCATCATAGAAAGAATCTTTCGGGTGGGGATGCTCTCGAATTTCTTCTGTCTTTATTCTTTCTTTGAGCAAGTGCCTGGTGGCCGATGAATCAATAACCGTCCAAATTTCTTTTCAATGAAACTCCTGTCTTGCTTCTTTTGGTAAGTTGGTCTTGGTCGCTGCATCCCATCTCGGAGGATACCTTTTCACTTCTCATCCCATGCCTTTTTCTTTCTTGGTTGGAAGATGGCTATGTCAGCCACTCCAGAGCTAGAAGAGCAATAGGCTCTAGATCTCATTCTGGGAGTAGAGTCGACATTCATTCTTTTAAAAATTTGAAGAAGGTGGCCCTTTATCATCACACTTTGACTTTTAACGGTCTATGATTTGGAGTCTATAGGAAACAATAAAGCAGAGGAGGTTGCAGAAATTAGGTTTTTTTTTTTCTATATTTGGCCACTTTTTAAGAAAAAGTCACTAAAGTAGTCGCATTATTTTTGTCCTTAATGAGGCCATAACGCACACGCTGTGTGCATTATTGATAATCACTAATTAAATTATACGATAATGCAAGATTAATAATGTGGTAAAGCGGGTGATCAGGTGGATATAATGCACACTTTGTATGCGCTATCGGTATTACTAAGGTTCTAAGTTAGAAAAGGAAATATATTAAAATTTATTTTTGATAAAAATAATAATAAGAAGAGAAAAAAGCTTGAAGAGTGTTCCAATCCACACAAGAAAAAATATTTAAAATTTTGTGTTTCGTTAAATAATGTGATATATAAAATATGACGACTAATAGTTACTACATTGTTTAAGGATCAAATTTTTTTGACATCAAATTGTTTAAAGAAAAATGAAATTTCAGATATTTTTTGCTTATCTGGACTATAATGCCCGTCTTACTCGTTTCTCTTATCATTATTTCTACAAGTTTCCACGTTAGAAGAATTAAAAGATATTAAAATTTGTTTTTAATAGGATTGTATAATGAAAAAGTTCGTTAAGTGTTATTGTTTTTACAATGTGAGAAGTAACAAAAAGGAATGTGATAGGTAAAAAAAACGAATGCAATATTAATTTTTAAAATTATACATGTGTTTTTAATGGTGTTATTCTTATAAAGTAGTGCTTTCATTAATCCTGTGAGGAATTGAAAGTTGAAATAAGTAACAGAATGTATCAATTGCTTTTGTTAGCATTTTATTTTTATTTATATTAGAAAAGGATTATTGCAATATTAAGTTGAATCTTTTGATTCTCTGTAATATTCTACCTATAACATTTTTAATATTGTATTTATTAATAGACTTAACAAATGAGAAAGTAATTTAAATGCTAAACTTAAAAGAAAAAAAGAAAAAGTACTATTCAGCCAAAACAAAAGATACTATAAAATGAATAGCACAGAAACGTTTCACATGCTTCTAGGTAATGAATTTTATACTATCGAATTTAAAGATTGGGGATTTTATTATATTCTAATATGTTCGCTTTTTTTGTGGTAATCCTCTGATGGACTGAGTGATGGACCAATCTTGCATTGATTGTTCAGTTAGTTTAATATATTCATTAATGAACACAAGAGTCTAAACATATAGGATAGTGGGAGGCGTATTATTCGTCCTCACAAGCATCTTCTTTTTTATTCAGCAAAAAAAAAATTATATGTATATTAGTTTGTACCTTAAATAATATAATTTCAAAATTTATACAATATGACTTGTTTTATAGGTGATGACATGAATTCATTGACTATATTAAGCCACGTCATATCATCCCTTATTTCCATAGGTGGAGATAATATAATCCACAACAAATATCTACATATTAATTCACATGAGTAATATAATTTAATATAATCTAAGTAAGTTCATGTCTACATATTAATTTGGTCCATAACGGAATTTTCGTACAATATTTACCAACTCTTAAAAAAAGAAAAAGAAAAAAAAGGTCAACTAATACGCTTCCCCAGTGTGTATATATAGGGGGAGTGGCCTTCCATTGCTTTCATCTCATCATCTACCTAACGTTCCATTAATCGAAGGGAAGTTTTTGCAGATTCAAGAAATTTTCGTAATCAATCAATGGCCACCAAAGTTTACATTGTGTATGCTTTTTCTTTCTCTTTACATCCCCTTTTCATATCAATTTGAATCTCTGTCTGTTACAATTCTTTGATTTTCTTAATTCTGCTCTCTCTGCAAATTCCTGCTGCATCCGTTATGATTTTTTCAAGTTCTAATGGAATAAATCATGGGATAGTTCTATGATCTGTAATTTCACAGTAATTGTAATGTTCTTTGCTGTTGAATTTGAAAGGAAAATTCCAATTAAGAAACAGGGGTTTTGAGTTTTGACTTTGAAAAATAAATTCCTACTTTACCTTCTTTAAAACATATGATTTTGTTTGATTTTGACGTTTCGATGAGAAATTCGGTGGTTCTTATCTTATCCAGAAAACTTTTCAATTGTCTTGTAGTTATTACTCAACTTACGGACATGTCGAGAAATTGGCAAATGAGATAAAGAGAGGTGCCGACTCCATTGAAGGAGTTGAGGCCAAAATGTGGCAGGTCCCTGAAATTCTTTCTGAAGAAATTCTAGCAAAAATGGGTGCCCCTTCAAAGAGTGATGTACCTGTGATTACTCCAGCGGAGCTTCCTGAAGCTGATGCCTTCATTTTTGGTTTCCCCACAAGATTTGGTATGATGGCTTCCCAATTCAAAGCATTTCTTGATGCCACAGGTGGTCTATGGGGTGCACAGAAATTGGCAGGAAAGCCTGCTGGAATCTTCTATAGTACTGGATCTCAAGGAGGAGGCCAAGAAACTACTCCGTGAGTAATTAATATAATTTAATGGAAATTTTTTTCAAAAAATGTCCCTATACCATCATTCACTTAATCGCATTTTATTTTAAAACCATTTTTCTCTTATGTACACAAACTAAAATTATGTGTCAAATAATGAATACAACGAATTCATCCTAAAGATCTCAAGTGCAGGCAAGATGATGAGATGATTTGACGGACTTACGATTCTCTTAAAATATTAATAAAATAAAATATTATTTTATTATTTACATTCTTTCCATAAAATTATTCTTTTTATTTCTTTTGGTTCTTGAATTAAAAAAAATGTCCTTACAAAATTTTTTATGGGCCCCGTTACATTTTGTAATAGTGGACCAATTTTTAATACACGATCTTGATAAAAAATGAAAATTAATTCAGAAGTAAAATGTGATTTGAGTAATAGTATATAGGTATTTTTAAGAATCCTTCTATACTTAATTATCTGTTTCTTGATTTTTGGCAATTGATAATTTGCAGATTGACGGCAATTACTCAACTAGTCCATCACGGAATGATTTTTGTGCCGATTGGATATACTGCCGGAGCGGTGATGTTTGAAATGGAGAGGATCAAGGGAGGCAGTCCATATGGTGCTGGAACATTTGCTGGGGATGGGTCTAGACAGCCTTCTGATCAAGAACTTGAAATAGCTTTCCATCAGGGCAAGTACATTGCTGGCATTGCAAAGAAGCTTAAGGGAACAGCAGCCTAATTATTAGGCACCATCACCAGTTCCCCTAGCTCAAGAAGTTCTTTTAAGTTTCTTCTTTCTTGTTTAAACTTGAGATTTTATGATTTCATTTGTGTTTCTTGATTATAGTTTTACCTATTTGAATAAGTATTTTCTATTGTACCTTGTTTCCATTTTTAATAATTAAGTTTTGATTCATCATAATCCAATTGCAGATTGCACATTTTTTTTTTTAAATGGTGTTTCGGTCTATGATTTAACTAATCTAAATCGAAATATTTTGAATAAATCTCTCTGAATCGCGTTATACTTACAATGACATTAAACAAATTGATGCCATGAACTACACCATTTGACCTTTATTTTTAATCTTTTTACATGATACACTAACACAACACAAGGGACTCTTACAATTTGTGATTGGTTAAACACACAAGTTGTGAAACAAACTCCTAAAAATAGGAAGTAAAGAGTACACTTTTCTTCTATTTTTGATTTTGTCCCTTATTAAGATAATTGTCTCAATCTTAAGTTGCCTATCTTTCTTGTTTACAAATCACCAGTTGCTTGATGATATGCCTGAATGCGGCTTGTATTATGTGTTGGACTAACCCAACCCAAACATAAGCATTGTGAACCGGGGCTATGTTTGGGGATTTTGTTTTTCCTTGGGATTGAGCCCAATGTATTTATTCTTTGAATCTTGAACTTGCATAAGTTTTAACAAAATACCAAAATACCATCCCCAATGTATTTATTCTTTGGGTTTATAATAAAATACCACCCTAAAATTAGGGTTTAATGGAACTTTACTTCCTAAACTTAAAATATATGTAATTTACCCCTAACATTGTTGGTCAAAGTTCAAATCAAATTTAAAAAAGTCGAAATACTCATTATGTAAGTTATGATATGTTGCAAAACAACTACTAAAATTTAATGTAAAATTAATTTAGTTCATACCTCAATTTATATTTCTAGTTTATTATAAAATACTTTTATAAAGTGTCAAATAATATTATTTTTAGTCTATAATATTCTTTGAAAATTAATTATTTGTCTAAAAAAACAAGTGAAAGGTCAGTCCAAGTCAAGATAACATATGTCAATTGAACTTTAATAGAGTGAAAAATAAAAGATTCGTTTATAAATATTATACGAGGTTATGTGCATATGCAATATTTATTTTTTTAAAAAGATTTAAAATATTGAAATTTGTCACTAATTTATTATAATAATTCCAAAAAATTAATAGTAGTATTTCACATTAGATTTTCGTCCATAATTTTAGTAATTTGCTTAAAATTATTATTATTTATTTGGGTAACTTAAGATTATTATTATTATAATTCTTGTTTCAAGAAATTACTATAAATTCTAATAGGTTAAAAAATTTTATTAAAAATATTCAAAAAAAATTTATTAAAAATTTCAAGAGAAAGAATTGAGGTTGTTAAAATCTTATACTATATTTATATCACGAATAATGGATTTTTCTTTTAATTATATTTAGAACTACCACTCTATTTTGCCTTAGATAATCAAGTTTTGAATTAAATAATTAAGTTTCAAAGAATATACATTAAAGATATTATTTCAAACTTTCTATAAGTATTTTATGATAAACTATACTATAAATTAAGGTGTGAACTAAACTAATTTTACACTAAAACTTTAGAGGGTTATTTTGCAACAAATTATAGTTTACATTGTGTATTTTGGTCATTTGATTTAATTTGACCTCTGGCCAATGATAATTAGGGTAAGGTGCATATATTTTAAGTTTAGTGTGTAAAGTACTCCTATTCCTTTACTTCAATATGGTATTTTCTTATAAACCCTAAATTTTAAGTTTGGACAAAATGTATTTTTTTTCTTTTTTGAGAATTTGTGAAAATTATATTACTTGGCATTTTTTTTTACAATTGGTGAAAATTAATTTATTTGAGAAGGAAGAGATGTGACCCAAAATAAGAAAAGAAAAATAATTTTCAAACTTAAAAGCCATCCAAATGTGCGATTAAATTGAGTTTCACTTATATATCAAACTAAAAGTTTCTACCTTTCAATTTCATACATATATATATATATATATATCATCAGGGGAAAAGGAAAAATTATATTAAACCTATAATAACTTTTTTTAGTTTTATATATTATTTTGGAAACAATTTAATTAAAAATAAGGGAAAATTATCAAATAAAAATATCAATTACATCTTTATTATATCTTCTTAGAAAAATTAACATCTTTCACATACAAAATGGAAAATTTTAAACTGAGTAAAGGTCAACTTTAGTGCCCAACGTATTTCCGTTGGTTGGATTTGATCCCTAACTTTTATTTTAATTTTTTTTTGTCCTCAACAAATTTTTATTGGCTGGATTTAGTCTACAACTATTAATTTTAACTTTTTTTCGTCCTCAATTATTAATTTTAACTTTTTTCATCTTCAACTAATTTACGTGTAATTTTTTTTTTGTCCTCTTAGATGGTTTCCAGTAATTTTGAACTGTTCTAAAGATTTTAACTTCGGGAATTTTAAACCTATAGGATAAAACAATAAAATTCAATAAACTAAAGTTTTCTTTAAAAAAAACTTTTTCAAACAACTTCTCTCACTCTATACTCATTTTCCCTAAATCTAACCTTGTTTATCTTTCCGGGATTAGTGTTTGGCGAAATTAACTTAACAATCTCCATTGGTTCTTCAACTTTGCTATGAGAAATGGAGAGTGAGGATGGAGGTTGGGGGCACTGTCGAGTATTCAACAGTCTGAACTATTTAAGGACAGTGAAGGAGATCGCATTATGTCAACGCGATTTTCTCGTCTGAAAAATATTTTTTAACACAAAACTTTTTTATTCAATTTTTAATTTTACTCTTTAAGTTTTAAAATTTCTAGAGTCAAAATCTTCAAAATTGGTCAAAATTACCGAAAATTGTCCAAGAAGATAAGGAAGATTACACATAAATTAGTTGAGAATGAAAAAAGTTAAAACTAATAATTGGGACTAAATCGAACAGACAAAAATATGTTGGAGATAAAAAAGGTAAAAGTAATAGTTTGAGACCAAATTCAAGAGATAAAAATATGTTGGAGACGAAAAAAATTAAAATTAATAGTTAAGAACCAAATCCAACTAACGGAAACACGTTTGGGCAAAAAAAATTTAAAATTAATAGTTGTACATAAAATCCGGCCAATGAAAATATATTGAGGAGTAGAGTTGACATTCATTCTTCTAAAAATTTGAAGAAGGTATCCCTTCATCATCACACTTTGACTTCCAGCGGTCTATGATTTGGAGTCTATAGGAAACAATAAAGCAGAGGAGGTTGCAGAAATTAGGTTTTTTTTTTTTTTTCCCTATATTTGGCCACTTTTTAAGAAAAAGCCACTAAAGTAGTCGCATTATTTTTGTCCTTAATGAGGCCATAACACACACGCTGTGTGCGTTATTGATAATTACTAATTAAATTATACGATAGTGCAAGATTAATAATGTGGTAAAGCGGGTGATCATGTGGATATAATGCACACGTTGTATGCGCTATCAGTAAGAATAACACACACAAAATGCGTTAATCTTACCGATAATACACATGTTATGTGTGTTATCAACATCAGAAGCCTTATTACAGAAACCCTGGCAACCGTCTTCATTTTATTGCTCTCTTCTCCAAAATCCAACTGCTGCTTCTTCTATTTTTCCTTTCCCGCTGCAGCTTCTTTTCCTTGCTTACCTTCTCTCTTCTCCTTCCTTCTTTCATTCTCTTCTTCTATTCCTGGTCATTCTGCCTATATCCCATGCATCTTCTTCAGACTCAGATGAGCATGGTTATAACCCATCGGATGACGTTACACTAGCACAACAACTTGGCTTTGGACATCGTGTTAGGAGTAAGACTACTAGATTTATTCCATCTGATTATCGTTAAGTTTTGGGTTTTGTTACTTTTTGTATATTATTTCTTTAAATTATTTCTTTTATATTATTAGGGTTTACATTTTGTATACTATTTCTTTAAATTATTTCTTTTATATTATTTACCATCAAATCATCCAACAACCTTATATGAACACTTTATTGGACGGATATGAATGCTTTTCCGACAATCCCATATGACGCCTTTAATCACATGAAATGACAACTCTTAATAGGACGGATATAAATGCTTTTCTGAAAAAACCATGTGACACCTTTAATCACATGAAATGAAAACTCTCAATAGTGAACGAATATGAATACTTTTCTGACAAACCCATGTGACGCTTTTAATCACATGAAAGTACACCTCTCAATAATAGACGAATATAAATGCTTTTTCGATAACCCAATGTGACGCCTTTAATGTGTTGCTACCTCCAACTCTCAATAATGGACAGATGGTGATGCTTTATATGCCTATATATATGGATTGCCCCTCCACCCAATTTCTTATCCCACAACAAAATTGAAGCATTTTCCTTCTATTCTAATTCCAGAACTTTTAATACCTTTGTTTCATTTATTACAAAAAATGAACATGGACACCACTCACTCGTTAGAGTTGTACTATTTTGGGCTTCGTAGCATGCCAAAGGTGCATATAGTCCTTATTTCACCGGAGCAACAAAGAAAATATGGACTTTTACTGGAATGGTGACGCATGATCAATTTGTTAGAAAAAGTATTGAAGCATCGAGGAATGGATCCAAATTAGTAGCGTGTTTAAATGACAATGAGGATGCCTTCATTATGTGAAGAGTATCAAATGTTTAATTTTACTTTATAAAGCATGAACAACAATGATGAAATGTGTTACCTTTGGACTATTAGACTTGATATATCAAAGAAATTGATTCACGTACTAGTTGAATTTGAACTAATCCAGTCACAGACATTTTCAGATGTCTAGCACACTCATGTATCAATGGATAAGGATCATTCAGGCATTCGTCAACATGTTACGGCAATAATATAGATGGATTCCGTTAAACCGTTAATGTTGTATCCAGATTATGATGACGTTGATGCAGATTATGGCGTATCAAGTGCATCTGACGACGACAAGAATGATAATAATAATGAAGATGACATTAGCACTCCCGTAAACCTTCTATCTTCAACTACAGTGAATCAATGGCAAAGTAGTCAATGGTTCACTAATGCTCTGTATGATTATACCTCATCTGTAGCATTTCTAGATATGAGCTTGAGAGAGCAGATAGATGACTTCATCAAATCAGGCACTATTAGATTGCTGGATTGGAAGGATACAATGAGTGATCTTCAATTAGGAATGAGGTTTTTTTGACAAAATCCAAGCAATTAGTGTAGTTCAAAAGTGGTCTAATCGGATAGGACGAGAGTTTAGAGTTGTTAAAAGTAAGAGCAATCAATGGACAACGAAATGTTATCATCACAACGACTCTAATTATCGTTCATGGTATATCTAAATAAAGAAGAAAGCAACTCATGGTCGTTGGGAAATAACCAGATTCTCCAAGGAACACACATGCCTTGTTCAGGTTCATCAAAATAAGTGTCGAAGTATGACTTCAAAATTTATTTCAAAACTAATATTGCATCTTGTTGCCAACAATCCCGAGATCCCTGTCTTGAACATCATCTAAAAAGTCCAAGTATTACTTCATACGTGTTGTATGTACAAGAGGGCATGGTATGCTCGGAAATTTGCAGTAGAAAGGGTGTTCGGCAGCTGGGAGACAACTTTTTCAATTCTACTCAAATATCTCCAAGCAATGAAAGATTCAAACCTTGGAACTGTGTACAAGTTATTGCATCATAGAACAAGCATTCCCCAAACTATGTATTCAAATTTCTTTTTTGATGTTTCGAGCGTTGTATAAATGGGTTTCAAAATTATCGGCCTGTGATTTCTGTGGATGACACTTGTCTTCGGGACCATATAATAGCGTATTATTAATTACAAGCACATGAGATGCGAATAACCATTTGTTTCCTCTTGCATTTGCAATCGTTGATAAAGAGTCGTTTAAAAGTTGGAATTGATTCCTCAAATTTCTAGGTAAAATGTTGTCAAGGATCGACATGTCTAATATCCGACCACCATAAAAGGATTTTATCTGCTACACAAAATCAAGCTCAATGAAACATTACCTAAATAGACTCCACCTTTTCTTTCATGTTTGAATTTGAGATTTTATTAACTTGTATTTGTTGATTATTGCTTGCCTAAATGAATAAGCATTTTCCATTATACTTTGTTGCTGAGTATAATTAAAGTTTTTAACGCAGCATGTTGTTTAGCAGCTTGTGAGCTTTTATCCTCCTATCTCTTCGGAATAAACTAAATTAATTAAAGTTTGATTCATCACAATTCAAGTTCAGATTATACATGTTTAAGTGCTTTATATCTTATAATTTTGTTGTTTTGTTTTTATTTTCGGAATCTTTTTTAATATAATGACACTAAGAGGTTTTTATATTTGAGATTTATCTTCACATTTCTTCTTATAAATAATTTTAGTTTTATAAAATTTAAGACTAAATGGTAGGCTAACATGGTATGTTTTTCCCTTCAAATATTTTTCAATAATGGAATAGGTTCATAAACAATAATTACTCGAATATTTTATTTTTGGTAAAATAAATACTTCCATCTATTTTGACTGTTAACCATTTCTTTTGGCCATTAAGGCAAAGGCATTTTAGTCCATAAAGTATATATTCTACCAAAAATGAAATGCTTGGATACCTAAAAGTAAACAAGTAATGTTTATGGACTTTATTCTACTTTTAAAATATTTATGTACCTTCTCACAAGAGCATTCTAATCACACTTTCGTTGGTTCTTTGGACTTGCTACACAAATGGTTGGGTCATCCCTCTAATTTTGTGTTAGCAAAATCTAATAATTCTGTTAAATTCGACTAGCTCTTTTTTATCTGAACCTTGCACTGTTTGTTTTCAAACTAAACAATCGTGTATGTTTTTTCCTATGAGTGAATCTATTTCTAATGTTATTTTTTAAAAATGTTTGAGGAGAAAAGTATGCTAATAATACCTCTAATTAAATAAATCATAGTGCAATTAATTAAATAAACAATAGTTTTAAGGTATTCTCCCCAAAACTGAGCTGGTAAAGATGCTTGAAGGAATAAGATTCTTGCCATATTTAAAATATAATGGTGTTTACATTCAACCCTATCATTTTGTTTAGGGGTGTAGACTACCATTGGTTTGATGAATTATGTCATGAAAGAGTAAGAAAGATTTTAACGACAAAAATTACGTATCATTATCTGTGCGGAACTCTTAATGGTTCTAATAACTGGATTTGGACGAGTTTAAAGAAATGTTCACAATAAGGGCTAACATAACTCTTATCATCAAGTAAGTAAAAATAGCATGAGAAAATGTTTATCGACTATAGTAAGAAAAAAAGATAAACCATACGTAGATTTGTGAGGGTGGGATACCCAAACATCATAATGAATCATATAAAAAAATAACAATAGACATAGACTTACTCATAGGAAAAGACATACACGATTGTTTAGTTTGAAGGCAAATAGTGCAAGATTCAACTAAAGAAACGCTTGTAGAATTCAGAACATAATTATTAAATTTTGCTAATACAAAATTAGGGGGATGGTCCAATTGTTTGTATAGCGAGTCCAATGAAACAAGGAAGTGTGATTAACATTCTCTTATGAGAAGGTTCATGAATATTTTAAAAGTGAAATAGGTATATAAACATTAATTTTTTATTTTTAGATATTTGAACATTTATTTTTTGTAGAATAGATACTTTATAAAGGAAGATGCCATCACCTTAACGATAAAAGAAAGAAAATAGTTAACGGCCAAAGTGATTAACTTCAAATCCTGAACCTTTAACCCTTAAAATAATTAAAAAATATTTAGGGAGAAAACATACCATTTAGTCGAAAGTTAAACATAAACGTTCAAAATCAATCGGGGCAAACTCCTTTTAAGTTGTCCTTAGAAAGTTTGTGCATGGGCTGCCCTGTTGCCTAATGATAGCCCAAAAGGGGCTTGTTTTACTAGTTGGACTGATTCAACCCAAACCTGATAATAGTGACACCATACCTTTAGATCTCTGACATGATGATGATAAAACGTATTTCTATTACTAAATTACTAATTTAACACTTGAGAGATTGAAACTAGGAGTTAATATTGTTGTAGTAACTTTATAAATCAATGTAAAAACCGAAGAGATTAATATGAGGATTGGTCAAAAGAAAGAACGCCCAAGAAGAAACTTGAGATGGAACAAATGATAACATCTGATGCCCAGCGGCCATTACTGAGAGAATAAGCTTTCATCAGTAGACATTAGCACATGCTCAGAGCTATAAGGCTGAAGAGTGTGACAGAATATTTGCTGAAGGGAGACTCATATGTGGTCCATCTCATCTCTGATATTTTTCCAAACTCCATTTTAGATACTATACTAGAACTACAAGTAGCATTTCTCCCCCCCTCCGTGTCGTGTTATGCGTCGTCTTAGCACATGAAATCGAAATTAAAGAAATAATTGGAACGTCTTCAGGTAAGAAAAAAAGAATTAACTTATTATTCTTTGACTGTTATAAATAATTCTAATAAATATTTTTAGATAAATATTTAAAAAATTCCAATAACATAAAGTATATAAAAAAAGTATTATTTAATATTTTTTTAATATATTAAAGTGGTAGATATTTTAAAACGAGAAAAATATATTCAACAATAACGATATGGATATGGATATGGATATGGATATGGAACGGAGAGAGAGTATCACATTTCATTTTCTTCTATTCTTTTCTATCGGTTCATATCATCATGATATGCCCCTACTACTGGATTCTCTAGAATCTCCAAGAAACCAATGGGAAAAAAAGGAGAATTTATCTCTGTATAATATGATCAAATAATTTTCGTCATATGAAATTGTCCTAAAAAATCTTGAGAATGGAAAATTCAGAAAGAATCTTTGGGCATTTTTCTGCAAACATAGATGAATTTTATAGGAGGTATGGTGTGAAAAGGGCGTAAGTGAATGGAGGAGATAGATCATGAGGTGCAAAGTTTGTACAGAAAGCAAAGGACCTTTTAATAGGGTAAACTTAAAAGAGAAGACAAACCATAGAATTTTCCCTGATTAACCAAAACCAGAAAACATCATGTGTTGTCCACTATAAAGCATAGGATTGTTACTTTGATATTTCTCCCACAGGGACTAGTCCTCTATCACTTTATATTAAACATCACAATGATGCCAATATGCCTTTATCCTTTATTTATTCCTTCATAAATAATAATACTATACTATTTATATATACATAATATATATATATATATATAATGCTAGGCGATGCCAAACCGGGAGAGATACTATCAAGTAAAGTTGCTTCTTTCAAACTACTTTTCTATGATTAGTCGTTTGTCATGAGGATTCTTCATATTTAAGCTTCTCAAAATTTGATATTTGATTAATTGGTTATACATGCTATGACAGAAAAAATCATTAGAAAAAATGAATAGTGATATCAATATATAGCAAGCAAAAGCCAAGCAAATATATATGGTTGGAGTCCTTTAATACACCCTCTATTCTACTCCTGATATATATTTTTTATAATAATTTTATTAATAAAAATTCTATAAAATAAAAATAAATTCTAAGAAAAAATTACTACTAAAAAATATATTACAAAAACAATGCCACAATTTGGTCAATCAATTTCAGAAATTACTTTTACTAAGTTAAAAGTCACGAGTTTAAATGGATGAATGGTATATGGTGTATTTAATTTAATTGACGCTAATCTCTCGGACTATGAAAATATTTTTTAAAGATTAATTCTTAATTAACTAAAGCAACTTCTCTATATCGGTTGGAGTTGGAGTTGAATTTTTCATTTTGCATGCAACAACGGTAAGGGACTCCTAATCACATCTACAAAATTTACATAAAACGTGAACCACAAAGAAAAACTATTAAATATTATAACCCTCAACAGTTACAATATCCATAATGTACATAGGTATTTCAAAAAACAAAATAATAATGTACATACGAGTTGAAGCCTTGAAGGGTGTCCTATTTTTTTCTTTTTTTTTTTTTTTTATGAATACAAGGAAAAATTTGAATATGTATAAATATATATAAATATATATTAATCTTTTTTTTGTAATTCTATAAGTGAAAATTATGGACTAATCCGAAAATTACTTTTTGAGTGACTCGAACTCAAAATCTCACACTTAAATATTAGATGCAGGTATCTATGTATCAAATTATATACCTCTTATCACATATACTCATCTTTTCATGTCAATCATATTTCAAAAGCTTCCTAAATGTCTATTATATTTTAAAAATTTTTTGAGTTTGAATCACGTAACATTTTTATTCAAGCCACCAACCTAACAAATCTATTTTAGATATATCATATTTAGAGGGATCCTAATTAAAAATGGAAACAAATTAATTCCACCACGGCTGATCAAAATCTGAACCTCTTTTTGAGTGTTTGTAACAAGAAACCCAAGAAGAATGAATTTATATATAGTGGGAAGGCCTCTGACTTCCACTAACACTCTAAGTTATAATAAAAAAATCAAAAGTTGAAAATAATAGAATTTCAATTCCACATGTGTGTATTATATTTTCTTCTAATATATCAATCTGAATTATTCTAATTGCGCTGGAGTAAATTCTTCCTTTTTCTTTTTCTTTCAAATATATATGATCAAATAATGACACAAACACTCACATAAATGAAAGAAACAGGAACAACATGACCGCCCTATAATTTCTGCTAAATTCAGCTGAAAAGTAGACTAAAGTTTAGGCCAAATTTAGCACCTGTTCCTGTTCCTAAACTATACCTATATATATATATATATATAAAACTTATCCTAAACAAGCAATGATAATACATTAATTATTAATTAGTACAAACTATGAATAATTAAACTTAATTTGGTGAAGCAGCAGCAGCAGGAGGTACCTAATCAGTAATCATTCTGCCTGTAGAGATTGGCCCAGCATTTTGCTGTCTTCCTTCATAGGGAGGGCCATTTCTTCATTCCTTTCTTCCTTTTTTCTCTTTTCCCTGCCTGTCTTTTTTGCTTTTCTTCATACTTCTTGCCAATGCCAATTACCTAAACATGCCTCCTGATTATCTCTAATTAACCCAACTTTGCCAGCAGCTTAGTTAATTAATGCATGTGTTACATAACCTTTTTTTTTTTTTTTTTTTCCATTTTTGGTTCTACCTAAAGGTTGCCCCAAATGTTGGAGTCCAAAAATCAGTAGTAGTCTCAGCTGCAACTGGGAATGTGCTTGATATTGGGACCAGGCACAGTCCCCTACTTCTCAAGTCTTGTTTTCCACCTTGTTGATCCCTTTTCTTAATATCACCACTCTGCAAATTAATTTAAGCCACATAAATTCGTGAGTGATACTATATAGAAATCAATATTGATCTAATTAGTTAATTGGATCAAATAAAAATAAAAATATTATTTATTTTTTTATGAAAAATTGTCATTTATCATGAAAAATACTTGTACAAATAGACGATAGAAAGTACATTTTTTTGTATTGTTAATTGTATCAACTTTGATCTGACAAGGTTTATTAGAAATAATAAATATATAGGGATCAAAATTGTTTCAGTATAGGTAAAATTAGAAAAACAATAAAAATATTCTTTTTGCCCTAATTGGTACAAGTACTTCCAGTAGAAAAATGATACTTTCAGCCTTGATTGAGCCAATTAATTAGCTCAATATTAATCCTTGTAACAACATTCTAATAAAAATTAATATCATTTATGCATAGTAATTTAAAGAATAAATAGAAAATCGATTAGCTCGAATCAGGATCTTTACCTGTTGACGTTGAATGGGAGATCCATTTCTCATATATGGAGTACTTAGTACCTAAAATGACCACAAAAAAAAAGAAAAAAGAAAAAAATAAGATACTTCATTAGATGAAAATTATATATAAATATAATCCTAAACTAAGTAATTAATTAAGAATGGGGAGTGAAGATAGGTAGTGATAGAACGAACATACATTGACTTGATCATGGAGAAACTTGATGTACTCAATAGCTTCATGGAGAACCGATGCTGTATCGGTCTGTACTTATAGTAGAAAAAAAAATACAGTTAATTAATTGGAACTAATTGGGATGGAAAAATTAAAAAATAAAAAATTAACCTTTCCAAAAGGCGAAACTAATTGCTGGAGGGCAGTTATTCGGTCCCCCAATTTCTCTTTTCTGACCTGCGATATATAGCATGACAAATCTCAAATAAAATTCTCATCTAATAATATTTCTTTTTCTTTCTTTTAAGTTAAAACCAAATATAATTATCATTTCTTGTCGTAAAAAGAGAAAAAGCTAGTAAAGCTGATCAATTTTATCATGGTCAAAAGCTCCATATGAGTGTGTTTCGTACCTTAAAAGTTGGTAATGGTGAAGGGGTTTCTATTCGTGGACGTTTGAATGCTGGCAATTCGCTGCTGCTGTTTTTCTTGGCCACTGAACCCAAATTACCTAGGGTTACTTCTTCATTGCTACCCTGAAAATTTTATAAATTAACTCACTAATTAAATCAACGGTAACAAAAATAGTAATCCTTTTATTTCATAATATCTGTCATCTAAACATACCTCATGTTATAAAAGTAATAAATGATATATTTATTTTATACATACTTCTATTTTATTGAAATTTTAAACGATTGTTTAGAAACTTTTATTAAAATCATTAATAATAATCAAAAGCTAATTTAGCTCATTTTATTTTGAATTCAAACAATTAAATTCCCTTAGTTTTTGTTCATTATTTTAAGACAATTGAGAATATGAAAGAGAGAGTAATTCAGTGATAGAAACACTCTCTTTTTAGTTCCAACCATATCTGTGGTATGCAATTATTATGATAAAAACCCTAGACATAAAAGTATTAAACATATGCCAAAATCAGGAAAGTATTTAATTTCTTACCTTTGCAGTACTTAGGTTTGTAAGAGTAGTAGTATAAGTTTTGTCGTTGAATGTTGAAGAAAGTAAGTGAGATTGAGTAGTAGCAAAGAGATTTGTTGGGCGAAAATCGTTCAAAACAGCAGCAGGAGGCAGTGAAGAAGAAGAAGAAGAGTTGGTCAAAGGTGAAAATTTATTAGCCAAATTAGAATTAGGCAAAAACTGGTTCAAATTTCTCTGATAATTTCCAAATAAAGATTGTGTTTGTGGTTGATCATGAGGAGGAGGAGGAGAATTATAAGTAGTAGTCGAAGAGTAATTAATTCCATATGATGATGATGATGATGAATTCAGTGGAAAATCTTGATGATCATCATTATGAGGAATTAAGGTTGAAAAGTTGTTAAGATTATCCACCCAGCTCATCATGTCCTTTTGGATCTCGCCTCCGCCGCCGTCTGATTGCCCATAATTATTCATGCTTGAATTCCGGTGTTGTTGTTCCAAAATGGTTCCATTGCTGCCATTCCTACAAGACAAAAAATGACAAGAAGAAAAAAACATTAACTGATATCAACTTGGACTTACCTTTTTCCATATCATTACAAACAACATATAACATTACTTTATATTAATGGACCATATAAGTTCTAGCGTATACACTGGGATAAAGTTTGGATTAATTAAATACTAGACTAGACTAGACTAATAATATTTGTACTTACTGAAGAAAATTAGCTGGATTATTAATCCAGTCTGTTGTTGAAGAAGATGAAGATGATGATGATGATGAAATACCAATATTACCCATGATTTTTAAGCTGCCGGAATCCATGGATAAGCCTCCGCTGGCTGAATCGGGTTGGTTTTGGTTAGGCTTGTGAATAACTACGGAACCATCTGAAGCTGCTGAACCACCACCACCACCACCACCAGAGTAGTACTCATCATCACCATCACCATCACCACATGACCTTGTTTTCATCATATCTAGTAACTCATGTGGACTAGAAGATGACCAATATCCAAATCCTCCTCCAAACTCACTTATTATACCTGACCCGCAAGGCGACGACCCGAACAATAGACTTCTGGACGGATAATTCCACCACCCGCCGCCTCCAAAAACCTCTGCTTGAAATTCATCACCCTGCATGTTGATTTCTTAATTTCTCCAAACCTTATATATAATTGTGTACGTGTTGGCAACCGTTCCTTCTTCGTTTGTTCGTTTGTTCTTGTGTTGTCCTTCCCTTCCCTTCCCTTCCCTTGTGATTTTGGCTTTCTATGAAGATAATGAATTATATGCCTTTGGCCTGTGAATATATATATAAGGATTATATGTGAAACGGTTGGAGGGGTACGGACCGGAAACTACCGGAATATGGTTGACATTTTTTTTAGAGATTATTATGATTAGACAAACCCTGCACAAGCATATATTTTATTATTTCTATATATATTATATGAGAAGAAAAATTTATAAAAAGGAATTTTGGATAAATTCTTTTTTTAAAAATATTTTAAGATTCTCTCTATTACTTTGGATATTATTTAGAAAGAAAAATAATGTTTTTGTTGCTTATTAACAAAGGAAGAAGAATGATGGATGGTGAAATTTGATCCCCAATCGAGTGCCACATCACGAATATTATACCTTTTTCGCCTATTAAATAAATTAATTCTACGGTCCATATTTTTTATATCAAACAACCTGAAATTTTATTCAAGAACAATGCACACTCTTCCATTTCAAGTTTCATTTCTTTTAATTACAAAATATTCTGGGCAGGTATAAAAAGGTTTTTTTTTTAATTTTATTTTAAGAATTCTGTATTTGAGAGTCACCATTTAATCTAAAAAAATATCATAAAACACAAAGCCTTCCTAAACTATGGCACTAGACTGACATGAACTATTAAACTACTCTTTGAATTATTTGAACTCAAAATCTCTTACTTGACACTTGGCATGTCAAGTAAAAGTACTTTGTAGGACCTATTTACTATTACAACTTCTAGTTACTATTACAATAAATCAGAATAAAATAGCTAAAAATAAAGCCTAACTCTATTCCAAAGAAAATATTATCTTCTTGCTCTTCTCAACCATTCGGTTATAGCAGATCGGGAATGCCAAAACTGCACAAATAATTTTTAGTAAAAATAAAGAAATAAATCCAAAGAGAAGAAAAGCTTACCCACCACTGCAGGTTGGTTCCGCCGGCGGAAGAGAGACCGCACAGAGCCCGAGGCAGAGCCAAGCAGCGGTGAATGGTCACGAACTGCGTCGAGGCACCGGTGGCACGCGAAAATGGCACAATCGGGGTTCCCTTAGTTCATGAGGCTTCAATCAAGCAAAGACTCACCGGTGTCTCCCTTTCGGCTTTTTCTCAAAAATTCACCAGAAAAATGATTATTGGTGAAGACCGCCGCACACAGTAAAGATGGCGTCACAGGAAGACCAAAGGTCGGAGAAGAGCAGTGACGCCGTAAGCCGCGGTGAAGAAAGGGAAGAAGAAGAGACAGAGAGAAAAGAAGAAAAAAATAAAAGAAGAGTCGACTGTGTGGATTACCGAGGAGGGGAGAGTAGTTAAATAGGTCAAGTCACAATGGGGCAGTCCAGGTTGGCCCGGCCCAGCATCTCTGACCAGTTCAAAACAAACCACTTAATTTTCTATTGAGGACCATGGATCATCATAGGGAAAAAAAGGTGTGGGCTGAAAAAATAAAAAATATTGGGAAGAAAATTGATTCAAAAGCCTACATACCTAAATGAGGGAGTCGCATCATCCAATCATACGCCTCTTGTCATGAAAAAGGTACTTTAAGTCAAAGTAATTCTTATTTTCGTAAAATAAAAATACAAAGACAGCAAAATTCTCGAACAAGATTCAAATTTGATTGTAAACGATTTGATATGTATTTCTATGTAGTGCAGCCAACTCTCTAGAAAATTCCGTTTTTTTAATTTTTTATAAAGCACCTACCTAATTAACTTATATCATAAACAGAATTATAATTTAAACTTTGTGAAATCTAACAATCTAAAAAAATGTTTTGGGATGTTTGAGTATGAATTCTAAAAGAAAATTGATTACTAAAAGCCTAAACAAAGTGTTACCATTATTTATTTTAAATTCTCTCTTTTTTTCTGTTAGTGTTGATTCTATTCTCTGTTATGAGAGTTGCAAGCAGTAGGGTGAGCTGACTAAACGAACCAAGCTGCCTAATCAAGGCAGCAGAAATGTCCCCAACTGGGGATAACTTAAAAGAGGAAATTGTGAGAGGACTTAAAATATGACTTTTGTAAGGCATCAGATGCATTCTACATAACTAACATTTTTCTATATGGATTCTTGACTTCCTTCCTTATAACTTTAAATTAACTTCGCTAGTTTAACTACACTTGCCAATCATTATTCTTTATAAATAATCCGCAGAATAAGATGTAGTATTTCGCTAATTCACTTATGTAAAATCAAGTATTTCATTCAAAGTTAGGCATGTTTGATCAATACCCAATAGTTTCCATGGCATAGTGGGAGGATAATGACACCCTTCATAGCTACTTATATATATATATATATATATATTTTGATACATCAAAATAAGAGACGTGATAAGACTTCTAACATGATAAAGAGTGTTTCTACTATTGAAGTACTATCTTTCTTTTTTAGGTATTATCTTGTTATATACTTACATTTACTTATTATATAACTTTTATTTTATATCTGTTGATATTTAGAATCTATATTTTAGAAATAAACATAACATTAATATTATAAAGAAAATGTTATATATATAGAGGTGCGAATCATTTCTAATCTTAGGATGCTTAACATATCCATTCATATGATTTATTCTCATTATGATATCTTTTTAAAGAGTCTAACGTTTCTTACATTAAAAAAAATTATCCATCCATATTATTTCATTTATTACAAAATTCTCAAAAAAATTATTACTCACTCAAATGATTTATTCTCTTCTTAATTCTCTTTCTAGAAACCTTTCAGAATTGCATTATACAAATAATCAAGGAGCTAATTGAGTTGAAGTTGTTCTAATCTCAAACCTATTTCATTAAATACTATATAAGGTCGACTAAAGACAAAATAAAATAAAATATTATCCGCGATATGAGACGAAAGTTGTTAATAATAATTGGAACAAAAAATAAGCGTGGTAGTCAATAAACGCTTATAAATAAATATTTCTCTATATCCTTAATTCACTCAAGAAATAAATATTTATTTTCCACTATATAGAAAAGGGAATTGACTGCTGGGGGCCGCAAATGAATAGAGTATCACTTATTTATAAAATAATAATAATAATAATAAACAAAAAAAAGAATGGAAAAGAAAATCGTCTAAAGCCAATGTGATTGACCTGTGAGGTGTGCGAGTCAAAATACAATAAGAAGTAGGACCCACAAAGGTTAGCCCGCGTGAGAATGCACGTGGGTCCTTGTGTTGTGCGTGGGCTGAGTCAATGGACTGATTGTGACTCAATTCATTCCCTAATTGTTGTTTAGTACACCTTAATTGTCTTTTCTTTCTTCTTTCACCTCTTTCTTAACCCAATATGGCTAATTACATAGTTTATTCCTCTTTTTTCTTTATGAAATACCATTTTCTTTTTTTTTTTTTTTAACTTTTGATTCATTTCTATGTGTTGCTTATTATTAAAATCCCGAAATTTTCTTTGACAATAAGGTCAATATTGATACATTTTGAAAGAAAAATTTTATATTTTTATTTTTCTTTTTATGTTGAAGAGGTATCACGGTATGATGCACAGCATAAATGTTATATAAATTATATAAAAGTATATAATAATTTCCATTATATATGTTGAATCTTCAATAAAATTTGAATTTTCACAGCTCGAAAAAAAATATATAAATTTAAATGATTAAGTGTAAAAAGAATGCTTTAGAAAAAGTATAAAAATGATGAAGACTAGAGGCCAATGTTTTTAACTTTTCTTTGGTTCATTAAGGCTGAAAAATTAGTATTATTTTTTTATAAATAAAAAATATAATTTAAATTTAAAATTTTTAACTTGATAAAAAATGTTTGGAGCAATGTATTATTATTATTTACCATAGTTGAAGGATTAGTTGGCGGCACATCCTTAAATTGACTCAAAGAGCATTATTGAACTCTTGAGGAATTCCAAATGGAATAATGGATATAATAAATAAAGAAACAGCTTCATGCATATGAACCACACAATTCTTATAATAATGGATATAAATAAATATTAATAGCAGCTTCTAGTAGTTTCTTAACTCTATTTTAAGCAGAAAAGTAGTGTGAAATCAATTGACGAGAAAAAAAGAAAAGAAAAAATGGATAACGGGCGGCTTCCATCTTGTTCTTCAGTGCTATTCTCTTTTCATCATAGCAAAACAAAACAGAGCACAAAACCCACACGCACATTTTTTCTTTGTCCGGAAACATTGTTAAGCGTTCCGTTTTTCCTTTAAAATGAGAAAAAGAAAAAAAACACCAAATAATAATAATAATAATAATAATAATAATAATAATAATAATAATAATAATATAATAGTAGTTCTGTTACTCCGGAGGTCCTTACCACGTGTCTTTCGCTCTCTGAACGACACGCCGACTGCCTTTGTCTTTTGTGAATGTGTAAATGGTTTACTCTTTTTTTTTTTCTTTTTTCTCCTCTCTTTTGCTCTCCCTCTTACCACACACCTTCAATATCACGTCATGCTCACATCATTAATCGGCCAGAGGAAACAATATGGTACTTACAAATATTGACATATTTTACTTATTTGTTAGTACTAAAAATATTGACATATTTTATTCCCAGGAAAAAAATAAATAAATATTGACAAATTTTACAGTTCATATTATTTGATAAATAAAATTGTGGATTATTACATTAATAGTAATGCAAATTTGAACCTAATAAATTTGTGGAATGATATTAGGCAGAGTAATTTTTTTTTCACACATTTAGCGTTGGCTAGGTGGGCGGAGGGCAGGGCAGGGAATGATCTAACAAGTTTGATGAAGCACTACTGTAAGCTTAATCCTAATTAATTATTATTATTATTATGAGTCAAAATCATGTTTTGCTAAAAAGAAACATAATAATCTATTAGCAAGTTGGGATGGTTAAGGACAAGCGTGGGATCGTGGTCAATTGGGTTGATATTTGAAAGTGAAAATGTTGTTAGATAGTACCTAATATATAAAACTTTAATATCAAGACTTTCTTCATAAAAAAATATGAGTTATATATTATTAAAGTAAAAAAAGAATAGCATGTTAAAAATGTGTATATTTTTTGTTCATACAAGAAGTACAACAATAGTAAGAGTAACTTTTGTTAAAAGATGAATTGGGTATTCATAAGCTTATACACACTTAAAAATAAAATGAAAGTATGATAGACATCATCAAGAAAATATAGTGCCAAAACTTCAATTTATGAGAGGTGAGACTATTAATGGTTCTGAGAGAATCATTTTTTACAATTAATCGGCCAAAAATTTCAAGACTTGTTATAAATAATTAATTCTTATGAAATTAAAAAAAAATTAAACTTTATCTAATTACACCTTAAACATTAATACATTCTAGTTTCAAACAAAAATAAAAGGAAAAAATTATTGTAAATATAATATTAATGAAATACTCTTTGTTACCCCTCAAAAAAGAAATATTATTTGTTAAAAAAAAAAAAGAAAAAAAGAGTTTAATTAGGTGGAGGAGAAGGAGGAGTCAGAGGGCATGACATGAAAGATATGGTGAAGTTGGTGATTTTGTAATATATGAGGGGGCAGAAAATAAAATAATAATAATAATAAAAAACAAGGAATCGAGAGGGGCATAAAAGGACAAGAAGAAGATCCAAAAGAGTGGATGGTTGAGTATGAGACCTAATTCTCTTTTGCATCACCTGAGAGTGACAATAATTAATTTTTTTAATGACAAAATGACAATAATAATTGATAATAACATTGAGGTTTTACTTTTCTTCTTAACCTAAGCATTTTAGAGGAGAGAGGGTCAATGCCTCAATTTCTCCTAACTTCATTCGGGCCACCCTGCACTTAACATCTCTATTGTTTTCTTCCCTTATTTATTTCTAATATGTTTAAGAGATTATTTTTATTAATTCATTTAATATATTATTTTTATTATAGTTTTTTTTTTTGTAGTTAATGATGTATTTCCTGTAGTACTATTTTTAGTAACCAATTTTTTAATTATATTTTATCTAATGTGTGACTTTTAATATATACATTAATATAAATTAACTTTTTAATTTAAAATATAAATTTTTTAGTATTTAATAATTTTATTAAAATTTTAAATTTAATAAAAGATTTATAATAAATATAATATAATTTATATATATATATGAAATATTTCTATATTAATATATATTATAAGATCGCACATTAAACATATTCTCTTTGTTAATATAAAAAAAAAAAAAGGAAAAAAACAGATATTTGAGTGAAATTTAAAAAATGAAAGTATCACATTCATGAAGATTACTGTTTCACGTGTCCGGTGATGACATAGCCAGGTCAAAGCAAAAATAATTTTTTGGATTTTTTTTAATGAATAAATTAATACCGGCATCAGTTTTTGTCAAATTAATACTACCACAATCCACAAAGTAACTGATTTATCCAAAAAAAAAGGAAAAAAATCCAAATGAAACTGTTTTTGTGGAGAAAGACAATGAAACTGTTGGACATGTGGATATAGAGCAAAAAAATTATGTATATTGAGAAATCAACAGTGTAAAAGTAGAAACATATTTCTCTTCTCAGTCGTCCAATAGCTGATCCACAAAGGTCTGCATCAATGGAGAAACTTGTTCAAATCCCTGCAATTCTCACCAACTCTCTATGTTTGTGTCTCTAGCTCGTGATCCTGTTAGGCCATATCTGAATTATCTAGCCAAAAAAAAAAAAAATCATATCTAAATTTATTAACGATTTGCTCTGTTTCATTTTTTTTTTAAATTCTAATAAGTAACGTTTTACATATATTAGCTTAACTAATTTGAATTTAATTTAATGAAAGAGTTGTATGTGTGACTTATATTGGATTTTATGTGGATTGTCTTTAATTTTAAAAAAGTAAAATTATTTTTTGAATTTATAAAAGTTAAATAATTTATAAAAAAAAATACGAGATTTAAAATAAATTAAAAATTGAATTAAAAATTAATCTAAATAGAACCTTAACTTGAATTTCAAAATTTGTCCTCCGGACTCTATAAAAAAAATTTAATCCTTGGAGATTTAAATTTTTAGACATTCAAACTAGGTGTATGTATGTATTATGCCAAGTCCATGGGTTGCTTTGCTTCATCTCTGGGATTGACTTTTGCTGCCGAGTTGAAAAACGTCTTCCACCTAAATGAAAAAATAAAAATAACAAACCAGTCATCATTTGACTTTTGGACTCCTATTAAAATGGGGTTTGACACGTACATTGACTTTTGTATTTATCATCAGTAAACCCTCCTCCCAACTTTAAGCCCCCACCCCAGCCACCTACTCTTACTTCAGCTGCCGCTTATTCAAATTTGGCTTCTTTTCTTCCAATAACAAAATATTAAGAAAAACAAATATCAACACTTGCAACAAAAAATTCAATTTAAATCACCAAAAATTATATCTCAAAAATTATAAAATATATAAGAGATTTGATTTGAGCGCAAAACTTATTACCGAGTGTCTTTATTACTAGTTTATTAGCTTATCATTTTTATTTAAGAATATATTTGTTGAGAATCTCAAATCGTCTAATTAAAAAATTAATAATTAAAGAATTAATAAACCTTTAATAAACTTGGACAACAATCCTCCTCCTCCTAAATACCTTTTAAGGTGAGTTAGGATTCTAATAATATTTAATATATCTATGTTATAACAATAACAAATAAAAGTTAGACATAAGTTACGTTCTCGAAATTACATGAAATAAGAAAACAATTTGGAGGGCAAAAGTATTATTCTTGATGTTTATTCTTGAGCATGACATGGTTATTACATCATTAAGGAGGGAATAGAAACATGTTTGAGTTATGTCAATTTTTACTTTAAGGAAAGGGCCAAAGTAGAGGAGGAGGAGTGAGGGGAAGAAAGGAGTTTACATCACGACCGCAACCGTGAATACATCAAAAATGATGGAGTTGGAACAAGAACAACACACACACACACACACACTCTCTCTCTCTACCTACTACTACTTGTACTAGTACAACCTTTCTCTCTTCTTTGGTCCCTTTCTTTTCTTTTTTCTTCATTGCTCATTATTGCTAAAGGAACAAGTCTAGCTACCCAATCCATGCTCCACGCATCAACCTTACGTTTTTATCTCATCTCATCAGTTTCTTACTCAATCCTTCTTTCTCTTTATTTCCCGCCTTTATCTTAATTGCATCACTTTGCTCTATCTTTAAAATAAAGGTTAGCAAGAATATGCATTATCATCATTAAAAAAGTTGTTTCTCAAAAGGGCCGGCCTAGTCAGTGTATTGATAATACTTAATGAATAAATAATTTTTTTTATAAGCTCAAACAATTTTCTATTCTTAAGATAAATTTTGAAAAAAAATAAAATTAAATTCAACTCAATTTTTACTGTGATATCATGTAAATATTTAATTATGTAAAAATTTCATGTTCCAAATATTCGCATACCTCTTAAACAGGTTACTTTTTAAGTGAGAGGAGGAGGGGGAAGTTGGAAGGAGACGAGTGAGTTTAAGTTACTTGCCCCATATGCTAATTAATAAAAACAGAAGTAGAGAAATATCAACATATATATATATATATATATCAACTCAATTGTCTTCTCTATTGAAAGAGTATCTACCTTGAGAAGCACATAGTAATTGATTTGGATAATCTTAATGGTGTAATCTGCTAGCTTCGTAAATTGTAGGGAAACATTTGTCCTAATTATTATAACAAAGTTATGTTAATTCTTATCCATTAGTCAACCGTACTACGTTGTTACCTTCCAAAAACTACATTCCAAGGGAAAGGTTTAACTGCCCTCTAAACATTTCCATACAAATAAAAAATAAACTTAATTCTCAATTACAGACATATTATGTCAGGATATCTGACCTCAACAAAATATTGGACCAACTCTCATACTAGTTATGAATTAGTTAAATACAAGAATATGATTACCAGTTTCAAAATTTTTTACCTAACAAATTATTTTATTTTTCTTATCTTCTCCGAGCTTTATAACACATTTGATTAATTAAAAAAGAAATGGAAAACGGAAGTAATTACTAGATTTTATTCATATATTCAGTTAGTTTGGTTAGAAACATCCGTTACTATATTATAGATCATGGGTTTGATTCACATTCTCTCTCTCCAAATGTATCAAAATATATATATATATTGTGTGTTGCCATTTATTTTTCTTTTTTGTTATCTCTACGAGGCGCTCAATATTTAAGGATACACAATTTTGACTAATTTAGACTTGACTTATAGAGCACCCACAAAGTTTGATTCACAGTCGGTGTTGGAGTCTAACCCAAAACTTTTATTAACATGGCGCTGCATATAGGGTCAAACTCTTGACCTCGTATTGACATTAACAATACACTTATCATTTAGAGGTGTATTGTCATTAAATATTGACAACGTACAAATATTGAAAAGTATATGAAATTACATAACAAACCCAATAATGAGAGGAAAAAATTATAAATATATATATAATATACAAACAGAGCTGCATTACATTAATAATGCTAATTAATCAAGAAGCTTATCAGTTCTGATCCATCTTCCAAATTTTAGGTATTAAATAGGGCCCTTAGACAATCAATAAAGTAATTAAAAGTACAAAGAAAGCTACTTTATTTTAAAATTATTTAATTAATCCATGTCCTCCGCGAATCAAATGAATAAGAAACAAAAAAGGTGTTAATAAAACTAGTTTTAAATATACACGAAGAATAATATATAAGGGCATGGCCTTCAAATGGGATGAATATTAATCATAACTAATTAAAAAGATTGATCACTTATTCCAGAAAAAAAAAAAAAAAAAAAAGATTGATCACTTTTAGAAAGAGTAGTTGACACGCTTGATACAACTCGATATTATGTATCTGTGGAAGGTTGAATTGCGATTGACGTATCAAAGTTAGGCATTAATTAATTAATTAATTAATTTCTTCATTTTATTAATATATATATATATATATTATGCTGGTTTTTCACCTAATCTTGTATATATATGCACTATTTTTCTTTACTTTCCTTTGTCAATGTAGGGTTTAGGCCTTGTTTTTTCTTCAAGTCTAAAACCTTTGGACTTTTTTTCTCTAAATTATTATTAGATTTATAGTGAGTTTTCAACACACTAATAGTAAATCGATCATAAGAAGATAAGTGCATTGTAAATACTTGTAAGTCTAAAATTCAAATTCTCCTTATAGTATTGTGAAATATTTAGAATAAGACTCTAATTCTCGAATAAGAATCATACTCTATAAACACTTTATAGGTTGAGTATGAATTAGTTAAAATTATGTATCGTAAATATCTAACAACATTTGCAATAGATATAAAAAAGAAAGAGCAATGGATAGTCAATGGAATTTTTGGTAACAAAATTGGTTCCCTATCGTTGTCATAGATTATGCTTCCTCTTTATTTGATATTTCTATGATGGGTGTGTAATTTGGAATCATCAAAGGTTTTATAAAGAGGTTCGATTTGAGGAAAAGAAAAATAGAATAACGTCTTTATTTAGTATAGAGTGATATTATTCTGATTATGAGAATGATTATAATTCTTTAAATAGCAGAATTTTGAGGTACAAAAGTGTTATACATGATCGACGGAAAATAACTTCACAAAATCACACACGCGAGACAATCCAATCCGATTTTTGCAAGCCATATTAAAGCCTGTCCTGTCCAGGATAATTTTTTGTTAGATCATTAGACATGTTAAATTGGTTCATACATACATTGAAAACGGCTTTATACAATATCACATACAAATTAATTGTTTATCCGAATTAATAGAATCATAAGATGTTAAGGATTAAAATTCTACTATGATTACAATTACTATTGCTGTGTTAGGATTCTTATTCTTTTAAATCCTAATCGATGTATACTTAGTTTCTTAATTTCCTAATTGTACATAGATTTAGTTTCTTGATTATAATTTGTTTAGGATTGGTCACATATATTGTTGATAACTATATAATATACACTATTTTACAATAATAGACAAAAAACATTGGATTGTTTTCCCTACTAGAAACTTTCATAGTATCAGAGCCTTTGTGTGAGCTCTCATAATGAGTAACAACACAGAAGAAGGTAGTACTATCAACGACGACACAGTGGAAGAAAGCCATGATCGTAGAATGAAAAAAGACGCTTACTATGTAGCGTCTTCAGATGACTAATTATAACGACAGTCCAGTTAAAATAGAATGAAAAAGACAATAATTTATGCTGAATGGCCGAAAGCAATGCGACTCGCCTTACGATCGAAGAAGAAATTGAGTTTTATTGACGGACTAATTCCCATACTAGGAAACTACCTAGACAAAGAGGAAGAACGGTGGGAAATCAACACCCTCATAATCTCTTCGATTCTCAATATGATAGAGCCTCCCTCCGATCCTCTATAAATTATTCTGAAAGAGTAGATGAATTATGGAGAGATTTAAAAGAAAGATCCTTGGTTGGAAACGGGATAAGAAAATATAAGTTGAAGACGGCACTCACAGATTGTAAACAAGGAAAAGACTCGATAAACATGTATTATTCACGTTTAAAAAAGTTATGGGATGAATTAGATAACTATTCTTAACTCCTATCCACCACAGACACAAATCTCTTAACTATTATCATGAATGAAAGAGAAGAAGAAAAGGTTTTTCAATTTTTAATGGGACTAAATAGTGAAATTTACGCATTGCTCGCTCCATCTAATACAACAAGAACCCATGCTAAAAGTAAGAACAATTCTTGCACAAATTTGTAAAGAGAGCATTGAAATCTTGCCCGTGGTGGAAATCACGTTAGCACCGGCGACAGCGACGCCTTCACCGTCACCGGAATGGACCGTCGGCACCCTCATTCTCAAGAATTTTTTTGCACGCATTGCAAGAAGACTAGCCATGGAATCACCAATTGCTTCCAGCTAGTAGGGTACCCAGACTGGTGGCCCAAACAAGCTGCTGCAAACGCCAGCGGCCGAGAAGTCCAGCTTGGTCGCGGCGGCAGAGTTCAACTAGCAGGAGGCGGATGCGGCAGGCTCCATGCTCGATCTCTTTCTAGTCAGATGGACGCTGGGAACACGCCAGAAGGAAGAAGACCGGATGCCTTGGCCAACACAGCAACCGTTTGGCGCGGAAGAGGGAGCTCCAGCAGCGGTGATCTTGCTGGAGAAAAAGACAGCAGCGAGCTCAGGCCGAACAACAGCAGCAACGGGCCAAACCTTCCTTTTTTGACAGCTGACCAATGGTCAAAGCTATTGACTGCCATAAATATTTTAAATACAACTTAATCTAAAAAATTATCTGGTATAAAAAATTTATGGATTTTGGATTCAGGATGTTCTTATCATATGACTAGTAGGAAAGATTTTTCAAGCAATTTAAATAATATCTACCCATATAATATTGGTCTACCTAATGGAGCTAAGACAATTGCTATACAAGAAGGAACAGTCTCCTTAACTCCTAAAGTCAAATGTGCTTTTAACTCCCGAACTTAAATGCAACTTAATTTCCTTATCTCAATTGGCCCGAGACTCACAGTGTTTTATCACCCTTTCTGACAATTTTTGTGTTATACAGGACCGTATCTCGATGAGGCTGATTAGAGTAGGTGAGCAAAGGAATGTGATTTTCTTCAACAAGCCGATGAAATCTTCAGCATTGTATGCTTTTTCTAGTGCTGTTCTAAATTCCGGCACATTATGGCATATACGGTTGGAACATCCTTCAGATTTTGTGGTGAATAAATTCTTGGGAACTTTTTAAAACTCTAGCACTAGAACTGTTCCTTGCAATATATGCCTGTAAGCTAAACAGACACGTGATTGTTTCCCTTTAAGTGATAATAAAGCATCTAAAAATTTTGATTTAATCCATTGTGATTTGTGGGGACCATACAAAGCTCCATCTGCTATAGGTGCCTCATATTTTCTTACCATACTTGACGATTACTCTAGGGTTTGGATATATCTAATTTCTAAAAAAAAAAAGTGAAGTTGCACCCATTCTAAAAGTTTACTTTGCTATGATAAAAACTCAATTTCACAAAACCATCAAAATAGTGTGGAGTGACAATGGCAGAGAATTAACATGTTTAAAGATGTATTTTTCAACTCATGGCATGCTGCATCAAACTATTATCGTTGGCACCTTACAACAAAATGATAGGGTTGAATGGAAGCATCGACATATTCTAAATATTGCTCGGGCTTTGCGTTTTCAAGTAAATTTACCCATAAAATTTTGGGGAGAATGTGTACTAACCGCTGAATATCTTATCAATCGCACACCCTCTTCATTATTACATGGAAAAACTCCTTAAGAATTACTATTTCGGAAGAAGCCATCTTATTCTCACATTAAAAACTTTGGATGTTTAGCTTATGTTCATGATCATGATTTACTTAGAGATAAATTCAAAGTCAGAAGTAGAATATGTATCTTCCTCGGATATCTATATAACAAGAAAGGGTGGCGATTTTATGACTGCAAGCAGAGAAGTTCATTTTATCCGGAGATGTGATTTTTGATGAGACAAGGTTTCCTTACTAAGAAAAATCCAATACTTCCATAAATACTACAGAATTTGCACAATTATACAATTTGGGAGAGCAAATTTTGGCCTCCAAAGACAGGGAGAGTATGAGTCCAGCAGCTGGAAACAGTCAACCAAGTACATCAGCTAAACAGCAAGGCCCAGAAACTCAATCGCCCAACCCACAAGATCCACACTCCTCGCTAGAACCACACAACCCACCTCCACAAGGCCCAGATGCAACTCCTCGCGGCCCAACCACTCCAGCTGCGCGTGGCCCAAATGCTCAGCCGCACGGCCCAGACAATCCTCTGTGTGGCTGAACCTCTCCATCTCCTTGCGGCCTAGCTGACCCAGCTCCTAGCGGCCCAGCTACTCAACTTGCCTAGTAGACCTCCTGCGGCCCAGCACAACAATCTTCAGCCCACAATCATCCGCCAGCCCCCTCATCAAATTTTCAACAACAAGACAACATTCCTTCAGGTGGGCCAGGACACTCCGCCCAGCCAACCGCCCTAATCCATTCTACTTCAAGCTCCTCTGCTCCATCCGAATTGCCCAAAAGGATTTACAAGAAAATCAGCTAAATGTTGTAAATAGAAAAAGCACTTGAATAAAAAATATTCCCGCCCAACTCTGAAATTATGATTGCAATGCCATCTAGAACTCTTCTACATCCCATTCTTCCTCTGCTCTCTCACCCTCTTCGGATCTCTCAGGTATGTCCTTTTATCCACTAACACACTTTGTGGACTATAAAAAGTTTTCTCCTTCCCACAAGCATTTTTTAGCATCCATAGCCACAAAATCTGAACCCACCACCTACTCTAAAGCCGTGTCAAATCCTAAATGGTGAGCTGCTATGCATCAAGAAATTGATGCGCTCGGAAAAAATGTCACGTGGTCTTTCACATCCTTGCCTCATGGAAAACGTGCTCTTGGGAGTAAACGGGTCTTTTGCATTAAATACAAAGCTGATGGCACCATTGAACGATATAAAGCATGCTTGGTGATCTTGGAACACACAAATGGCAGATATTGATTTCACAGACACCTTTGTCACAGTTGCTAAAATGGTCACAGTTTGCACTTACTTTCCGTTGCTATTGCTCAAAATTGGCCTATTCATCCGATGGATATCCACAATGCATTTTTTCATAGAGATTTTATAGGAAGAAGTCTATACGCGACCCCCACCTAGTTTTTGCCCCTCCATTTGAGGACACGTTTGTCTTCTAAAGAAATCTTTATATGGTCTTCGCCAAGCTCCTCGATGTTAGTTTTCCAAGCTTACTGCCGCTCTTTGTAAGTGTGGTTTTTCTCAATCCTATGCGAATTATTCTCTCTTCACATACCCTCGTGAAAATATTTTTTTATGTGTTCTCATTTACGTGGATGATTTACTACTTACTATCAACTCCTTACCCACTCTCAGTAAATTCAAAACTTCCTTGAATAAGTGTTTTCATATGAAGGACTTGGGCCCTTTTAAATATTTTTTGGGTATTAAAATTGCCCGAAATCCTTCGGGTTTATTTTTTATGCTAACGCAAGTACACTTTGGAAATTCTCTCTGAAACTGGTATGTTAGGGGCTAAACCAGTGTATACTCCTATGGAACCTAATCATCAGTTAGCCAAAGCTTTTGGACCTTCCTTTGATAAACCAGATCGCTACCGCAGACTCATCGGGAAACTGATTTATCTTACTCTTTCTAGACCTGTGCTCGCCTATGCAGTATATACACTCGCTCAATTTATGCACTCCTCTCGCCGTGCTCATTGGGAAGCTGCTATCCACATCATTCGCTATCTCAAAGGCAGTCCTAGTCGTGGCATTCTTCTCCAATCTAAATCTCCACTATTATTGACTGCATATTGTGACTCTGATTGGATTACCTGTCCAATTACTCGATACTCTTTTACTGACTATTTTATTTCACTTAGTGGGTCCCTAATTTCATGGAAAACAAAGAAACAACACACCGTTTCTCGTTCTTCTGCCGAAGCTGAATATCGTTCTATGGCAATGACTTTATGTGAATTAAAGTGGTTATCTAGCCTACTACGTGATCTTCATGTGCCTATCATGCACCCTATTTTGTTACATTGTGATAATCATGTTGTTCTTCACATTGTCAAAAATTCTATTTTCCATGAACGGACTAAATACATCAAAATTGATTGTCATTTTGTCCGTGACACTTTTCAAGATGGATTTATTATTCCAGCCTACCTTGGTAGCGAATGTTCTCACTAAAGCTTTTCATCCTACTCATTTTCATCTTTTAGCTTTCAAGTTGGGCATTTGCGACTTTCATTCTCCAACTTGAGGAGGAGTGTTAAGGATTAAAATTCTACCATGATTAGGATTACTATTATTTGTTAGGATTCTTATTCTTATAAATCCTGATCGATGTATACTTAGTTTCCTAGTTGTACATAGATTTAGTTTCTTGATTATAATTTGTTTAGGATTGGTCACATATGTTGACAACTATATAATGTACATTATTTTATAATAATAGACAGAAAACATTGAATTTTTTTGGGCATTGAAAATTTTGATAAGAATAGTAAACAAAACACTGTCTCACATTCACATTATTGGAACTTGGAGGCGAACTAGTATTAGCAACATTACGTTTGAAACTCATTTTATTTCTTAAATATTGTAATCAAAAGGTTTTTTTTTCCCTAAACAATCCATTTTTTGCAATATTAACTTGGACAGTGGTTAAAAATTGATTTTGCTGAGTTGGCAACAAATTTTTTATTTGGAGAGCTACAAATAACTTTGGACAATTAATTATAAGTTAGTTTTACACCTGTGCAGCTAGCTTTTTCAAAGTTATTTTGGATGACTATTAACCCATTTGACATGGCATAATAAGGATGTGTCGAAGTATATATTTTTTTCATGTAATCCGTAAGTGTGTAATGTAATATATATATATATATATTATTATTTATTATCTGTATGTTATCCCTTAATTTGTTAATATCGGGATTTGTTGGATTCACCTCTCACAAAAAGTCTCACAATCCTCATAACTCATGGACCGCCGAATTCGTATTATAGTCGACTATGAGCATAATTGTTTGCAAAATGTAATTTAAAAAATATAAAATTGTTAACATGAAGATGAAAGAACCAATTTCTACCTTAAAGAGTAATATAATAGAGATGATGATTTTTTGTATATATTTCATTCCCTAATTTGTTTAAATTCGGGCTGTGTTTGGGAACAACAACGGTTAGAAAAAATATGACAGACCCACGATTGATAGAGTCGACTAGGAGCTGAAGAAGTTAGTTCTTTTTTAGGACTAGACATTTTAGCTTAAATTGCTCCAATTTTTTAAGTTGGGCCAAAATCAGTTTTCAGTGTTTGGACTAGATTCTCCAAGTGGACCTAGGCATTTAATGTGGACCAACTGGCCCTTAAAACTAAAAAGTTCTGGCAATAATCCAACTCCTAGAAATGTTTCACACTATTTTCTGCCTTGTTTCACTGGGCCTCGGCCTTTTATTTTTGGTGAATGGCCTTTTTTTATTTTTTATTCCCATATTTTTTCTTTTGGAAAATTTTCAATCCCCATATGGCATTTGAGTCCTCTGGATCTTCTAGTCTAGGAAATTTTTTTCTTCGCATTATCTGTTTCACCATCGTCTTCAATGGCGACCCTCAATTTCTCTTCTAACATCACCACCAAAACCCTAAACCCTTCCTTCCAATCCCAATCCAAGAATCCAGCTTTTCTCCTTTCTCTATCCTACCCATGTCCTTCTACATCCCCATCGTTCCTTCCCTGCACTCTCCCTCACCAAAAAACAAACCATTTATCCAGAACCCCTCTTGTAAGAGCTGTTGGAGACGGTGAATACTCTGCTCGGAGGAGCAATAGCAATGAGCCCAGAGAGACTATAAACTTACCTGGCTGTGATTATAATCATTGGCTCATAGTCATGGAGTTTCCTAAAGACCCTGCTCCTACAAGAGAACAAATGATTGACACTTACCTCAATACTCTTGCCACTGTTCTTGGAAGGTTAATTACTCTCTCTCTCTCTCTCTCTCTCTCTCTCTCTCTCTCCAGAAGGAAAATATTTTATGTTATTTTCTCTGTTTGTGTTATGGATTGGAGTGTTTTTATTTACATGTTTAGAATTTTTAGTAAAATTGATTTGGATGGAATTGTTTTTTTGATTAGGCATTCCGTAAATTTATTATTATTGGCACATAACTCTTTGCTGGTAACATTCCAGAGTTTGGTGTGGAATTGGATAAATATGTTTTAATAGTACAGAATAGTCTTTTCTTGAATGCTGCATAATAGTGCATGTGTGATGACTTTGGGGGCAGAAATAAATTCATATGGGCTACTCCATTTTCTTCAAAGATGAGAGTTCCCCATTTCTGAAATATTAAACTAAGTTTGTGAGAGTTTCGCAAAATGTTTTGGCATGTTTAGGTTGTAGAACAAGTGCAAAACATTACCTTGCTGGTTTAGTCTTGTGAACAAGTCAAGTCTTAAGACATTAACAATTGTTATGCTTCCTCTTAGTTTCCTGTAATCATCGCTGTAGCATGGGCAGAGATGATTATGCAATCAGAAAAATGATCAAGAAAGGCAAATACTCTGGATTTGGGGAGTTTTTGTAGTATGTATTATGCGGACTTCTTACTTATCATTCTTTGTTTCTCCTACTTGGGTTCTCAGCATGGAAGAAGCAAAGAAAAACATGTATGCTTTCAGTACCACTACGTATACTGGATTCCAGTGCACTGTAGATGAAGAAACATCAGAAAAATTCAAGGGTGAGTGGCTCTAGTGTTCTCTGCATATGATGTTGGAAAAATATGGTTTAGTCAAATTTTTTCCATTTCTTTTGTGGGTACCTCCAAGAATTTCCTTGCTCCCCCTATTGAATTATTCTTTTGCATTTCATTCTTTGCAGGACTGCCTGGAGTTTTGTGGGTCTTGCCAGATTCTTATATTGATGTTAAGAACAAGGACTATGGAGGTTAGCATATCAAGAAGTATCCACTCCACTGATTTACTTTTGTTTTCCGTCAAAGCTTAATTTTGGTTTTCTTGTTTTAGGTGATAAGTATATCAACGGAGAGATAATACCTTGCCAGTATCCCACTTATCAACCAAAGCAATCTAATCGATCCAAATATAAGAGCAAAGCTTATGTGAGGCAGAGAGATGGTCCTCCAGAAAGAAGAAGACCAAGACAAGATGCTACCCCTGAATCTGCCTCATAAATAGGTTTGTGTCAATTGTAATTCCTCCCCTCCAACTATCAGCCAGCCAATTTATAGTTGATTTTTGCGAGTGTATTTTTGCAGTTGTATTTTAATTATTTATAGTTTGGCTAAAGCCTCCTCAGTCTGTTGTTTCTTGCAGGTTATTTATCAATGGTGTTGAGGGTAAAATTGATGCTATTTAGAAACTTTGATGGTGTATACAAAGAGATATTGGCTGTCAAAGTTGGGAAAAAAGAATTTTAAGGTATCATGGTTTAGTGAGGCATATTGCTCAATGATGAATATGGAGATGGAAATTTGTGGTTGGGGGGAGGAGTAAGGGTCATTGATGTATGAATATGAAATGTGGAACGGGCTTTATGGTTTTGTGATCATATAGCACTTGCATTTGTTCTTGTTCTATTGTGAGTGAATTCATGATTTTTGATTTTTTTTTTTCTGTGGACGTTATTGTGTTTGATTATATATTCTTCTGATCCTCATGTGAGCGTAGTGTTCAAATACTTGCTTCAAATGAAAAGTAAAACTTGGTTTTTCAATATAAAATACTTATATATATATATATATATATCATGAAAACGTAATCAAAGGCAAATTGTGATCACATATCATGAAATGAATCTCCGGTCTTTTAACGCTAGTGTTGCATTTACCCTCGTTATTGTAAGGGCAGAATGTGATTAGCATTTAAGATTTAATTTTTTGTAAAGGGTATTTTTAACATTAAATGATTATTAAGTTGGGGTTAGTAAAATCAATTTGGAAATATAAAAGTTCAGCTCATTTTCACAACATAATTTCTCTCTTAACCTCTTATTCCCCTCATCTTCTCTCTAATTCAAACTCATTTATTTATAATTTCATTGGTTTAAAATTTAAAAAAACATACCAAATTGAAAAAAATAATTTTGTTCAGAATTCTATTGAATTTTGTCCAACCTAACAAAATTATGTTAAGTTTCCTTGGCCTTTTTTTTTTTTTTAAATTTGTGTTAGTTATGTTTAAATTTATGTATATTTGTTTATGTTATTTAGTTTTATGTTTATAAATATTTAAAATTATGTTTATTTATTTATGTTATTTACTTTTTTGTTTATAAATGTTTAAAATTATGTTTATTTGTTTATGTTATTTAACTTTTTTATTTATAATACAAACAACCCTACGTTAGTTATTTAATTTGTTTAGTTAATAATTATTTGTTTATTTTAATTATGAAATTATGAATTATGTTTACATTAATTATGAGTTTAAATGTTCGTTAATTATTTTCTTTTATTCACGTGTTACAATTATTCATGTTTATATTTTAACATTAATTTATATGTTTATGTTAAAGTTTATTTATTAAGTTTAGAGTTTAGGAAAAAAATGGTCACAATAATTACAATATTATCATTGGATAGAAATGTCTGAGTACATTATGTAGTAAATAATAAATTGATATAATAACAAACATTTAATACAAAAGTATAAAGTAATTAATTTTAAAAGATTAATGAATTATTTTTAAATAATAATGTAAATAATGTAAAATAATGATATTTTAATAATAATGTGAAATAATAATGATTTAAATAATAATTAATAATACATAAAGAATAATAATAATTTAAAGGATGCCAACCTTTTTAAATAGTAATTTAAATAATAATTACACTATCCACATAATAACTATTTTTATTAATAATAATGTATTAATAAAAAATAATAAAATTATAAATGAATGTATATATTTAAGGGAAATAATAAAATAACTAAAGAATATAATTTAAATAATAGAAAAATATAGAATGAAGTTAAATAATACAATATTAAAAATTTATATATAATAGTAAAAGATTTTTTAATAATATAAAACATGAAGTAATGCCAATATCCAGATTTTAAATCAAATTTAGAAAATATAATTGCTATCATATATATCATTATAATTATGTTGTAAAGATCCTTATTTTGTCTGGTTGGATAGTAGTCTTATGTAAGGATTCAAGGTTTGGGTTATGAGATCTGGATTGGCCATAATTATTAAAAAGATAAGGGGTAGCCTGTTTAAAGCCGTTGTGAAGGCGTGTTAAAGGCGTTGATCCCGGTTTTATCATTTGATAATTATGCTGACGGATCTGGATTTCATGTAAAAATTTGTGCCTTCTAACCTAGATTCTTACAGGGAAGACTACCACCGGACCTGATTTGGTATAGAGCCATGTTGTTATGTGATATATGTGATTCATAGTTTAACATGAAGATTAATTATAAATTCAAATGAATTTATTGAAAGATAAAAGAAAGATTAAAAATGCTCATAAGCAAGATTAAATGTATATCAGTTAGGAACTTTTGAAAAATTAGGTTTAAAACAGGTAGTAAAAACTACTGAAGAATCAATTTCCTTAGATAATGAAGAAACTGAGATTAAATTATTATCATCATATGATATAAATAGATATAAAGATTTATATAAATTTATCCATATTGGATTAGTGCAAATTGCATTTAAACCTTTAACCTTGGAAGGTTTACCTGAAAGTTTTATTGCATGCCTAAGAGATGCAAGAAATTTAAATTGGAAGCAATCACTTATAGGGGTCATACAATCAAGTCTGGCACATGGACCAGTATATTTTAATGTTTATCCTAATCTTTCACTTTCTTTAAGTGATATTAATATACTCGATTCTTTAACATTAAATGTTAAAACTCATGGATATAATTATATTTCTGGATCAGAACTAATCTGTATATGTTACAGAATTTATTTTAAACCATTATTTACATTAAATCCTAATTGTAAAATAATGGATAAAAAGATAAATGAAACTGTTTTAATAGAAACAAACTTTAATAGATCTAAAATTTCTACTAGAAGAATTATAAAATGGGATGAAATCTCTATGCCTCAACAATGGAAACTAGAACGAACTGGTCATATCCAGTCAAAGACTGAACACAATATAGATCATATTGAACAGACTCCAGAAGGAATTGTTTATATACAGATGGATAATACTCCCTCTAGATTGGGTCATATCCCAATGACTTATTCTACCAGATCCGAACACTCTTTTATTTCACCTCTTATAGAGGAAAAGGATTATGTTCCTTACAGAGTATCTACCTCACAGGTAAGTGAGCGTGATGAAAATAATCATCATGTAGAAAAAGTTTTTAAAACTAAAGAAAATATTGTGAAAGGTATTTATAATACTAAAGATGCGGAAATAACCGAATCTGAGATGAATTTTTCATTATGAATAGACCAAAAATAGATTTTAGCCCTGGATCTGAAGCCAGGCAAAAGGTTGAAACTGAATTTAATTTACCGAGATGGGAACCATTTAGAAAGTGGTTTTTCCCTAATTTTGATGAAAAATTAAGAAACTATGTTTCTAATGAATTTTATAAATTCTTAGCCTCACATAATATTTTATTTCCATTTGTTCCATGGTTTATGTCCAATTATATTGAACCTTATATTTCTGTGTTAGAAAGAGATTATAAACTCTTGAATGGAAATATAATTAAAGGCATATTGCCTCCCCAACAACCTTTTTATTTAGAAAGAAAAATAATATTGTTAGTTTTACAGCATTTTCAAAAATATTTGAAAATGATACTTTAAGTATTACTGTAAAACAAATTAATCAAATTATAGAACAACAAAATTATACAAACATTTATTTGAATGTTTTAGGCGAACAAATTCTTTCTCTTCATAAGAGAATTGATTTACTATTAAAAAAATTAGAAAAATCTTCGTCTCCAGAGTCTTCAGGGAAAAGGTAGTTATAACCACTCCACCTTTGCAGCCTCCCCCTGAAATAAAAAATTATAAATTACAGACTATGTCTGATCTTGAAACATTAATAGAACAAAAATTTTAAAAATTAAATATTCATACATTACAAAATGAATTTTTTGATAGATTTACAGAAAATAAAAATAAACAAGTCATAAAAGATGAAATTAATAAATTATATAGGTTTGCTGATAGGCCAACTCAAAGAATAAATTATTATACTAGACCTCCTGTAGATATTCTACATGAAGAACAGGAATATATAGGAAATAATTGTTATAATGGAAAAAGCATTTATGAATGGAATTTAGATGGTTATAAAGAAAAACAGATTTATAATCTGACCCATAGGATGCTTATGTATAGCACAGTCAGTAAATTGATTGGAAATAGTGACAGTAACATTGCAAAGATAATAGTTGCAGGATTTACTGGCCAACTTAAAGGTTGGTGGGATAATTATCTCTCTTCCCAAGTAAAGGAAGAAATTTATCATACTCTTAAACAAGAAGATGGTCGCACTAGCGAACAGGCAGTTTATACACTATAGTTACTATATTAGAACATTTCACCGGAAGAATTTCCGATGATAATGAAACTATTCGAACCTTATTACAAAATTCTAAGTGTAAAACACTAACATAATTTAGATGGTATAAAGACCAATTCCTTAATAGAGTTATGGAATTGCCTGAGAGTAATAGTACTCATTGGAAGTCCAAGTTTATAGACGGACTACCCCCGTTATTTGCTGAAAGAGTTAGAAAAGCTATTAGGAAGGATAACATATCTATTCCTTATGAAAGTTATATTTATGGCAATCTAATATCTGCTTGCATACATGAGGGTATAGCCTTATGTAATGAAATTAAATTAAATCAACAGCTTAAACGCCAAAGATTAATTGAGAGAAATCAGTTAGGACAATTTTGTAGTCAATTTGGGATGGATATTCCATCTCAAAGGAAAATAGTTAATAACTATAAAAAAGATGATAAATATATTAAAAAGAAAAGGAGAAAATATTCTCAAGCAAAATTAGATAAAAAAGCTAAAAGAAAATCTGATAGATTAGAACGAAGGAAAGACAAAAATAATATTGTCTGTTATAAATGTAAAAGAATAGGTCATTACGCTAATAAGTGTAAAATGAAGAAAAAGATTAATAATCTTGACATTAGTGAAGAAGTAAAAGACTCTTTAGAAAAATTATTTTCAGAATCGGATGAATCTGAAGAAATTACTTCAGACTCAGAAATTGATCATATAACTGATCCTTCTAAAAATTCAGAAGAAAATATGTGTCCTTGTAAACAAGGACCTAGTACTTCTGAAAAGGAAAATTCAGAAGATGATTATTATAAACTAATATCTCAATTTAAAGATTCTGATATTAATGTTTTAAGTAATAATAATATTTTAGAATTCTTAAAGTCAATAAAAGACCAAGAATTAAGGTCAAGAATAATAGAACAATTAGACGACATTCCATCTACTAGTACTAATAGTACTAAAATAGAAGAAGAATTTAAACCTAACAATAATCCTTATACAATGACAGAAGTTTATAAACTTATGAAACAGAGATATGATAATTCTCATAAATCTCCTACTACATTAAATGATTTATATGGCGAAATAAATAATCTTAAAGATGAGATTAAAATGTTAAAACAAACTAATAAAAATCTTGATATTAGGGTTTCTAATTTAGAAACTAAGAAGGATTATACCTTGGTTACACCAAATTTATTTGACAATCTTAATAAGATTGGTGAAGAAAATTTTCTAACAGTTTTAGATATGATCACATCTTTTAAATTTTATGTTAAAATTACATTATTAATAAATCATGATGAAATTAAGGAATTTACTGCATTAATGGATACAGGTGCAGATATTAGTGTAATACAAGAAAGATTAATTCCTACAAAATATTTTGAAAAAACTATTCATAGTCTAAGACATGCAGGTGGTCAAAAATTACAAATCAATTTTAAATTACCACGTGCATATATTTGCAATAACAAAGTTTGCATACCTGAAAGCTTTTTATTAGCTAAAAATATAACTAACCAAGTTATACTTGGCACTCCTTTTATAAAAAAGATTTTCTCTATTACTCATATAAGAACAGATTGCCTAATAGGTACTTATAAGAAAACTCCCGTTTCTTTTCAGTTTATAACTAAACCAAATACTAGATTTGTGAATGAAATTAAAGATTTCATTTTAAGAAAACAAAATCAAATCAATTTTCTTAATTATGAAATAAACTCTTTTAATATTGAAGAAGTTTTACAAAATCCTAAATTACAGGATAAAATTAAAAACATTCATAATAATATTTCTTTAGAAATATGTAATGATCATCCTAATGCTTTTTGGAATAGGAAAAAGCATATAGTGAGCCTTCCTTATATTGACGACTTTCATGAAAGTCATATACCGACAAAGGCAAGACCTTGTCAAATAAATTCTCAATATTTAGAATTATGTAAAAAAGAAATAGCTTCTCTATTACAAAAAGGATTAATAAAAGAATCCAATTCACCTTGGTCATGTACAGGGTTTTATGTTAATAAACATAGTGAAATTGAAAGAGGGGTACCAAGATTGGTTATAAATTATAAACCTCTCAATAAAGTATTAAAATGGATTAGACATCCAATCCCTAATCAGAAGGATTTGTTAGATGGATTATATGAAGCAATTATATTTTCTAAATTTGATTTAAAATCTGGATATTGGCAGATTCAGATAGCTGAAGCTGACCAATATAAGACAGCTTTTAATGTTTCCATTGGCCATTTTGAATGGAAAGTGATGCCATTTCGATTAAAAAATGCACCTTCTGAATTTCAGAAGATTATGAATGATTTTTAATCCTTATAGTGAATTTCTACTAGTATATATATATGATATTCCAGTATTTTCTAAAACTGTTCAACAACATTTTAAACATCTTGATATATTCAAGAAATTAGTTATACAAAATGGTTTAGTTATTTCAAAACCAAAAATGATTTTATTTCAAACTAATATTAGATTTTTAGGTCATAATATTGACAAAGGAAAAATTATTCCTATAAATAGAAGTATTGATTTTGCTTCTAAATTTCCAGATGAAATTTTTGATAAAACTCAATTACAGAGATTTCTAGGAAGTTTAAATTATATTTTACCAGATTATAAAAATCTAGCTTCTGATACAACTATCTTATATGATAGACTAAAAAGGAATCCTAAACCTTGGACTACTCAGCATACTGAGACAGTCAAGAAAATAAAAGAAAAAGTAAAGACTTTGCCTTGCTTAATATTAGCAAATCCTAATTGGAAAAAAATTATAGAAACTGATGCTTCTGATATAGGATATGGAGGTATATTAACTCAAATTTGTCCTGTTAACAACAGAGAAAATTTAGTAAGATATCACTCAGGTAAACGGTCTAATAGCCAAAGGAATTATGCTACCATTGCTAAAGAAATTTTAGCCATAGTGAAATGTATTTTAAAATTTCAAGATGATCAGAAATTTATTGTTAAAACGGATTGCCAAGCAGCCAAATTTATGTTTAATAAAGATTTTAAATATGACGTCTCTAAGCAGATGTTTGCTACGTGGCAGGCTCATTTAGCCCCCCTTTGATTTTGAGATTATTTATAAAAAATGAGAAGAAAATAGTCTTCCGGATTTTTTAACTCGTGAATTTTTGCAGCATGATACAGCAGGGACGAGGAACTAATTCCCAAGGCCGTGGGAGAGGTAATACCTCTCAAAACAAAGGCAAAAATGTGATTGTTCAAATGGACAACAAACAGCTTATAGCTGAAAAAATTGCCAAAACAGATGATGATGCCCTCTTATATGAGTAATTCAAGCAGTATATTGCAAATAAAAAGAAGCAGGCAGGTGAAACCTCCTCTTCCGGGTCATATTCCCAAGTTTTATCTGAAGAGGATAATACAACCTCTTATTATAATCATACTCATAAAGAAATTATATTTCTTTTAGAAAATAAAGATTTACAATGGAAAGATAATCCATGGCTGTTAATGAACAGATACCTGGATGTAGCATCATATGCTGCTATCTCTTATAAACAGAGGTTATATTATGAGCAAATACTTAAAGTAAGCTTCTGTGATATAACACATATTTATCCTGGAAACATGACTACTAATATTTATAATTTTAGCAAAATTATCATTAAAAGGATTATATCCATTGAAGAGTGGGGTATCTCTCCTTTCAGAGCAAAGGAATTTACAATTCCTGAATCAAAAGTATCTTTAAAATATAATTATTGGGATTATATCGATGCATTTCATAAAGCATGCTTATATGAAAACCCAACCAATAAACATACTTGGTTAATTAAAGTATGTGGGAATGTTTATAACAGCCCCTTACCAAATTGGTTTATACAATGGTGGACCATCTATGGTACATCTGGGAAAATACTCCCTGAAAAATTTAAAACATTATACGGAGAATGGATTAATATATCCCCTAAGATCTCTGATTATATCAGTTTAGATCAGTATTCAGAGAAAATAGCCTCTATGTTCTTTTTTATAGAATTTTCCATACCATGGGTGTGGAAGTGGACTCCTGAAGTGGGTTATACCCAACAAAATATTCCATGTCTCAGAAGAGCTACTCATAGTAGGTTTTGGGACAGGTTGATTAAAGTCGACCCAGACACAAAAGAAATTCATGGTAAAAATATTCTGGATGAAATCCATCAAAAAATTGAATTATATAAAAGGATGAAAGACACTGGTGAAGTTAAATCTCATAGTCCTTTTCATCAGTTAACAACCATGTTAAAGCTTAAAAAAGATGTTATACCAAAAGAAGATCTCATCAAATCTTATATGGAAGAATTGAAGAAGGAGCTTATAAAAAATTTGCCCCTTGAAGATAAGACTGATATATCTATGACAGGCTCCTCAAATGAAGACTTCTCGCAGGTGAATCACAAGATCTAGATATGGCTGAATTTTCTGAGGATAATATTGACCACATGGTCCAAGAAATTGAACATGCCGCAAGAAAAGCAATAAAGTAAATGCGGACGTACATTATTGTGATAGCAATTATTGTCCTTAAAGGACCCATGTAATAGTAACAGCATTATATGTAATAGTGATAGGCACTATGCGGATTTAAAATCCATTTGTAATAGAATAGATAAATTAGTTCACGTCCGCCCCTCTTCTTGTCTATAAGAGGATGAGAATTCATCCTAAGGAGGCAGGACCTTGCTAGTAGAAGTTAGGCATTTCTCTCTCTCTCATTGTAAAAAATCTTTATCAATAAGAAGTTTGAAGTTTTTCTGCTTTATCCCTGGTAAGCTTTACTTCCTTATTTCTTATTCTAATTTGCAAATAAATTTATATATTTTAATTAGGATTAGCCTAACGGAAGGCTAAATCCTTTCATGTTAAACTATGCTATCATATATATCATTATAATTATGTTGTAAAGATCCTTATTTTGTCTGGTTGGATAGTAGTCTTATATAAGGATTCAAGGTTTGGGTTATGAGATCTGGAATTGGCCATAATTATTAAAAAGATAAGGGGTAGCCTGTTTAAAGCCGTTGTGAAGGTGTGTTAAAGGCGTTGATCCCGGTTTTATCTTTTGATAATTATGCTGACGGATCTGGATTTCATGTAAAAATTTGTGCCTTCTAACCTAGATTCTTACAGGGAAGACTACCACCAGACGTGTAAGAATTTGGTATCAGGTCCGGTGGTAGTCTTCCCTGTAAGAATCTACGTTAGAAGGCACAAATTTTTACATAAAATCCAGATCCGTCAGCATAATTATCAAAAGATAAAACCGGGATCAACGCCTTTGTTTTGAGAGGTATTACCTCTCCCACAGCCTTGGGAATAAGTTCCTCGTCCCCGCTGTATCATGCTGCAAAAATTCACGAGTTAAAAAATCCGGAAGACTATTTTCTTCTCCTTTTTTATAAATAATCTCAAAATCAAAAGGGGCTAAATGAGCCTGCCACCTAGCAAACATCTGCTTAGAGACGTCATGTTTAAAATCTTTATTAAACATAAATTTGGCTGCTTGGCAATCCGTTTTAACAATAAATTTTTGATTATATAAATCATCTTGAAATTTTAAAATACATTTCACTATGGCTAAAATTTCTTTAGCAATGGTAGCATAATTCCTTTGGCTATTAGACCATTTACCTGAGTGATATCTTACTAAATTTTCTCTGTTGTTAACAGGACAAATTTGAGTTAATATACCTCCATATCCTATATCAGAAGCATCAGTTTCTATAATTTTTTTCCAATTAGGATTTGCTAATATTAAGCAAGGCAAAGTCTTTACTTTTTCTTTTATTTTCTTGACTGTCTCAATATGCTGAGTAGTCCAAGGTTTAGGATCCTTTTTTAGTCTATCATATAAGATAGTTGTATCAGAAGCTAGATATTAATAATATGGTAAAATATAATTTAAACTTCCTAGAAATCTATGTAATTGAGTTTTATCAAAAATTTCATTTGGAAATTTAGAAGCAAAATCAATACTTCTATTTATAGGAATAATTTTTCCCTTGTCAATATTATGACCTAAAAATCTAATATTAGTTTGAAATAAAATCATTTTTGGTTTTGAAATAACTAAACCATTGTGTATAACTAATTTCTTGAATATATCAAAATGTTTAAAATGTTGTTGAACAGTTTTAGAAAATACTAGAATATAATCTATATATACTAGTATAAATTCACTATAAGGAATAAAAATATCATTCATAATCTTCTGAAATTCAGAAGGTGCATTTTTTAATCCAAATGGCATCACTTTCCATTCAAAATGGCCAATGGGAACATTAAAAGCTGTCTTATATTGGTCAGCTTCAGCTATCTGAATCTGCCAATATCCAGATTTTAAATCAAATTTAGAAAATATAATTGCTTCATATAATCTATCTAAGAAATCCTTCTTATTAAGGATTGGATGTCTAATCCATTTTAATACATTATTGAGAGGTTTATAATTTATAACCAATCTTGGTACCCCTCTTTCAATTTTACTATGTTTATTAACATAAAACCCTGTACATGACCAAGGTGAATTGGATTCTTTTATTAATCCTTTTTGTAATAGAGAAGCTATTTCTTTTTTACATAATTCTAAATATTGAGAATTTATTTGACAAGGTCTTGCCTTTGTCGGTATATGACTTTCATGAAAGTCGTCAATATAAGGAAGGCTCACTATATGCTTTTTCCTATTCCAAAAAGCATTAGGATGATCATTACATATTTCTAAAGAAATATTATTATGAATGTTTTTTAATTTTTATCCCTGTAATTTAGGATTTTTGTAAAACTTCTTCAATATTAAAAAGAGTTTATTTCATAATTAAGAAAATTGATTTGATTTTGTTTTCTTAAAATGAAATCTTTAATTTCATTCACAAATCTAGTATTTGGTTCAGTTATAAACTGAAAAGAAACGGGAGTTTTCTTATAAGTACCTATTAGGCAATCTGTTCCTATATGAGTAATAGGGAAAATCTTTTTTATAAAAGGAGTGCCAAGTATAACTTGGTTAGTTATATTTTTAGCTAATAAAAAGCTTTCAGGTATGCAAACTTTGTTATTGCGAATATATGCACGTGGTAATTTAAAATTGATTTGTAACTTTTGACCACTTGCATGTCTTAGACTATGAGTAGTTTTTTCAAAATATTTTGTAGGAATTAATCCTTCTTGTATTACACTAATATCTGCACCTGTATCAATTAATGCAGTAAATTCCTTGATTTCATCATGATCTATTAATAATGTAATTTTAACATAAAATTTAAAAGATGTGATCATATCTAAAACTGTTAGAAAATTTTCTTCACCAATCTTATTAAGATTGTCAAATAAATTTGGTGTAACCAAGGTACAATCCTTCTTAGTTTCATAATTAGAAACCCTAATATCAAGATTTTTATTAATTTGTTTTAACATTTTAATCTCATATTTAAGATTATTTATTTCGCCATGTAAATCATTTAATGTAGTAGGAGATTTATGAGAATTATCATATCTCTGTTTCATAAGTTTATAAACTTCTGTCATTGTATAAGGATTATTGTTAGGTTTAAATTATTCTTCTATTTTAGTAATATTAGTACTAGTAGATGGAATGTCATCTAATTGTTCTATTATTCTTGACCTTAATTCTTGGTCTTTTATTGACTTTAAGAATTCTAAAATATTATTATTACTTAAAACATTAATATCAGAATCTTTAAATTGAGATATTAGTTTATAATAATCATCTTCTGAATTTTCCTTTTCAGAAGTACTAGGTCCTTGTTTACAAGGACACATATTTTCTTCTGAATTTTCAGAAGGATCAGTTATATGATCAATTTCTGAGTCTGAAGTAATTTCTTCAGATTCATCCGATTCTAAAAATAATTTTTCTAAAGAGTCTTTTACTTCTTCACTAATGTCAAGATTATTAATCTTTTTCTTCATTTTACACTTATTAGCGTAATGGCCTATTCTTTTACATTTATAACAGACAATATTATTTTTGTCTTTCCTTCGTTCTAATCTATCAGATTTTCTTTTAGCTTTTTTATCTAATTTTGCTTGAGAATATTTTCTCCTTTTCTTTTTAATATATTTATCATCTTTTTTATAGTTATTAACTATTTTCCTTTGTGATGGAATATCCATCCCAAATTGACTACAAAATTGTCCTAACTGATTTCCCTCAGTTAATCTTTGGCGTTTAAGCTGTTGATTTAATTTAATTTCATTACATAAGGCTATACCCTCATGTATGCAAGCAGATATAAGATTGTCATAAGTATAACTTTCATAAGGAATAGATATGTTATCCTTCCTAAGAGCTTTTCTAACTCTTTCAGCAAATAACAGGGGTAGTCCGTCTATAAACTTGGACTTCCAATGAGTGCTATTACTCTCAGGCAATTCCATAACTCTATTAAGGAATTGGTCTTTATACCATCTAAATTCTGTTAGTGTTTTACACTTAGAATTTTGTAATAAGGTTCGAATAGTTTCATTATCATCGGAAATTCTTCCCGTGAAATGTTCTAATATAGTAACTATCAGTGTATAAACTGCCTGTTCGCTAGTGCGACCATCTTCTTCTTGTTTAAGAGTATGATAAATTTCTTCCTTTATTTGGGAAGAGAGATAATTATCCCACCAACCTTTAAGTTGGCCAGTAAATCCTGCAACTATCATCTTTGCAACGTTACTGTCACTATTTCCAATCAGTTTACTGACTGTGCTATACATAAGCATCCTTTGGGGTAGATTATAAATCTGTTTTTCTGTATAACCATCTAAATTCCATTCATAAATGCTTTTTCCATTATAACAATTATTTCCTATATGTTCCTGTTCTTCATGTAGAATATCTACAGGAGAAGGTCTAGTATAATAATTTATTCTTTGAGTTGGCCTATCAGCAAACCTATATAATTTATTAATTTCATCTTTTATGACTTGTTTATTTTTATTTTCTGTAAATCTATCAGAAAATTCATTTTGTAATGTACGAATATTTAATTTTTAAAATTTTTGTTCTATTAATGTTTCAAGATCAGACATAGTTTGTAATTTATAATTTTTTATTTCAGGGGGAGGCTGCAAAGGTGGAGTGGTTATAACTACCTTTTTCCCTGAAGACTCTGGAGACGAAGATTTTTCTAATTTTTTTAATAGTAAATCAATTCTCTTATGAAGAGAAAGAATTTGTTCGCCTAAAACATTCAAATAAATGTTTGTATAATTTTGTTGTTCTATAATTTGATTAATTTGTTTTACAGTAATACTTAAAGTATCATCTTCAAATATTTTTGAAAATGCTGTAAAACTAACAATATTATTTTCCTTCTCTAAATAAAAAGGTTGTTGGGGAGGCATTATGCCTTTAATTATATTTCCATTCAAGAGTTTATAATCTCTTTCTAACACAGAAATATAAGGTTCAATATAATTGGACATAAACCATGGAACAAACGGAAATAAAATATTATGTGAGGCTAAGAATTTATAAAATTCATCAGAAACATAGTTTCTTAATTTTTCATCAAAATTAGGGAAAAATCACTTTCTAAATGGTTCCCATCTTGGTAAATTAAATTCAGTTTTAACCTTTTGCCTGACTTTAGATCCAGGGCTAAAATCTATTTTTGGTCTATTCATAATGAAAATTTCATCTCAGATTCGGTTATTTCCGCATCTTTAGTATTATAAATTCCTTTCACAATATTTTCTTTAGTTTTAAAAACTTTTTCTACATGATGATTATTCTCATCACGCTCACTTACCTGTGAGGTAGATACTCTGTAAGGAACATAATCCTTTTCCTCTATAAGAGGTGAAATAAAAGAGTGTTCGGATCTGGTAGAATAAGTCCTTGGGATATGACCCAATCTAGAGGGAGTATTATCCATCTGTATATAAACAATTCCTTCTGGATTCTGTTCAATATGATCTATATTGTGTTCAGTCTTTGACTAGATATGACCAGTTCGTTCTAGTTTCCATTGTTGAGGCATAGGGATTTCATCCCATTTTATAATTCTTGTAGTAGAAATTTTAGATCTATTAAAGTTTGTTTCTATTAAAACAGTTTCATTTATCTTTTTATCCATTATTTTACAATTAGGATTTAATGTAAATAATGGTTTAAAATAAATTCTGTAACATATACAGATTAGTTCTGATCCAGAAATATAATTATATCCATGAGTTTTAACATTTAATGTTAAAGAATCGAGTATATTAATATCACTTAAAGAAAGTGAAAGATTTGGATAAACGTTAAAATATACTGGTCCATGTGCCAGACTTGATTGTATGACCCCTATAAGTGATTGCTTCCAATTTAAATTTCTTGCATCTCTTAGGCATGCAATAAAACTTTCAGGTAAACCTTCCAAGGTTAAAGGTTTAAATGCAATTTGCACTAATCCAATATGGATAAATTTATATAAATCTTTATATCTATTTATATCATATGATGATAATAATTTAATCTCAGTTTCTTCATTATCTAAGGAAACTGATTATTCAGTAGTTTTTACTACCTGTTTTAATTTTTCAAAAGTTCCTAACTGATACACAGTTTTTAAATCAATCCTGGGGATTGTCCACTTATTAAGTTCTTCTAAGTTTTTCGGAATATCCAGCTCTTTCTTATGACCATTTTTAATTTTTCTTTTATCTTTCAATAAATTCATTTGAATTTATAATTAATTTTCATGTTAAACTATGAATCACATATATCACATAACAACATGGCTCTGATACCAAATCAGGTCCGGTGGTAATCTTCCCTGTAAGAATCTAGGTTAGAAGGCAGAAATGTTTACATGAAATCCAGATCCGTCAGCATAATTATCAAAAGATAAAACCGGGATCAACGCCTTTAACACACCTTCACAACGGCTTTAAACAAGCTACCCCTTATCTTTTTAATAATTATGGCCAATTCCAGATCTCATAACCCAAACCTTGAATCCTTACATAAGAGTACTATCCAACCAGACAAAATACGGATCTTTACAACATAATTATAATGATATATATGATAGCATAGTTTAACATGAAAGGATTTAGCCTTCCATTAGGCTAATCCTAATTAAAATATATAAATTTATTTGCAAATTAGAATAAGAAATAAGAAAGTAAAGCTTACCAGGGATAAAGCAGAAAAACTTCAAACTTCTTATTGATAAAGATTTTTTACAATGAGAGAGAGAGAGAGAGAGAGAGAGAGAGAGAGAGAGAGAGAGAAATGCCTAACTTCTAATAGTAACAACATTATATGTAATAGTGATAGGGCACTATGCGGATTTAAAATCCATTTGTAATAGAATAGATAAATTAGTTCACGTCCGCCCTCTTCTTGTCTATAAAAGGATGAGAATTCATCCTAAGGAGGCAGGACCTTACTAGTAGAAGTTAGGCATTTCTCTCTCTCTCTCTCTCTCTCTCTCTCTCTCTCTCTCTCTCTCTCATTGTAAAAAATCTTCATCAATAAGAAGTTTGAAGTTTTTCTACTTTATCCCTGGTAAGCTTTACTTTCTTTTTTCTTATTCTAATTTGCAAATAAATTTATATATTTTAATTAAGATTAGCCTAATGGAAGGCTAAATCCTTTCATGTTAAACTATGCTATCATATATATCATTATAATTGTGTTGTAAAGATCCTTATTTTGTCTGGTTGGATAGTAGTCTTATGTAAGGATTCAAGGTTTGGGTTATGAGATCTGGAATTGGCCATAATTATTAAAAAGATAAGGGGTAGCCTGTTTAAAGCCGTTGTGAAGCAGTGTTAAAGGCGTTGATCCCGGTTTTATCTTTTGATAATTATGTTGACGGATCTGGATTTCATGTAAAAATTTGTGCCTTCTAACCTAGATTCTTACAGGGAAGACTACCACCGGACCTGATTTGGAATCAGAGCCATGTTGTTATGTGATATATGTTATTCATAGTTTAACATGAAAATTAATTATAAATTCAAATGAATTTATTGAAAGATAAAAGAAAGATTAAAAATGCTCATAAGCAAGAGCTGGATATTCCAGAAAACTTAGAAGAACTTAATAAGCGGACAATCCCCAGGATTGATTTAAAATCTGTATATCAGTTAGGAACTTTTGAAAAATTAGGTTTAAAACAGGTATTAAAAACTACTGAAGAATCAGTTTCCTTAGATAATGAAGAAACTGAGATTAAATTATTATCATCATATGATATAAATAGATATAAAGATTTATATAAATTTATCCATATTGGATTAGTGCAAATTGCATTTAAACCTTTAACCTTGGAAGGTTTACCTGAAAGTTTTATTGCATGCCTAAGAGATGCAAGAAATTTAAATTGGAAGCAATCACTTATAGGGGTCATACAATCAAGTCTGGCACATGGACCAGTATATTTTAATGTTTATCCTAATCTTTCACTTTCTTTAAGTGATATTAATATACTCGATTCTTTAACATTAAATGTTAAAACTCATGGATATAATTATATTTCTGGATCAGAACTAATCTGTATATGTTACAGAATTTATTTTAAACCATTATTTACATTAAATCCTAATTGTAAAATAATGGATAAAAAGATAAATGAAACTGTTTTAATAGAAACAAACTTTAATAGATCTAAAATTTCTACTAGAAGAATTATAAAATGGGATGAAATCCCGGTGCCTCAACAATGGAAACTAGAACGAACTAGTCATATCCAGTCAAAGACTGAACACAATATAGATCATATTGAACAGACTCCAGAAGGAATTGTTTATATACAGATGGATAATACTCCCTCTAGATTGGGTCATATCCCAAGGACTTATTCTACCAGATCTGAACACTCTTTTATTTCACCTCTTATAGAGGAAAATGATTATGTTCCTTACAGAGTATCTACCTCATAGGTAAGTGAGCGTGATGAGAATAATCATCATGTAGAAAATATTTTTAAAACTAAAGAAAATATTGTGAAAGGTATTTATAATACCAAAGATGCGGAAATAACCGAATCTGAGATGAATTTTTCATTATGAATAGACCAAAAATAGATTTTAGCCCTGGATCTGAAGCCAGGCAAAAGGTTGAAACTGAATTTAATTTACCAAGATGGGAACCATTTAGAAAGTGGGTTTTCCCTAATTTTGATGAAAAATTAAGAAACTATGTTTCTGATGAATTTTATAAATTCTTAGCCTCACATAATATTTTATTTCCATTTGTTCCATGGTTTATGTCCAATTATATTGAACCTTATATTTCTGTGTTAGAAAGAGATTATAAACTCTTGAAAGGAAATATAATTAAAGGCATATTGCCTCCCCAACAACCTTTTTATTAAGAAAAGGAAAATAATATTGTTAGTTTTACAGCATTTTCAAAAATATTTGAAAATGATACTTTAAGTATTACTGTAAAACAAATTAATCAAATTATAGAACAACAAAATTATACAAACATTTATTTGAATGTTTTAGGCGAACAAATTCTTTCTCTTCATAAGTGAACTAATTTATCTATTCTATTACAAGTGGATTTTAAATCCGCATAGTGCCTATCACTATTACATATAATGCTGTTACTATTACATAGGTACTTTAAGGACAATAATTGCTATCACAATAATGTATGTCCGCATTTACTTTATTGCTTTTCTTGCAGCATCTTCAATTTCTTGGACCATGTGGTCAATATTATCTTCAGAAAATTCATCCATATCTGGATCTTGTGATTCACCTGCGAGACAGTCTTCATTTGAGGAGCTTGTCATAGATATATCAGTCTTATCTTCAGGGGGCAAATTTTTTATAAGCTCCTTCTTCAATTCTTCCATATAAGATTTGATGAGATCTTCTTTTGGTATAACATCTTTTTGAAGCTTTAACATGGTTGTTAACTGATGAAAAGGACTATGAGATTTAACTTCACCAGTGTCTTTCATCCTTTTATATAATTCAATTTTTTGCTGGATTTCATCCAGAATATTTTTACCATGAATTTCTTTTGTGTCTGGGTCGACTTTAATCAACCTGTCCCAAAACCTACTATGAGTAGCTCTTCTGAGACATGGAATATTTTGTTGGGTATAACCCACTTCAGGAGTCCACTTCCACACCCATGGTATGGAAAATTCTATAAAAAAGAACATAGAGGCTATTTTCTCTGAATACTGATCTAAACTGATATAATCAGAGATCTTAGTGGATATATTAATCCATTCTCCATATAATGTTTTAAATTTTTCAGGGAGTATTTTCCCAGATGTACCATAGATGGTCCACCATTGTATAAACCAATTTGGTAAGGGGCTGTTATAAACATTCCCACATACTTTAATTAACCAAGTATGTTTTTTGGTTAGGTTTTCATATAAGAATGCTTTATGAAATGCATCGATATAATCCCAATAATTATATTTTAAAGATACTTTTGATTCAGGAATTGTAGATTCCTTTGCTCTGAAAGGAGAGATACCCCACTCTTCAATGGATATAATCCTTTTAATGATAATTTTGCTAAAATTATAAATATTAGTAGTCCTGTTTCCAGGATAAAAATGTGTTATATCACAGGAGCTTACTTTAAGTATTTGCTCATAATATAACCTCTGTTTATAAGAGGTAGCAGCATATGATGCTACATCCAAGTATCTGTTCATTAACAGCCATGTATTATCTTTCCATTGTAAATCTTTATTTTCTAAAAGAAATATAATTTCTTTATGAGTATGATTATAATAAGAGGTTGTATTATCCTCTTCAGATAAAACTTGGGAATATGACCCGGAAGAGGAGGTTTCACCTGCCTGCTTCTTTTTATTTGCAATATACTGCTTGAATTCCTCATATAAGAGGGCATCATCATCTGTTTTGGCAATTTTTTCAGCTATAAGCTGTTTGTTGCCCATTTGAACAATCACATTTTTGCCTTTGTTTTGAGAGGTATTACCTCTCCCACGGCCTTGGGAATTAGTTCCTCGTCCCCGCTGTATCATGCTGCAAAAATTCACGAGTTAAAAAATCCGGAAGACTATTTTCTTCTCCTTTTTTATAAATAATCTCAAAATCAAAGGGGGGCTAAATGAGTCTGCCATCTAGCAAACATCTGCTTAGAGACGTCATGTTTAAAATCTTTATTAAACATAAATTTGGCTGCTTGGCAATCCGTTTTAACAATAAATTTCTGATCATCTTGAAATTTTAAAATACATTTCACTATGGCTAAAATTTCTTTAGCAATGGTAGCATAATTCCTTTGGCTATTAGACCGTTTACCTGAGTGATATCTTACTAAATTTTCTCTGTTGTTAACAGGACAAATTTGAGTTAATATACCTCCATATCCTATATCAGAAGCATCAGTTTCTATAATTTTTTTCCAATTAGGATTTGCTAATATTAAGCAAGGCAAAGTCTTTACTTTTTCTTTTATTTTCTTGACTGTCTCAGTATGCTGAGTAGTCCAAGGTTTAGGATTCCTTTTTAGTCTATCATATAAGATAGTTGTATCAGAAGCTAGATTTTTATAATCTGGTAAAATATAATTTAAACTTCCTAGAAATCTCTGTAATTGAGTTTTATCAAAAATTTCATCTGGAAATTTAGAAGCAAAATCAATACTTCTATTTATAGGAATAATTTTTCCTTTGTCAATATTATGACCTAAAAATCTAATATTAGTTTGAAATAAAATCATTTTTGGTTTTGAAATAACTAAACCATTTTGTATAACTAATTTCTTGAATATATCAAGATGTTTAAAATGTTGTTGAACAGTTTTAGAAAATACTAGAATATCATCTATATATACTAGTATAAATTCACTATAAGGAATAAAAATATCATTCATAATCTTCTGAAATTCAGAAGGTGCATTTTTTCATCCAAATGGCATATAATTTAAATAATAGAAAAATATAGAATGAAGTTAAATAATACAACATTAAAAATTTATATATAATAGTAAAAGATTTTTTAATAATATAAAACATGAAGTAATATATATGAATTAGGTAAATATATACATAATTATTTATAATTATTTGGGAAATTTGTTTAGATGGTTTGCGACGGAGCACCAGGGGAGATGATGATCTCGGTCCTGTGGTAGACAGGATCCCTCTGGTTCAGAGATGTACAGTTATTATTTCATCCCATGGTGTGAAGGGTTGCGATAGTACCTCTGACATACCTAGTACTCCTGCCTCATTTACACCTGGGATATCTTATGACCCTAGTATACCAAGGTCTTCTATCCAGCCACCTCTTATACCGACTAGAAATCATCATCCTCTTCCATCACATGATCCATATACTCCGATACCTTATCAGTTATATGGATCATATTCACACTACCCTATATCTTCATCTTCTCAGTCAGTCACCACCTGAATCTTATGACGCATATGCACCGGGTTCTTCTGTTGATACTCATACATCTGGCCAGAATCCTATTTTGTTCAAAACTAACTTACATGCACCATTAAATGTTGTTAAGGGCACAATTGGGAGCTTTTTTTCTGGAGCAGATTATTTCATGAGTCTCGATGGACTCATCATATAGCACGGCAGAGTATATAACCACTGATTATGGTATTCTAGCATATTCACATCGGTCAGGAAGGGATATTGAGAATGAATTTGAGGCTAATCATACTTTTCAGACAGAAATTGTCAATCTAAGGGGCATGACAAGACAAGAGACATCCATTTTGGGGGCAAGATGTTGAGGCTGAGGGAGAGGGTGATGATGTTCTGGTAGATATGGGCATGGCTAAGAGCGAGTGTGATGGTGACGAGGACGAGCCGATTGATGTGGCTCCTACGTCGTCATCTGGACGCATGCGAGGACCGAGAAAAGGTAAAGGTTTGACTGGTAGTTTAAGGAATTTGATGAGTAAGATCACGGGGTCTCGACAAAAAACCCCGATAATACCATTCCTCCGATGCATTCACAGAAGCAAAATGCGAAGTATGCATTTTGGGAGCAGACATAGGCAGTTGAGGAAATTTCACAGGATCCAGAGGTTATTTCTTTGTATAGTGGACATGTCATTACTTCTATATGGCGTGGACATGTAAATTTTACATCTATTAATGTTTAGTCTCACCATTATATTTAATCTGATTATTTACTATGTTTATTGAATTGTTTTTTTTAATATGCAGGAGCGGGGTATATTGAAGTCGCGATCGCGCTTTGTTTCACTTATAGGTTAGACACCTAGTATACAAGAGGTGAAGAGTTGGCAAAGGGTATAGGACTCGTCCATTTGCAATCCTGCATGTTCCAGCACCCGCATTGAGTGTTATTAGCTATTTTTGTTGAGATATGGTAGCTAGACAACAACACCTTCCACATGCCCTTCGGAGAAATGACTATTACTTTACATGATGTGGAGCTGATACTTGGGATATTTGCTTATGGTGGTATTGTGGATGTTCAATATTCCAGGAAGTAGCTGGTCGGTATTGTTTAGGCATCACTCATACTGGTAGTGGTATAAATGCCTAGGAACTTTCATATGTTGTAGAAGATCCCCCTATAGTGGACTTTTGTAGGTATAATATACTAAGATATTAAAATTACCCTAATGTAAAATACTAACAAAATTAACTAATTCAATATAAACGTTTATTAAATCATTATAAATATTAATTAAACGATCATGGTTACTTTTAAAATAATATTATCTTTTAACTTAAACAATCAATATATTTAATATTCACATCTACACTTAACAAAATATCTTAGTAAAACTCACTTGTTTGTTTTATATATCGTATTCATTATCAGTACATATTATCACCTCTTCATCATTTGAATCGACAGTGTGTATGAAAAACAATATCACTAAGCACATCGCTTTCGCCATAGTTTCTGAAGAAGATCGTATAACTTCATTTAGCACTTAAACAAAGCACTTCCTCTACCGTGTTGCATCCCTGCATCATTTTATTAATCATCTTTGCAAGCACATTGTATATAGTTTGGGCACTACATAAATCATATAAATTATATTATTATATAAACACAATTTTAAGATATAATAACCAACATAATAGTATTGCAACATACGTCACAACACAATCCCGATTTTGTTCTCGAAAATATCGCAACGTATTATGAGGTGCCATATGACCTTTCTTGAATTGCTAGGTCAGTTTTAGTTGCTCCTCTGTCAGTCTTGCAACATGAGCGTGACCATAATGATAGACACATATTACATGGTTGTGCCTCCCATCATGTACGAATAATTGCCACTTTTCACTTGGAACCATTTGTTCACCCTTTAATTTAAAAGGGCAACCATACTTTTAGTTCCATAAGGATCCCGCTTTTTTATGAGAATTTCTTATTCTTCATCATCAATTCTAGGCTTCGTTACACTTCCACGCTCGTAATCTAATGTAACATACGGTTGACGATCAATAGTTCTTGATGCCAAATACCAAATGATACTCAAATATGTATTTACTTTCATTGTTATTTCTTTTGCCCATTCCACCAATTCTGTTTTCGAATTAAATAACTCATTTGTTGTAAATAAATACCTATGATCCACATATTATTCCGGTTCTGAAAATTCTTCAAATTGTTTTGGATTTACGTCATTCCGTTGCATTAAAATATTGTATGAAACAGATTAATAATTCATCTTATATAATAAAAAACTATAAAAAGTATAAAATAACATTTAAACAAAAATGAAACTGTCATGGATTTTGCCTAGATGGATGAAATTCTTTAAGAAATTTCGCCAACTTTGGCAAAATTATTCAAATAAGTTTCACCAGGTTGGGAAAAACTCATGGTAGTTTCAAAAAATCAATTTTTTTTACATTTTTTACCTCAAAATCGATATTTTTCTTGAAAAAAAACTTCAAAATCATCCACATATATGTATATCTTCAATTTGTATTGAAAGTGAAAAATTTAAAAAATATTTGAGTTTGAGGTGAAGAAAAGATAGAAAGAATAAAGGATAGAGAAAAAAGTTTATGATAAAAATAAAAACTTCTCACATTAAATCTTTTAATTTTTGAGTTGATTTTATTGACGTGTGTGTCGATTCACAAGGGGAAAAAAGAAATATAGCTACAGATGTAATAATCTCAAATTATTCCCTCTCTCCGTAGCTTTCTTACTTCTTGCCTACACCCATCTACGGGCTCTCTTCACCAATCAAGATGGAGCTCTGATCACCTACCAGAGCTTCCATCTTAACTGAAATCTATCCCTCTTTTATTCTTTTTGCTTTTTCATATCCTTTTTGTTTACAAATTATGATTTTTTTTTTTTTTTGGAGTTTTTCAACTAAATCTAAGAATCTCTGGCATTTTTTTCCGATTTGTTTAGATTAGTATTTATTTTTTCTTTTTTAAAAATTTATTTTTAAAAATTTTTTATTAGAATTAGAGTTATACTATTTCTTAGATTTCTATTTATTTCTTTGATTACTTTTAAATTCACTCAAACTTTTAGTGGTATGTAAACCCCTAGGATGGTTTGTACCACTTCCATATAATATTTTCTATACTGTTTCATTTTATAAAATATTTTTTTTCAAATTTATCTCTTATTTAATAATTTGTATTAATAAAATATATCAAATTGAAAATAAAATAGAGAATAACATAATAAGAAAGTAGAACAAACAATCCAAACTAGTTTGTAAATAGTTGTCTTTAAACCTCGAGATGAAACTCAACTTTCCATACTAATACTTTTAAAAGATGGTTGGATGGTTTTGAGAATAGAATCTACGTATGTTTATTTTATATCTATCAATTTAGTATTTGTAAGGTGTGATGAGTTTAGACTATACCTATTTGTATAATTTGTTCGTTCGTTCGTTAATGAAATTCATTTACTGATAAAAGAAAAAATGTAACAGTCCGTCCAGAAGAGAAAAGTAAAATAATAGGGAAAGTGAAGTGAGTGGGGAGAACGTTTTCCGAGGTGGCCCAAATGGAACTAAATTAGCGGTAAGGCCCAAAACTTGAACCGCCTGGCCTGTAATGCAATTATAATTCCTTCAAGCGCATCGGAACTGTAAATTCGTCCGTTTCCCATCATCAACGATGGCACCGCCCCGCACCGCACCAGAGAGTAATTAATATCTACTTCAACCTGCACTGGACAACCAGCGGACTATTCCCAATCTGATCCTGCGGTTGCTCTTCTGATATATTTATGGGTTTTCCCTTTGAGGAGGGTTAACTGAACAGAGGATGATTCTAGGGCTAGCATCGGCTTCTATTATGAAGGTGATAAAATGTCATCAATCATGAGAATTTGACATTTTCGTCTTGTTTATAGAAATAGACCTAAGCACATCACATGAAACCACAAACAAACATATTGGCCTAACTCAAAAAAGCAATTTCTTTTCAATATCATTATCCCTTTTGAATCTTTCTAATCATGATGCCAATTATCAACAATTCCCTGCTATTTTCCTTAATCCCCTGTTTTGTCCATGTGGATAAGAATCCAATGGCTACCCTATCTCTATCCCAGATTTGAGCTGCTTCATACTACTGAGATGAGAAGTTGGATAATTTCTTGAAAAGTCTTGTAGCTCTAAGGTTTGCTTATTAGAAACATTTTTGCATTTGCATTTCTTGTTGGTTGTTTCTCTGGTTCAAGAATTTCTTGTTCGTTCTGTGATGGCTTTCTATGGCGGCAACGGAGATGTTGGTGAGTGTTACTTTACTCCTTATACTACTTACAATTATGATTATTCAGTTGAGAATTCTAACTTAATTGAAAATGGCCCTTATAGTTATTTTGATCCTAATTCTACTACTACTACTACTCAACAAGTTCCCAATTACTTTGTGTATAATTATAGTGAGACAAGAACAATTCAATATTATCCTCCTCCTCCTTCCTATGCTAGTAGTTCTTTATTTTATTCTCAGACATATTATAACATCTCTAACCCTGCCCTTGAATTTAATGAGCCTGAATTCGAAGAATATGATCCAACACCTTATGGAGGTGGCTATAATATTACTCAAACCTATGGAAAACCTCTTCCTCCCTCTGATTCAATCTGTTATCCTCGTTCAACATCACAATCAAACGCTGATCAACCGGATGCTTTTTCATATGGATCAATTCCATCGCCTTATGGCGATAACCACATCCATTCTGTTAAACCTCAGGGTGATAATGGAGGTAAAACCATAAATGAAGGCGATAATAATGTGAATACAGGTGTTTATCAACCGATAGAGGTAAAGGGTATTGATGCAGATGAACATCCTACAAGTGATGATGGGTTCGGATATGGTTATGATTTGAATAAACAAGTGCCTTATATTCCATATGGATCAGGTCTAGAAACAATGGACCTATGTGAAAGTATATTTGGCTATTGGCCCTGTTTAGCCAAAATGAACAGGCAAAGTAATGCAAATTGTGAAGTTTGTAATGAAAGAAAGCAGAATGAACCTTGGAAGAGTACAGCAGATTATCTTTTTGGGAGTCCATTGGTGTATGATGAGCTTAAGGATGATGGCTCTGCCTGTGGATATTATGTTTATGGTAAATGATGAAGCTTTATGGCATATATAGTAGCATAGGGCAAGATCTTCTGGATTGTTTATGACTCAATGCTGTTTCCTTTAGTTTACTGGTTGATTGCTTATTAGTTACTCTTTTTGAGTTCTTGTATATAAATGTCTCATTTTACTTAGAAAATTGAATAAAAGATGCTGATTCTATCTTATTGAAGCAAAGAGCTTTTCTCAGGTGTTTTTTTTTTCCTGCTTTTTTTAACTTTAAAATCTGGAAAATGGAATGACTGATTCCAAGTAACAGTCATTGGAGGTGCTTTTCTAATGTAGCTTTTGCTTATCAAAGTATGAAACAGTTAAAAAAGCAAAGCAAAAGGAATTATTAAGAGCTAGTGATGGGCAGGGTGAACTCCCAGCATTTGGTATTAATTTCAGCAGAAAGAGTAAAGCAGAAATATACCTTGCCAAGCAATTAGTTCTCATGCATCACGTACAGCGGATGACTACCATATTTTCATGCCTCTGAACTAGTAAGTCCGAGAGCGCGACTTCTGAATTTAGCAGTATCTATTATCCCTACGTGTCAACGGTCTTCCCTATACTAAAATAGATGTTCCTAAATGACTATGACTATCTAACTTCATGCTTATACACAGTTCAAACGCTTCAATGATGTATCCCATGTAAGATGGAAGTATCACAAATTTTTAGATACAAAGTCATACTTTATATGCGTTCCGTATACCAAGTACGGATTAATCAAAATATATTCTTAAATATCGAGCATATGTTGAAGGTAATAAAAGATATACCTAAACTTTCAAAAACTAGTCCAATTATTTATTTATGGCACTCTTTTTTCTTGAATAAGGTATGCATGGAACTTTCTGTTGGGCTATTTCGTTGACTGTGTGGTGTTATTCTCTGATGAAAATACTGACAAGTCTCCATAAACAGAGTGATAAGGGAAGAATGAAGGGATGGGGAATTTCAAAATAAACAATGATTATGTTAGTACAAAGAGGGACTAGTTTGTAGATGACTACCCTAAAACCATATAGGATTAATTAATGTAACATAATCAAGTTTCAAATTTCACATAGTAAAAGTAAGCGTGGGTAAGTTTAACTGTTATATAATTATTATGCCTCCAAATCATGCTCATTCTACGTTTACTACTTAATTTGCCAAAATCTCAATCTCATCTTATACACTAGGTAACTAAGTATAATGTAAATGCTTAAACATTCGAATTCTTCTTGTAATGTTAATGTTGTTTCTTTTTATTGTTGTTAAGAAATTTAGGGCACAGAGAAGAATAATATTGGATGTTTCAATTAATTCTCTTTCTTATTCATTATGTCTACTATTTATAGGCTACAAAGTATCCTAATTCTAATCAATATAGGATAACCAACTACTAATACTAGTATAATAATATTATAATACAAAGTATTCTAATTATAATCAATATAGGATTCTAACTAAGTAATCGCTTATAGAATAAGAGATAATCTAGGAGAATCACATACTGATGTGATATCTCCAACACCCTCCCTCAAGTTGGAACGTGCAAGTCCAACTTGCCATAATTTTCAATTTTTTTTCATAACGTGCAAATTGCACATCTGGTAGTCTTCCACCATTTGTCGCTGTTGTCTTTACCATCACTCGCTGTCGCTATGGTTTTTGTCATCAATCGCTGTCGCTGTGGTTTTTTGTCATCAATCGCTGTCGCTGTGGTTATTCCATCAGTCGCAGTCGTTGTGATCTTCTTCCATCAGTCGCAGTCGTTGTGATTTTCTTTCATCAGTCGCAGTGGCTTCCGTAATCCATCATCGAAAATTCTTTTGATGTCGCTTTAGAGTTTTTTTTTCGATAAAGCAACCATCAATGTCCAATTTCAATTTCTAAATCTAGGCACTTCAAATATTTGTCGATGAAGCTACCTGACTTGAACATGATTTAAAAAAAAAAAAATAATCTCCTAAATTTTTATTGAAGCAAATTAGAAGAAATATTAGAAACCTAAAAAAAAACTTGTCCAAACTGAACGTAAAGAATTGCTCAAATTGAATGAAAAGAGAATAAAGTCATAGATGTGAAAGATTTTTTTTTTCTTTTTCTTCTTCTTTTTCAAACATGGCTCTGGCTCTGATACCATGTTAAGAAATTTAGGGCACAGAGAAGAATAATATTGAATGCTTCAATTAATTCTCTTTCTTATTCATTATGTCTACTATTTATAGGCTACAAAGTATCCTAATTCTAATCAATATAGGATAACCAACTACTAATATGGAATACTGCTATAATAATATTATAATATAAAGTATTCTAATTATAATCAATATAGGATTCTAACAAAGTAATCTCTTATAGAATAAGAGATAATCTAGGAGAATCACGTACTGATGTGATATCTCCAACAATTGTACGGTAAATATTTAGAAATTAAATTATATTTTACAAATGTTTAGTAAATTGAGTTTAAATTAATTAAGATTGCATGTAACAAATTCATTCCGAAAAGTAGAAATCTGAGGATTGAAGATAGAAGGAAAAAGTGGAAGTAAAAAAGACAGGTCCCTGGCCTGGTGCTGATTCTATTCAACTCTTGAGTGTGCAGTTTCTGTGGGTGGCTACTTTGTGATGGGTCAGAGAGAAGAGGGGAAAAAGGTTGAGGACAGGTCACAGGTGGGTAAAGATATCAAGACAAGCACAGGACAATCCAATTAGCAGCGGTACAAATTTGTGATTGGTTTGGCCCTAAAAGAAAAAAGCCACGACACCAAACAAGTTGTCTTAAGATATCATTTGAAATTCACATCTATTATTTATTATTAAATTATTCAGAATTCTTTTTATTAAATTATTAATTCTATAAAATATTAGTAGAAGCATTTAATTGCAGTCTAATTATTTGCTATGTGTCGTCTTCATTGTCAATACTACCCGTAATTTTAGGAGGTTAATTTCATGGCCTTCTTTCTCTCTCTCTCTCTCCTGTGCTTTTCTTATATATCAATCCATGCACCCACGATTGCATACTATATTATCTAATACATTTTTTAAGCCACTTTCTTTAATAATAATTTTTTTAATATTTATCTTTTGACTTTTAAAATTTATTTTTTATTTTATAAGATTATTATTAATAAAATTACTATAAAATATGTACTAGAGAGTGTACAGATGTCCTAAACGATTCTTACCGCAACTCAACTCTAATATTAGCATGTATTATATTAGTCGAAAGATTGATTATCTTTTAGCACAATATACCTGTAATTTCTACCATTATGACAGTTAAATTACCTTCTTAATAAAGGATATTTTCTTTCCAAAAAAAAAAAATCTAGTAGCACTTTCTTTTTTTAAAAAAATTATGTTTATAGCACTTATTAGTTACTTTGAATTAAGAACCTATGGTTATCACAGTTAAAAAAATAATTTAAAAAGTCACAATTATGATGGTTTAATATAATGAATAAAAGTATTGCGAAAAGTGAATAATCACATTGTAAATAATTGAGATGTCAAAAATTCGAATTGAGCATATAATTATCTTAGTGATATCAAATTCTCTTTATAGCTCTATGAAAGATTTAGAATCAGAATTTGTAAGCATTTTTTTCCATAATGAATATTATGCTTTGATTGAAAAAAAATACTACGTTCTTTTTGCAAAAGAAAATAGATAATTAGAGAGGAAAAAGCAGAAGAAAGATCCAAAAGCTGTTGGAACCTCGTAGTTTCCGTCTTGGTCGAATTCAGGAGAGAGAGAGAGAGAGTGTGAGGGTTTCTTCTTCCATACATCTGTGTGTATGTGTAAGTGTGTCTCATGCAGGCATGCACAACAAACCTTTAATGGACCCATTTCCAAGCGTTTGGTTGGTAGGGCTTCTCGTCAATTTTACCCTCTCTCTCTCTCTCTCTCTCTCTCTCTCTCTCTCTCTCTCTCTCTCTCTCTCTCTCTCTCTCTCTCTCTCTCTCTCTCTCTCTGTCTCTCTCTTCAAACAGTTTTTCCACTGTGAAATTGCACCTTTTCTAGCGACAATAGAACGTTACACTTAACCTACCCTCAAATAATTTCAATCATCGTGCTTTATAAACCTAAATGACCAAAGCCATCATATAAATTTCCAGAATTAAAGAAAAGCCATCATATAAAAGAAAACCAACCCTTCTTTAATTACCAAAATTAATTTTCAAGAAATCCTCTTTTTTCCCCCTCATACTCATTATAAATTCTCTTTTTTTCTTAAATAGATTCTAACCTGACTTGAGAATTCATTTCAAATATTGTATAACGTGATATATAAACCTGTATAATTGATATTTGTTTATTTTTTAATAAAATTTGGTCCCTTTCAATCGAAAATAACTTTAATAATTGTGTAAATATTTTATACTAAATTGTTTGATCGAGCAACAGTATAAATGATATTGAGAGAGTCAAGAATTAAATCTAAGAGTAAGTGACTAATTAAAATTTATTATTTATTCTCATATTTAATTTCTTTTTAAGTTAGTTTGAATCACTTTTCCTCGTTGTTTCGAATAGGATTGCAATGCACATTTGAGATTCTAAATATGCTATTAGTTATGGATACCAAGCAATTGTTATTAGGTGTGTAATATTAATATATATATGTAAATAATATTGGTCACATGATCTTTTTTTCTTTCACAAGTCTTTTTTTAAGTTTATTATGACACGATAAAATTAACCTCAGTATTTACTTTCGAATTGATCTTAACTTTTATATTGATTTTAAAATATTAATAATTTAGAATTAGATTCAACTTGTACTCTAATGGTGTTTTTACATATTTTAAAAACAAATAACTATATAATAGGTTTGTAAAAGAATGTGAGATAAGGTGAAATGAAAAAAATTTCTAAGTTAAACCCCAATTGAAGTAGAGCCATACTGCTAATTTTGTTAAGAATAAAAAATAATTAGTAAAATGTTTAGCCAAAAAAATAATTATTAAAATACAAAACAATTAACATGTGAATAGTCAACAACAAGAGAACAGCGAGGATAATAATGGAAATAAACACAGCTTAAATCAATTTTCAAGGCCCCACATTTCACGCAATAAACCCCTCGTTAAACTCCTCCCCTTTTTCGCCTCCTCCTCTTCCATATTCCTCACTCCTCAATCACCAACTCAGAGAGTCTCCTCCTTCTCCACCACCACCGCCAAGGCCACCCTTACAAATCCACCTCTCTCCCTCCCTCCCTCCTCCTCCATCAAATCATGTATACATTTCTTCCAGTCTTATTTCTACTACTTCCTTTCCTTACTTCCTCCACCACCGCCTCCATTCATGACCTCCTCAAAAGCAGAGGTTTACCCCCCGGCCTATTTCCCAAAGATGCTGTAAAATCTTATGATCTTGATGAAGATGGTCATCTTCAAGTTTATTTAGAGAGTCCCTGTATGGCCAAATTTGAGACCAGGGTTCTTTTTGACACTCTTGTTACTGCTAACCTCACCTACGGCGGACTCACTAGCGTTGAGGGGCTTACTCAGGAAGAGCTTTTTTTATGGCTGCCGGTAAAGGATATTATTGTTGATGATCCATCCTCTGGTATTATTCTATTTGATATTGGGTTGGCTCATAAGCAGATGTCCCTTTCTCTATTTGAAGATCCTCCTGTCTGTAATCCTCAGGGTAATGTGATAATAATCTTAATTTTTTCTCTATCTTTTTTGTGAATTGAAGTTTCAATTGTGATTCAGGGACTAAAAATCTGATAGGAAATGCAGGTGTGGAGGAGAAGATTAAAGCAGAGGAGGGATTAGTTCAAGTTCAGAGATAGAATGCTAATGTGATTTGATCTGGGCTTGTGCGAATTTTTGGTTGTTTTCTTGTTTGTGTTGCTGGAAAATGAAAGATTGATAGCGGCATTCTTGTAGATTTGTAAAAATTTTGGTACTGACAGAGAAAATTTTGAGAAGAATTGACTCAACTTTTTGTTAGATATACTTCCAAATACTTGTAACTGACTTCTTCTGGGCATTAACAAACTTCTCTGACTTTTACTGCCAACTAGCTGTCGAGCTTCATCCTGATTGATCAGCATCCATTATGGATTCTGCTATCTTCCAATTTCAAATTCAACAAGCTTTTTTAGGCTTGTTCTCCATTTCTTCTTTGGTTGGTTGGTTGGTGTGCATCAATTGCCCCTTGTCCCATAGCGAAGATTAAGGGCCAAATTACATTCGAATTTTGTAGACATTTGCGTATGCTGAATACATTAAATGCTAGAGTATGTACCTTCCTCATCCCTAACACCAATTAGTTTTAGAAAAATTAGTTGAGTTTGTTTGAGGTCACAAGTGAGTGGTATAGGGAGAGAGGATTGATAAGCAAGACCATTTCAAAAAAAGCATTTAACTTTTCAAAAATAATATTTTTTTAATTTATTTTAAATATAATAAGCATTTAAGAATGACTTAAAATAGCTTATAATTTACAATAAATTAAGAACTTTATTTAGAAAGCATTTTAAATAATGAGACTTAGGGGACCAAGAGCTTTGAATGGATGGGTTCAGCTGCTGAAGGACAGAACTTAGAAAACCCAGAAATTTATTTGGAGCAAATTTTGGATTAGACTATGTTTTGTGGTCAGTGAATCTGAGGCTGAGGCGGCATGAATTTTTGGAGCCAGGGGAATTGAATTGAATTTAAAACTTAGAGAAAACAAAATGAATGAATGAAATGAAATGATACAAGTTAGGCAGGCAAGAAGAAGCACAACTTCTTCAATTACTATGTCTTAGAATGCTTCAGAGACAGCAATAATGAATAAACAAAGAAATAATTGGACATATATTTTAATACATGTAATCAATCTTCCTTTATTAATCTAAAACTTAAAATATTTGCATGACAACTTTCTTAATCTTAGGAGCCGCGTTGCAGGCCCCCAACACTAATTTTTTCTTTTCTCAATTCTTGTTCTCTAGTATAAAATTGTTCTTCATTAATACTTATCCCTTTAAGTTTAAATTTAAACTTAATTCATATCGAAAGATATTTTAAGTGAAGAAAAGTTTTAACCACATAAAAGTCCCTTTAGAAGAATTAGATGATGAAGGTGAGTAGATCCAAGCTGTTCGTTCGAAGGTTCCTATATTATAAAGTCTTTGATGAACAAGTGCCAGCAATGAAGGTCCACAAGTTTGGTTGTATAATACTGTATTATGATTTAACTGATATGGTAATTACAAAGGTTTTAGATGAAGTGTTCAAATAGGGTAATTTACAAGGAATACTCGATTATTTATTATAGCATGTATTAATTGGTTAGTTTCCTTCATTGAACATTGATGAGACTTATTCCACCAACTTGAGCCTTTCAGTAAATATAAGGAGGTACAAGTTCAACTCCAAAATTTTATATTGTTGTCAAATTAAAATTTATTGCAACCATATAAGTTGAGTAAGTTAAAAGAGTTTAAAAATGTATAAGAAAGTTTTCTTTTTTTTTTTTTTTCTATCGGTTCATTAAATAATGTGTACTTAAATAAGTTAGCTTGTTTATTTTAAAAAGACTTTTACTAATTTAAAAACAAAAAATTTGGTGTGACATGTCCATTTTATCTCTTATATGTATGATCTTGCAAGTTTATGAACATCCAGCGTTCATCAAATACAAATTTATGAAAAAATTCAAATTCAGGATCCACTATTCATACGTAATATTAATCAACATTACAATAGCTTGCCTACATTTTTGTTACTGCATTATGTTAGATATCATTTTAATGTTCTTTCTTGAAATCAACCACTAGGAAATGAACTCAATCACCATTCAGTTATTGCAGATCATTAAGTTGTTGTTATACAATATTCTGTAACAAAAAATCTTTGATTTGGTCTAATTCTGCCACTCTGCAATGAGTCACCTGAAATTCATCCAAAGAATGAAAAAAAGGATAGATCAAGAATTGAGCAATCACATCACATATATCATTAGAGAAGCTTTAAAATAATAATGAAAAAGGCAAAAGTTGTACCTCAACACATGCTGTAACAAGAAGTGATCCTTTGTTGGTAGTAACACTAGTATCCATAAGTTCAAATCCAACAACAGTAAAGGCCTCCATTAATTTAGTAAATACTCCAATTTTCTTTGGACAAATTATGTGAATCCAAAGCTTAGCTCCACCCAGGCGACTAATCTGAATTTCTGTCTGTAATAATCCCCAATTTTTGGATATTTCTTCTGCATTATTATCAGTTACCTCTTTCACTTGAGTCTGTTCTTTAAAACTTGCATCCATTTGGTAAAGTTGATCACTAAGGTCTCTCACTGTACTCTGCAGCTCCTCAATGTAGGTAATTGCATCAGTTATTATAGTTGCCTTATTCATCTGAAAAAACAAAGTAAAAAATCAGCATTTGATTAGCCCCTTTTGTGATTTTTAGGACAGGTTAAATGAAATGCAACAAGGGTTTTGGAATAATCATTGCATTGGTGATATTAGGAACTAATGAGCGCAGCTCCAAGTGTCTGTCACTGAGTTTCTTGCGCCGCCTTCTCTCAGCTTCAAGATTCTTGGATTTGAACCCTCCTTTGTTTTCATCCTCATTATTCTTTCCTTCTTTAGGCCAACAAGTTTCACCAAGACCAATAATCATCCTCTAAAAAACTAAGTAAAATTAGTTAAAAAGGAAACAGGAGAATGCAGCTAAGACAAAGACTGCACTGCTCCAGTTTGATGGCAAAAAAAAAAGGTTTTGGTTTATATAAGTGATGGTCACAATGGTAGCATTTGAAGAAAGAGAAGAGAAGAGAGGAATCTTTTTTTGTTGTAGTTTGTTGGGCATCAATTTGTATGTGTTTTTTGGGGGCTAAGACTGAAACAAACTGAAAGGGATCATTTAGAACATGAGAGAGAGAGAGAGAGAGAGAGAGAGATATGTGTTTTCTGTCATGACAAGATCTCCTTTTGTTCTAAAACATCATATTCTCTTTGAGCATTTTTTTTTATTTTGCTTTTTTGTTCAATCAACTGATTGGTTGTTGAGATTGGATCATCAGTACAATTGTTTGTTGCTTTTTCAGTTGGAAAAAATTTATAAGAAATTCTCTGCTACAAACTGTAAGTACAGCATTTTTTAATTTTTTTACCATTATTTCTTTGAAGCATTTGTAATTGTACTCTTTAACTCAAGTTGATGCCTTGCATCCATCCTACAGTCGTACATAGATAGACATTGGTGCTCTGCTAGTCCAAAAATGTTGCAAAAACATTCAGTCACCCAAAATTTATTATCACACCATGCCTAAAAATTAAAAGATCTTATGAGTTCGAACTACATTATCCTCTTTCAATATATTAAAAAAAATTATTATCACACCACGCCTATAGGTCTGAGAGCATAACTCATAGTTATGATAATACTTATAACTTAATACTTCACAATCGTTCTTGCAAACTGTGATCATATTAAGTGATACTCATAAATTATAATAAAGAGAGTGTACTGAAAAGTGAACTGTAAGATGTATTAAATAATCAGAGGAGTAAAAGTATCCCAATTATACAACAAAAGGATGAAACTAACTCCTGATTTCCCCAATTTTATGTGTTATTTGAAGGGGAAGTATGTGAGCATATATATTTGCCAATTTGAAACCGATTCAACTTTGTTTTTAGTTATTAATAGTTATGTTTTTCGTGTTTCAAGAACGGTAGATATTTATATTTTTTTGAAAGGAAAATATTTATAATTATAAATATTATCCTTTCAAAAATATATTTTTTTTTAAAGGTAAGTATTTATAATAAGTAAGATATATTAATAATATAATTAGAATATGATTTCAATAAATAATCGTAATATAATATAAAAATAGATGAAAACATGTTATTAAGTTATTAAAAAATCAAATTTTCATAACATTTGTAATTTAAAAATTAGAAATATTTAATATATATAATGAGATAATTTGTGAACATATATCAGTTTTTACATGAACCTTAAGAAAAATAGATAAATTATAAAAAAAAAGAGTGGTACATTAAAGTAATACGATCCTAAGTCAACTGGTTTAGCCTTAGAATCTCAACTTTTTTAAATGGATATTTATGATTTTTTGGAGTATATGAAATTTGCTTAAATATAAGAATCTCTTATATCTGGCATGTCTTCTTTCTTTCTTTCTTTCTTTTTTCTTTTTTTTTTTTTTTGTTTAATTCCATTGGTAAGAGCTGATCATAACCTTCGTGCCACTTAGAAGTTGAACGTATTTGAAAACATATTATGCCCATACATATATATATATATATATATATAAATATATGTCAAATCCTATCACTCTTTTATCTGAAATTTTATATTTGATTATCTTAATTGTTCCCTTATCTCATACCACCCAAGTGTTTAAAACTTAAATGCAATTTGGAGTTTTTAATTATTATCATCTTTGATTATTTCTTATATTTTTTGACATAACAAGAAAAGAGAAGAATCCCTTCCTTGACGGTAATTGGACGCCAAGTGGCCTTTTTGAAAAAAGAATGCCTTTATCCACTCTAAATTGTCGTAATGAAAATTGTGATGTCAAAGAAAGTTATGATTATAGAGGGAAAAGAATCAAATACATCCTTGATTATAGAGATAGCCAATCTAATCAAGTAAGAGAACCCACACGATTTACAGGGTATATAAATTACTTCAAAATGAATATGAATATTATAAAGACTTCCGTTTCTAATTGGATGTAGAGTTATTAACATAGTTGATTTTTCATTCCCTTCATCATTTAGAGATAAAGTGGGTCATCTTGCAGCTTTTTCTTTCAACAAAGATGAGGTTTAGCTTAGCAATGTCTTGGTTGGATTTATGAGGTATGCCTCTCTTTCTCAAGCCCTTTCTTTTTTGTTACTACATTCTCTCATAGCAGGGTTTTCATCCTACTTTCTAATATTCAGACAAAAAATATAAATCATAGTAATTTAACGACAACCAAATCTCGTACAAGCCCTTTCTTTTCTTACTTAAGAGAGTGATAGTATTCTGCTACATGCATATTATGGCTCTGCGCTTGAAAAAGAAACCCTCCAAATACTAAAGTGAGACTTTGACCAAATTGGTACGAGCAGATATTTAATTGATATGTTTAAATGATGTAAGCTCACAATAATAATATTTTGACACCTCTTTTTTTCTTTTTTCTTTTTTTTTTTAAAAAACTTCCTTGAAAATCAAAAGAAAAATATATTCTATGTAAGTTGTGTTTGAGGTGGAAAATAGTGAAAATGTAAAAGTCATATTTTAATATAATAACAATTAAAGTGGCCAAATTATAATATACTATATTCTCTCCGGATCGGAAAATACAATGAGCTCATTGAAAATAGTCAAGAACATAAGGAGTTTTATAACTTTCAATTTATTGAACTTTTTTCATCTTTATTCATCTTTCTATTTATTTATTTCATTTTCACTATGTATCTCTTTCTTTATTTATGAAGGGTATAAGAGTATTGTAATTTAAAAATTGTCTTGTCCTTAATTTATGTGTAAATATGTAAAACTCCTTATATTTATTATTTGAGAGGTATTCATAAAAAAATTATTATATAATAGATGTTAGATCAAATGCAATAGAATATCCAATAATGTAGATCAATCATTAATCATTAGAGTCTTATCAGAATCAGCATTTGCATGCACTCCGAGTCTTCCATATGAATCCCTATGTCATACTTATCAAAATGATCCAAGAAGCATGGTACATGGAATAAGGAAAAAAGAATCTTGGAGATATTTAAAAGCAAGGCTGCCAGCCACAGTGCCACTGCCATTGTGCTATTGCACTCTTGTTATCCACTCCAACAGCTCACTCAGTCTCGTAAACGAAATAGAGAGGAGAAGACAAAGAATCTTGTTTAAGAAAAAGGGTCTTTCTAATTCTTCAAGATTGATGATCATAGCAACGGAATTTTGTTGTTAAAAGCTCTTAGCTTTTCTGGATTTGAAGGTAAAAATTCTCTCTTTAAAACGTTCAAATAGTAAGCTGCGTTTCTATCTCTCCAGAGATAAGAGGTGGCCTTTCCCGGGACGACCTTAGCCGCCACTCCCCCTCAACCATCGGAAATACTAGAACCATGGGAACGTGAAGTGAAGAAGACCAAACGTGATAAAAATATTAATGACAATGATGGAGGAAAATCAGCCACTTAATGAACAACCCTCTTCACAAGAGAGTTGGGCCATAAAATTAATTGTTACTGATGATATGGAATCGGAACTCTGTCCCACAATGGAATTATATATCAGAGATGACGAAGATGAAGAAGATGAAGAAGATGAAAGAGAATGGTTACAGGAGGATATGGAAGATGTAAACGAGGTGGAGTGTTGTTGGCCAAAAATTAGAATTTCCAGAGAAGAAAGAATGAGATGGTGCAAACCGTGGAAAAGGGCCTTGGTACTAAGCTTTTGGGCAGGAATATATCATTGAATGTGATGCAACAAAGACTTTATGGTCTATGGAAAATGGAGAATGGCTTCCAATTAATATATGTAGATGGTGAGGTATTTATTGCGAGATTCTACACACGTGATGACTACTTTAGGGTGCTTGAAAAAGGTCCATGGATTGTACTTGGACATTATTTGAGTGTAAGAAAATGGAATCTAAATCTCAAATCTTCCTTGGAAGAAGTCTCATCCACCCAATTTGGGTGAGGCTGCCTGAGCTTCCAATTGGATTTTTCAATAAGAAGCTGCTGCTTAGAATTGGAAATCGGATTGGGAGGGCCATCTGAGTAGACCTTACAACTATGTCTTAGATGAGAGGTAAATTTGCCCGTCTATGTGTTCAAATAGACTTGAAAAAATCGTTAATTCCTATGGTACATGTAATGGGGCACAATCAAAGAATAGAATATGAGAGATTGCATCGAATTTGCTTCGAGTGCGGCCAGTATGGCCACAGAGCAGAAGGATGTCCGGCAAAGCTGATGTCGGTAAATCAGACAGGGGTAATGGATCACACACCCCAGATACTACAGAAAAATACTCATTTGAATGAGGCGAGTGCTGAGAATCCTTTTGGTCCATGGAAGCTAGTCACCTCAGGACGACGTCGGAATCTGCTGTCCGGAGAGCCAGATTCATACAGATCTATAAGTAAGTCCTTTGCACAGCAACAGGATAATGGGCCCCGACCCAATAACCATCAAACGGGTTCCTAATTGGTGGAGCACGAAGAGCCTGCTAGTGGGCTAGGTCAACAACATTTGTCAGAAGCACGTGAGCCACAGAGCAGAACCATCCAGAAGATAATTTAGTGCAGGAAAGGATCTCGATTCCAAATTTTAAATGATAATAATATAATGGATGAAGATCAGTCGGTAGATGTCCAGGTTCTGAAGACGGTCCTTGATTTAGTACCAGGCCCAACAACCCATTCAAGACCTCAATCTAAGCCCAAAAGTGGATGTATTGTTATTGGGTCCAAATTTAAAACTGGACAGGACCTCAAGAGGGATAAGGGGAAATAACCTATAAGAGATCCTTCAAAGGAAACGCAACCTTTGGAATTCCTATTACTAATGACTTGGGGATGTACTTGGAAATGCATATCGTTCGTGGTAGGAAATCTAAAGCTTTGTATGAGTTTATTGTAACCAAGGTGAGGAAAAGGATCAGTGGTTGGAAAAAAAGATCCCTCTCTCGGGCAACAAGATATATCCTGATATAGTCAGTTACATCTTTAATCCCCGCATATCCATGTAGGCAACTCAATTATCGAAGGGTTTGTTGGAAGAGTTAGAAAGTTTGAATAGAAATTTTTTTTAGATGGATGATAATCAGAGGAGAAAATTAGACAAAGTAGCTTGGAGCACTATTTGTAGAAACAAAAATGAAGGTGGCTTAGGCATTAAGAATCTAGAACACATGAATATAGCCCTGTTAGCTAAACTTACTTGGCGGATGGTCTCAAATCCAGAATCCCTATGGGCAAAGATACTATGGAAGAAATATGGCTCTCCTTTCAGCAACAAGACCTGGAATGCAAACATCTCACATGCGTGGAGAGCCATTCTCATCGGATCCTCTGTTCTTCAGAGGATTGGCAAGTCCTTGGAACAAGAAGAAGGCCGACATAGGGGAAGGACTATTAAGGTAAAGAATTGCTATAGAGAAATCTATTTACCTACCAAGATTGCTAATAGAGATAATGGATGGAAAGAAGTTCGGAAGATTAAGGGACCAATGAGAACTAATTTACATTTATGGTTTGCTCGACATGATAAATTACTCTTGGTTGATCTGCTCTATAAAAGGATCTTGGCAATTGCTTTTTGTCCAGTTTGTTCGATGGCAATTAAGCATAGTATTCATGCTTTGAGGGATTGTAATTGGGTGAAGAGTGTTTGGAAGAAGCTCAATCCACCTGGAAAAGTAACGGATTTCTTGTTGGAGGAAAATATAAAGAGATGGATTCATATAAATATGCATCCACATCACCAAGCTATAGCAGATTTTATACCATGGAATTTGGTTTTTTGAACAGCTATCCAAGTGTTATGGTACTAGAGAAACAAGCAGGTATATGAGTATGATATACCCCCTTCCCCTAGTAATGATCTAGCATTCTCTAATTTGTATAGAGCTAGAATGATTTTTTGTCTAATCAAAATTTCAAGGTAGATGATTTTGTACGGAGGTTAGAGCAGAGGAATACACTAATATGATGATGGGGTAATATCCCAGTTCTGTATAATTTTCTACAATTATATTTATATAATGAAATAATTCCCATTTACAAAAAAAAAAAAAAAAAAAAAAGGACAAAGAATCATTCCTAATACTTCCCATTTAATTTCTTCTTCTTACACTAATTTAGTAATTCCTAATACTTCTGTCTTAATGATTTAAAGTAAAGAATTCAAGAAAAAAGGTTGAGTAACACTACAAAAAAGGCCATTTGCCGACGGATATTACTGATAGACAACGAACTCGTCAGTAAATAGCGACGGCATACCTACGGTAAAGACAACTGTCGTCAGCATTTAACAATTCTAACCAAAAATTGGAGGGAAAGTATGTGCCCAAAAATGATGGCTTGGTATCGACGGAAGCTTCCATTAGTTTATCTTGTTACCGACTGGCTTTCCAACGGCAATGGACCGTCAGTAAATAGATACAATTTTCGACGGCCTTAACGACGACTTTGTGCATGGCATTGGTAATTAATTTTATTCTACCTACATCAGTACTGATGGCTTGGCCATCGGTAATATTTGATATTATGCCAACTACTATTCCGTCGATATGCCGTTGTTAATAAAGTCAGATCTATACAAAATCGGGCAAACTCTTTCCTTCCCCCAAATCATTCAAAGCTCTCAAAAACCCCTCCCAATCCCTCCCACACCACTCAACGAAGGCTTGTGACAGTCACTGACGTCTCACCACCAACGGGCCACACCGACGGTGAAGCCATCTCTAGTGCCACCCCCTCCCAACAAAAGTATTTCTCTCTCTCTCTCTCTCTCTCTCTCTCTCTCTCTCTCTCTCTCTCTCTCTCTCTCTCTCTCTCTCTCTCTATCTAGCTGTTCTTCTTCTCTTCCTCTCTCTTTTTCCTATTCTTCATCAGCTTCCTGTAATTCTTGTCTGCATCGGAAACCGAGTTCATCAGATTCTTGGAAATTTGGCTTCTTGCTCGCTGGAAAATTTGTTGCTGCTAATGGAAATTTGCTGCTGCTCGCTGTTGGTAATTTCCATATGATTTTAAAGCTAATTTTGAGTTTAAAGTTAATTCTATATGTGCTTAATTTCTTCTTCAAATACTATATATATTATGTTTATAATATTAATAGAGAGATAATTTATGCACTCTTTTGACATGAATTTGATGTTTTAGTTTGGTTAATTCCTATGTTTCCATTATACATGGATTGTTGGATGGACTTGGATTGTTACTAGACATTCATTGTTGAATCGAGTATCGAAAAATCTCTATATAATGTAATGGGTTTGCTAGGATGGCTAACATAAAAAATCGAAAATCTTGGTTCCTAGAATTGAAATTTTATAGAAGCACTCTATGCATTCTAATTCTAATTCATTTCTCTGGAAAACTTATAAAAATTTGTGCAAAATTCATTTTTAATTCTAATTCCTTTCCTTTATTTGGGAATATATATAATCAGAACTCAAGATACAAATATATATTTATTTAATATGTATGTACATTTATAAGAGTGAGAGAGAAAAATAAGTTTGTGAGTGTGTGAGAAAGAAAGTGTATGACTGTTTGTGTTTGAAAGAAAATGTGTGTAATTGTGTAAAAGAGAGAATGTGCCTGTGAATGTGTGAGAAAGTTTATGTAAGTGTGAGAGAGAAAAAGTACACATCCTTGAAATCGGTTTACAAGAAAAAAAAAATCAAAATTTTAAATTTCTAAAAGTTTTTAAAATTCTCTTATGAAATGAAGGGCTTTATAAGGGGACTTTCGCTCATCCCCTCACAAATCATAATGGGATTTTTTGTCAATCCCTTATATATAAAGTTATAGATTAGGATATATAAAGTTATGGTTGTGTGTGTGTATATATATATTATATTATATTATATTATATTATATTAATAGAAAATATACATGGAAAATGAATATATTTTAATAGAAAATAAAGATGTATAAAATGATTGAGGAGTGATTATAATAACATAAGAAAGGAACAAGCTGGGATATTTATTCCACGTGGGTCCATCGATTGGATGTTGTGTTTGCGTATGAAATATGCATATATAACAGAAAATATGTAATAGAAAATATATATGAGATATGACTATATTTTAACAGAAAATAAAGCATTTATTAGCATATTGATTATAGGAGTCCAAAATAGTGAAACTTTCAAGGAAACAATATTTGTTACTTACTTTGCTTCTCATTTTGATGATTGTATCTTTCTTGGTGGTAACAATATTTTTAAAGAAAACAATTCCTTGAATTGGTGAGAAATTTTTAATTAAAAATATTAAGAATGTGAAATTTCTTTAAGATCCTTAATTATAATGTTTGTAGTCTCTTTATCTTTATAATCGTAAAACGACTTTAAGTGTTGATGTGTGTGAAGCTAAAATAGTAGTTTACGACTTTAAGTTAAGTAGTTTAAATTTAAAATTCAATATTATTCACTTTTTATTTTATAGAAAGGTTAGAATTCACATTATATAAAATACTTTCTTGAGTTTATTTATGAAGGGTATAGTTATGGTGATTAAGTAATTTTACTGCTTAATATTATTCTCTTTTTTTCCTTATAGTTTTGTTCGTGAGGATTATTCAATGACATATTCTCCATTATATACACATTAGAGGTATGTGTTTAATTAGTTTAAACTTTGCTTTATGGGGAAGCCATGATTATTTAAAGCTTTAGGAGGGAGCCATGACTCTTCTAAAGCTTTACGAGGGAACCCTAACTCTTAATTATTTGTTTGATGAGTAGTTGTTGCTTTTTTGAGTAGTCTGTGTGACTAGAAAATGTCCATAATACAGAGGGAACTCTACCAAAATTTTTCTAAATTTATAAAAAAACTTAATAATTTTTTAAGTAAAGACTCAACGTTAAATTTGAAATGAAACGAAAAGTTGAACTTTTTAAATATTTTAAGGGAAAGTTTGTTAAGATTATAAACCTTAAAACCCTAAACCCTATACCCTAAATAAGAAGTTGAAAGTTTGTTAAGGTTATAAGCCCTAAACCCTAAACCCTAAAACCTAAACGCTAAACTCTAAATGAGAAGTTGGAACTTTTCAAATCTTTTAAGGGAAACTTTGTTAAGATTGTAAACCCTAACCCTAATCCTAAAACCCTAAACCCTACAACCTAAAACTGAAACCCTAAAAACCTTGTTTATAAATATTTATAAATGATGATAAGTTATATCTCTTTGTTAAGACTATAAGATTATATAAGACTTTTAAGTACGTCTAAAATTTAAACTTTATAATCGTTTCAGAGAATTTATGGAACTAACAATTCTTTCTCCTAATCATTCTTAGAAGCTATGAAAAATATATCAGATCGTAGTTGGATGTATAGAGAAAGAGGGCCCGGGATTAAAGGTTTTACAAGTCAATTCATCAAGGGGTAGATTGTTTTATTCGTCAGTTATTGAATCTAATAATGGACGTGAAAATGCATTGAGATGTCCATGTTCAAAGTGTAAAATCGAGAAAATTATACATTCCAAGATTGTGAAAGAACATCTTTTGCAGTGGGGATTTGTGCCTTGTTATTATAATTGGACAGCTCATGGTGAAAACTTCTGGCCACATGATGTGGAACGTATTCTTGCTGAACGTGCTACTTCACTCCGGCCTGATATTGGAGTAGAAAGTTCACAGTTATTGCCGACTGAAAATAACTCCTATCATGAGATTATATTTAGTGCAGCATGTCTGAACATTTTACCTTAGGATGAACCACCTAATCCTGAGGCGAAAAAGTTTTTTGACGTGTTAAGAACGATGGAGACACTGTTGGTTGATGGGGGTGATAAGCATTCAGTGTTATCTGTGACTGCTGAGTTGTTGTACATTAAGCCTGAGAATCAATGGACTAAAAAGTCGTATGATGATGTTTGTGCATTCATAAAGAAGTATCTGCCGCCGGGAAATCATATGGTCGAAGATTGGTATGCGATGCAGAAATTGATTTCTGGCTTAGGATTGCCTATGCGAAGGATTAATGTTTGTTCTAATGGTTGTATGCTTTATTGGAAAGAATACTCCAATAGAACAGAATGTAGATTTTGTGGTAGTCATTGGTACAAAATATTGAGGAAGAAAAGAAGGAAGAAGAGGAAACTAGAGCCGAAAAGACCAGTGAAGATGATGATTTACTTTCTGTTAACTCATCAAAAAGAACTGCCGAGCACATGAGATGGCGTGCAAAAAGCACACAGGAAGCGAATATCATGAGTCATCCTAGAGATGGTGAAGCAAGGATGCATTTTGATTGGATTTACTCTGACTTTTTGGTAGGATCAAAGAACGTGAGGCTTGGTTTGTGTATGAATGGGTTTTCACCTTTTGGAATGGCAGGAAAGACGTACTCCTCTTGGCTACTAATGGTAACACCGTATAACTTGCCGCCTTAGATATGTCTGAAAAAGAAGGTAAAATTCTTTACGGTTCTCCTCCCGGGTCTGAAAAATCCAAAAAGCAACTTGGATGTTTATTTGCAACCATTGATAGAATAGTTAAATCAGCTGTGGGATATTTTCTAAGACATTTCTAAGAAACATAATTTTCTAATGAGGGTCGTACTTCTTTGGACAGTTAGTAATTTCCCAGCATATGGTATGTTGATCAGTTGGAGTACAACAGGAGCATTGACTTGTCTGTATTGTATGGCACAGACACAATCCTTTGGGTTGCAAAATGGTGGAAAATAATCTGGGTACGATCGCCATCGATGTTTTTTGCCATCGGATCATCAATTAAGACGAGATTCGAGGTCTTTCAGGAAAGGTAAAGGTGAGGACCGCTCGTCGCCTCCACTACGACTTTTGTGAGAGCTCATATGTGATAGGTTTCTGGAGTTTCCAAAAATTACGAAAACAAGAAAGGAATTGGGCAAGGAAAATGGTAGGGAAAAGGATCACAACTGGACAAGAAGGAGTACATTTTGGGATCTTCCTTATTGGCGTACCCTCTTAGCCCGCCATTACATTAACGTGATGCGCAGTGAGAAGAATGTGTTTTGATAATGTATTCAATACTGTGATGGATGTGAAAGGGAAGTCTAAGGATAATATTAAGGGAAGATAAGACCTACATTTCTATTGTAACCAACCAGACTTGTTGATGAAAGAGAGCAGTGGGGATAAGTTTTCCAAGCCAAGGGCATGTTACACCTTAACTAAAGAACAAAAGAAAATGGTGCTTAATTGGGTTAAAGAGTTATAATTGCCAGACAGATATGCATCTAACTTGGCGTGATGTGTTGATTCTAAAAAAATGAGATGACCGGCATGAAAAGCCATGATTGTCATGTGTTCATGGAACGACTGATGTCCATCGCCTTTAGAGAGCTCCTTTCGGCGAAGGTGTGGAGTTTCTTGGCTGAGTTGAGTCTATTCTACCGAGACTTGTGAGTGCCGAAGATATGTGCGTCACGTATGCGTGAATTAGAGGAAAGCATTCCCATTTTGATGTGTAAACTAGAGCGCATCTTCTCTCTGGGTTTTTTTTTATTATTTTATGTAATGGAATATTTGATGATTCATTTGTCATACGAGGCTAGGGTCTGCGATCCTGTCAAATACATATGGATGTATCCATTCAAGAAATAACCTATGCAACCATTCATTTATAATTCATTTATAATTCAATCAAAACTTGGATTTAATTAAATTATATAACTGATTAATTTATACTTTGATTTAACATTAATTAGGTACTTGCACCATATAAAGAAGACAATAAAATATAAGGCAAGAGTTGAGGGATCCATTTGCAGTGCTTAGTGATATTCTTCAATTACTACTTTGAGGAAAGCGTTCCCACACTACATAAAAGATATAGATGAAATGATGATTTCGGGGATCCTTTTCATGTGGGTGAGGTTCTATCAATATGTAATCAACAAGGAAGAAAGTTAGGTCAAATGAGAAAAAGATACTTGGAGAGCCGAGAAATCAATGCCATACATAAATATATCCTCCTTAAATTCGAGGAAGTGGAACCTTATCTTCATTAAGTAAACCGACGTTCTTTACTTAATAAACTTTTTATAATATATGTATATATATATATATATTTAATAAGCTTTATATTTAATAAAATATAGGAAATACAAATTGGAATTGCGGAATATCAATCCGAATATAACGCCTAATGAAATTCAAGAGAAAATAAGCGAGGGATTCGCAAAGTGGTTTAGAAATGAAGTAAGTTAGTTCTATGAAATTATTCAAATCTAAATTGCATTATAAGTTAACAACTCTAATGAACAAAACCATTTTGGTGCATATAGATGCACGATCCTACCAAACAGTGTAGTGAACTTATGAGGAATCTATCTTGGGGCCCTAATAATAAAGTGAAGACATACACCAATTACATTGTCAATGGGTTTCGGTTTCATACAAGAGATAGGTTTGCAGAGGGAGAAAGTTGTAATGACGGTGTTTGTGTGAATCTGAATTATTACGGCATTTTAAAAGAAATAATTTAGGTCGAGAAGGTTGGAAGACAAATCCGAAGGGTTGTATTGTTTCACTGTGACTGGTTTGATTCTTCGGATCGAGGAATGAAGATTCACCCTCAATATAAAATTATTGATTTGCACAAAGACCAGAGATACAGAGGATACAATCCTTTTGTCTTAGCTCATTATGCAGAGCAAATTTCATTTCTTTCATATCCTGGCTCTAAAAACCGAGAATAGATTGGGTTAGTGTAATGAAATCTCAGCCGTGAGTAATGGATGTTCTGATCTAAGATGATGCATTCCAAGAGAACATGGACATTGGTGAGGGTTCGACAATAGATGCACTAATTAAAGATGTTAGACCACTCGGAAGAGTTAGAAATCAACGTCTAAACACATTTTGAGGAATTACAAAATGATGAAACTGAAATCGAATGAGATTTCATGAAGATTCTGAGGATTTTGCCGACAATGATACTGATGATGATTTTATCGATGGAAACAATGAGGATTCCGACACATAGAACATTGTATGCTTAATGTTTACACTTATACATGTTTATAACCCACACACACACACATATATATGTCTATTACAGTTATATATGTTTACATTTATATGTTTATAATACTTTTAACTAATTCATCCACGTTCCTTATATTGCAGGAACAATGGCTCGAGGATGGAAGAGACACTTGCTAGCACATGAGGTCCTCTTCCTTCGACGTCCACCAGTCAGCCGAGTCCATCACCGGCACTGCCGATGATGCAGGACCTACCAACACCCACTAGCACTACAAGTTCTCTTCTGTTGTCGTCTACCTGTTAGCCTACTCCACCACTGGCTCCACCGATGCCGTAGGACCTCCCACTACCTCATAGCCATCTGCTTCACAGTTGGCACAGTCGGTTCCAGATATTAGTCCTTCGGCTTGGAGGCCTCTTCCCAAAGATTTCAGGAGTTAATATATTTGCATGTAAACCATTAAGTATTTATATATATATAATAATATTTATATTCAAATATAAATATGTACTAATAAAATTTGTGTAACAGACTACAGCCCTCTTCGAGAGCCGCAACCCACATCATAGCTTTCTTTCGGGAGCGATTCAATGGGCCTTACATACTTGGGAGATCTCACAATCGGTTCGAGATATGTCATGGGGAGAGTTCCATGTAAATATAATAAAACAAATAATAAAATTCTTGTTATTAAAACGAATATTTTTAACCCTAAGACAAATAGATATTCAATTTTAGACGAAATATGATAAAAGCCTTCTTATTTATTATTATTTTTGGTTTAGGATTGTAACCGACCTTTAAGTTCATTTTAAAATGTCTATGACATACTTTATATATGTAATTATGCCTTTCTAACATTATATATTCTATTCTAATCTGTTAAATTTTTAAAAATGATGTTTATGGGATTCGACCTACTCCATGACCAGGATCAAGATAGCGTGGGAGTCAAAGGCGAAAGACCGATTTAGGGATTTATTGGGCGACACTCGGGGAAAGAACAAGAGGCTGTTGTGGACTGATGGGAGTTACTGGGCTGAGATGTGGAATCATTGGAATACCCCTGCGTATAAAGCCTAGTTCGAAAGAAATAAGAGGAACCAGACTCAGGGACAGTAGCAGCAGGGATGAGTGCTGATACTTCCACATCTACGTCAACTGCAGTAGCAGCAGGGACCTTCGAGGTGCCGACACGAGATTCTAGTAATCCCTCTCCTCTCTATTCATGCTCCCGGACCCACCTCTCTTTTAGCCGACCCACAGATGATGCTCCCCCATCCTCTAAAGATGCTACATAGGATATACTTTGATAGATGTTTATATTTTTTATGTTTGATGGATGTTTATGTTTTTTACGTTTGATGGATCTTTTGATTGGTTTATGAATTATATATTTAGTTTAGGGATTTTTTAGCTTTTATGAATGTTTTATATATGATGCCTATTGGTTTTTTGCAATTCAGGGAGTTTTGGCCCTGTTTCCAAAAAATAAAAATAAAAAATTTTTTTACCAAAGGACCACCGACATCCCTACAGAAAATATATTTTAAATTTATTATTTTAAAATTTTTGTTAGTGAGTACGGTGTTATCGTTACATATTACTAGGGCTGTAAACAGGGCGGGTCTTACCTGTACCCGCACGGGTCTATACCCATTTATAGCAGGTAATGTTTAAATTTTATACACACAGACCTGTACCCGTATCCATACCCATATTTATTTTATGAAATGGGTCTGGGCAGGGTATGATGATACCCAGACCCGTATACCCGTAGAAATAAAATAATAATATATGTTTATATATATTATATTATATATTGATACATAATTTATAAATTTTATAACATATTATTTCTCTCAAATCTCACCTCACTCTCACAGTCTCACTCTTCTAATCTTCAGTTTCACTCACACACCTCACTGCTCACTCTCAAACTCTCTCACCTCACTGTTCTTCTTCACCTGCTCAAGACGTCTCTGAAGCTAAAGCTATACCTGCCGTCACTGCCGTCTGTATGCACCACCAATCCAGCTGTCGCCATCTACTCTCTCCCGAACTTTGTTCTTCCATCTTCCTCCCGAGTCCCGAGAGTAATCACTGTTTCTTTCTTTTGTTCTCTGTTTTTTCTTTATTGTTTGTTAAAACCCAGAATTTTCTTTTCCTGTTTCGTTATGAGTTCTCCTTTTCTGTCATTTTTATGCCTTTTCTCTTTATTGGTTGCTTCAGAGCATGTTTAGTTTATCTCTAGTAACTTTAATCTGTTTTTTTCCCCTGGATTTTGTTGTTCTGTTGTTTCACTTGCTTTTAGGTTTTTGTTTATGTTCAGTTGAAGGTAATTAGCTATTTAAGTTTATTGGATTTCTTTTGTTGATTTTAGACTCATGGTTTGATTATTCATGGTGCCCGTGATCAATGTGGAAGTTCTTCAATCTCTTTTGGTTTATATTTTTCCTTTTTCGTCTTGAATGCAAATATCACTCTGTATTTAAGTAAATTTCGTTTGGCCTCTCTTAGATTTATTCTGTTTCTGTGTTTTTTCATTGAAGTTGTCCATTGTAATCTTTGCTTAGTTTTCTGTTTAGTTTAGCCTTGCTATTAAGGAAATATATTAGTGCTAAACATTCACATTCTTGAAGCAGAGTTTTTCCCTCCAAAAAAAATTTTAAAAAAAGCAGAGATTTGGAAATTTTACATAAATCCTACACCGTACGTTTAAGGCTTCTTTGAGAAGATGCCAGATGTTTCTGTTTAAGCACTGAGTTGTTGAATGGATTGAAAAAGGAGGTGGAGATGAAATTACTTATACTTTAATCTTTTGTTTTTTTGGTAGCATAATCTTTTTTATCGGATTAATATACTGTGAAGATTTTGTGTGTATTTGAAATGATTGTATTTGTTGAAAGAAATGTAGAGGAAATTATGTTAATAATGTTAAAATTTTTATTTTAGGATTATACATTGTTTTATATATTTTTGTTTAACAGGGAAAAAAATAGAAAAATGTCATATAGGTACGGGTATACCCTGACCCTACCCTGGATCCTGGAGGATCGAGTCTGGGTCCATAAATTTTATACCTGTAGGGTCTGAGTCAGGGTCTAGATCCAAGTTTCACTATAAGTGTCTGGGTTTGGGGGTACCCAGAGGATTTGAACCTATTTACTGCCCTACATATTACCGAGAACATGCACAGTCATTGATGTCTCCATTAGTCAATGGTACCGACGACTATCCTCTCATCTGTATACCTTACCGACGACTACGTTTCGTTGGAAAAAAAATCAAAAACTTGGCCTTCAATGTTTGTCGGTAAATCTTGTTACCGATGACAGACTGTCGGTAATTCTTGTTACCGACAAAATTCGGCCGACAAAGTCGTTGGCATCGGTATGTTATCGGTAACAGAAGAACACCAATGGTGGGATGACGGTTTTGGCCGTTGCTGATCGGTTAATTTTTGTACTGTAACCTCTGCTTCAAACCCATCCCACATAAATAGAGGTAGCTCAGGGAAAACATGATCGAGATGTCTTATAATCCGCGAGCGAACCTACATTTTTAATATGTATTATATTTTTCAGTGCGACAAAACCTCCTACATTATAATCAATCCAATCTGCGGATGAGTACTGTACAAAAAAGGAATCCCACCATTTTGTAGGCAACCAGTCCTGCCAAATTTCTCGAATCCATGAGCAATCCATGATCCATTTGTTGGAACACCACATTTCTGTAAATGTTCTTGTGTGGGTGCCCTATTTGGGCTGTTTTTTGAAAAAAGTCACTAAAGTGGCCATAAAAATGCTGGGTGTAGCCATAACGCACACATCATGCGCGTTTTCTATATTGACAATGCATACAACGTGTGGGTTATCCCTAATCTGGAATTAAAAACCCTTTTTATCAAAGATCAGTGATGTGGCACAAATTAGGTGGTTTACATAGCATGATGTGGCAGCGTATGAGGATGATAACACATAAACTGAATGTGTTATTATTATGATAGCACATACTGTGTGTGCGTTATCTATGTCCACAGACCCTTAGTCTTTGTCTTCTTTCTTTCTGCTTCTTCTTTTGGCTTTCTTTCTACTTCTTTATTCTCCTTTCTCCTTCACTGATAATCTTCTTCTTTCTCCTTCACTGGAAATTCTCTTCCTTTTTTCCTGCAAACTATTTCCTTATTTTCTCTTCTTCTCTGTTCTTCTTCTCATTTGTTGCACAGTAAAACGACAAAATTTTATACTTTTGAATTCAATTCCAACAAACCCATGTGAAGCTTTTAATCACTTTATTTGACAACTCGAAAAAATTGTTGGATTTGAATGCTTTTTGATTTCCAATCCGACATCCCCATGTGAACCCTTTAATCACTTTATTTGACACTCGAAAAAATTGTCCGACTTGAATGCCTTTGAATGAAAATCCTACAAGCCCATGTGAAGCTTTTATCACTTTACTTGACAACACGGAAAATTTGACAGAATTGAATACTTTTGAATGAAAATCTGACAAGCCCATGTTAAGCTTTTAATTCAGATAAGCTCAATCAAAAAACGTGTTTTATGGTTATATATGAATTTAAAATCACCCAATTTCTCATCACATAACAACTTTGAATCATTTTCCTTCTATTCTATTTCCGAAACTTTTAATACCTTTCCTTCATTCATTACAAACATTGAACATGGATGAAACCCACCCTGTTAGAGTAGTATTATTTTGGGATTCAAAGCATGCTATAGATGCGTTTGGTCTTCATTTCACCAGAGCAACAAAGAAAACATAGATGTTTACCCAGATGCTGACACATGCTCAACTTGTTAGAAAAATTTTTAAGCATCAAAGATCCAAATCAGTCGCATGTTCGAATGACAATTAGGGTGTCTTCATTATATATATATATATAAGGTTTAATTATACTTTGTACAATATGAACAACGATGATGAGATGTGTTACCTATAGACAATTAGACCTGATATATATATATATATATAAGGAAGGCATTCCCTTTCTAGTTGAACTTGAACAGGTCCAGTCATAGGTATTTTCAGATGTTTAGCATACTCATGTATCAACGCATGAGGATCATTCAAATGTTCTTTAACATGTCATGGCAATAACACAAATGGTTCCTGATGAACCGCCAATGTTGTATCCAGACGTACAGAAAGATGATGAGAATGATGATGACACTGATGTAGATTACGACGTATCAAGTGCATCTGATGATGGCAATGGTGATAATGATGAAGAAGATAACATTGGCACTCCCCTAAATCCTTTATCTTCAACTACAGTGAATCAATGGTAAAGTAGTCAATGGCTCAGTAACACTCCGTATGATTATATATCACCTGGATTCTTTCTAGATATGGGCTCGGGAGAGAAGATAGATGATCTCATCGAATCAGGCACTATCAGGTTATTAGATTGAAACGATGCAATGACTGATTTTCAATTAGGAATGAGGTTCATTGACAAAACCTAAGCAATTAGTGCAGTCCAAAAGTGGTTTATTCGGATAGAACGAGTGTTTAGAGTTGTTAAAAGTAAGAGCAATCAATTGACAACAAAATGTTATCATACAAGCGACTCTAATTTTTGTATATGGTATATCCGAATGAAGAAGAAAGCAACCCATGGTCATTGGGAGATAACCAAATTCACCAAAGAACACACATTCCTTGTTCAGATTATTCAAAACAAGCATCAAAGTATGACTTTATTTATTTCAGAACTAACATCGCATCTTGTTGCCAACGATCCCGTGATCCCTGTCTCAAACGTGATCCAAGAAGTCCAAGTATTACTTCAGATGGGTTGTTTGTACAAGAAGGCATGGTATGCTCGGAAGTTTGCGGTAGAAAGGGTGTTCAGAAGCTAGGAGATTTTTCAATTCAACTCAAATATCTCCAAGCAATGTAAGATTCTAACCCAGAATTGTGTATGAGTAGTTGTATCATAAACTGAGCATTCTCCCGGACTATATTTTCAAAATTATTTTTTGGTGTTTCGAGCCTTGTATAAATGACTTCAAAACTTTCGGCCGGTGATTTCTGTGGATGGTACTCATCTTCAGGGACCATATAAGGGCATACTATTGGTTGCAAGCATATGGGATGCGAATAACTATTTGTTCGTCCTGGCATTTACAATTGTTGATAAAGAGTTGTCCGAATGTTGGAATTGGTTCCCCAAACTTCTACAGGAAAATATTGTCAAGGATTGGCATGTTTGTTAAATATCCGATCGCTGCAAGGGGATTTTATATACTACTCAAAATCAAGTTCTGTGGCAACTTCCATTTGCAAAGCATAGATTTTATCTACGCCACATTCGGGTAAATTTCACCAAGGCTTTTAGAACAACAAATTAAAAAGTTTAATATGGCATGCCGGAACCGAAGTTAAGCGATGGAAACTTGAACGTGCCTTGAATGAAACTAAAAGAAAAAATATAGAAGCTTATAATTATTTCGTTAAGATACCCTTGGAGAAATGGACACTCCTGCATGATGGTGGACACAGGCACAAAATGATGACAACCAACATTTTAGAAGCACAGAACAGTGTCCTGAAAAAATTTAGGATATTACCTTTAAAAGCCCTAGTTGAATTAATATTTAACAAACTTGTTAAGTACTTCAACCAACATCATCAAGAGGCTCAAAATTGTGTGCATCCATTTCCTACAAAAGTTTTTGACAAGTTTTTGGATTTAATTAAAATCAAGAGACCACACAGTTACACTGTATAACTCACAAGCTGGTATTTACATAGTTAAATCTCTAATAGGGCTTGATGGTCGCGGCAACAATGTTTACACATTAAAAATGAATGAAAAATCATGCAGTTGTACAAATGGTACGAATAAGCTTTTGACCACTCGGCCACTCTCCCCTTCCCGGGCTGGAAAGGAAGAGGGCGCTGCTCGAAGAAAAGGAAGCGCTTGCTTTGTTTCATGCTCTTACAGTTTGTAAAGATAATGGTACAAGACCTAACGCTTACATGCCGGACATTATTCACGGGAAACTTACAAATGAACATACCAATCTAATTTTTATTCGATTATGTATGAAGACTTTTGGAGAGATGCCCGTTACAATTTAACATTCTATCCTCCAAATATGAACAATCAATGGGGTCGAAAACAAGGTTTTGAGGAGAAATGGATTATCGAAATCCGGATTCTCCTCGATGCAGAATGCCTGAACATAATAGAAAAACTTTTAATAACCCCGGTTCAAACAATGTGTAAGTTTCTTTTTTTTCAAGTGTTGTAATAATTTTAGGGTTTATATTAATGATATTTCTTTTTTGAATTTCTTCTAGGTACTTTTTATAAATTCTTTTACTTAAATCGATTATAAATTATTATAGCAAAATTTGCAACAAGTGACAAAAATATAAAATACTTTAACTTACTTCTACGTACTTTTTTATAAACTATTTTACTTAAAGCAATTATAATTATTATCATAAAATATAAACAAAATGACATAAATAAAAGAATACTTTTTTTCTTTTTGTAAAAAAAAGGATTAATTACAAATTTTGCATAAAAAAAATGATGTGGCAGATAATGTATACAAGAAATACATTATCTTTAAGTATAATGCATTTCCCATATGTATTATCGGCCACATCGACTGATTAAGGGGGAAAAATTAGGTTTAAAGATAACGCACATCTCGTGCATTATTATCCCACTCATATTAAAAAAATTACGGCCACTTTAATGGCTTTTTTGAAAGAAAGGCCAAATATAGTAAAAGCCTAATCTATCTTTAGAAGGGAAAAAAAAAAAAAAAAGAAAAGATTGCATAGATTTATCAAAACTAAAACAGAAGAGAGAAAAATTAAACTTGGAAAGTTGATTATAACGAGAAAAAAAATGAAGAAATTACATTGTGGGTTGAAATCCCAAAATGACCAAATGAGATCATGAGATGAGACAGAAAATAAAGAGGAGAGAGCTGGAGTTGACCATGGGTCTGGTTGGGTGCTTCCCCCCAACTTCTCTTTTAGGTTAGATTTCTGATGTATATTCATAAGGGAGATGATTGAGTTAAATTTAAAGATACACATAAGCTTAAATTTTTTCAAATTTTGTATATAAAAGCATAAAATTAGGATCCAATTAATTGGTTCTATTTTGAGAAATTAGAATCAGATCTGAGGTTGTCATCTATCCTCATTCTAAAATTTATTTATTCCAGAATAAATTTTAGAATGAGGATAGATGACAACCTCATTGTAAAATTTATTCTTATCAAATAAAATGATGGTTTATTTATTTTTTAAATTCATATCTCAAGATTTGAAAAAAAAAATTATTATAGATAATTATTTCTTATAAAAGCATGTGCACATTGTAGTCTTATTATGACTTTGTTTTAATATATATATATATAATCATCAAAATATTTAATATCAATCATCAATAGTTCTCTTTAATTATCATTATAGTAACTTTTTAATTATCATTATAATTATCAATAACATTTAATAGCTATCATCAGTGTTATTGTTGTGTATATTTTTTATTTTTTCTATTTTTTATTTTTGTAAAGAAAGAAAAAATAATGAAAATGCTATGTGACAATTTTGTAACACTCCCTATAACTTTTGTTAAATTGAATATTCCCTTTTGATTCGTATACAAAAATAAAAAAAGATTAATATTCCAGTCGCCCGTCCAATCTGGCGTGTTTTCCGTTGTCGATACCCGCGATGCGGCGATTTTTCGGTCAAAATTTCAGTTTATAAAAGATGTAATTTTTTTTCAATCTAACGGTTATTTTCAAATTTTGAAACGATAAAAATATAAATAAATGAGTATAGATCGAAGTACTAACCTTTTTTCCGAGTTACAATGGTCAAATCTTCTTAAATCTGAAGTTGAAATTTGAAGTTTTAGAGAGAAGTGAGAGGATTTGCTGAAGAGAGAGAAAATTTATAATTAAAAATAAATTATTTTAATTTTTTTGTGTTTTACATATATACTTCCGAGTTAAATTTATTTATCCCAAGATTAATTTATCAGTATTTAAAGATTAATTTTAGCCTTTCAAAAAAAAGATTAATTTAGGACACCTGCCAAAAAACCGCACGCATTAATTTTGGACCAAATGATTACATTTATTTTATTTTATAAAGGGAACAATTTGTAAAAAATGGTTAATTTAAAAAGCAATCTTTTACTTTTAATTAATTATCTATTAATTAGGTACTTAAATTTTTAATTTTAACAATTAAGTATTTAAATTAGAGTTCTGTCAATAAAAATCACAGTTGAATTCTAATTTTAATACTTAATTATCAAAATTAAAAAATTTATTATGTTATTAAAATTTTAATTTGAATTATCAAAATTAAAAGTATATGTAATTAGTTAACAATTTAACAATGAACTAAAAGTGTAGGTTTAGGTGGACAACGTCGTTTTGGCGAAACGAGAGAAAAACCCCTAAAAACCAAACTGACTGTTTTTCAGAAGCAAACAATTACAACAGTCGCAAAATGTCTTCCATTTCCCGTCTCTTCTACCGGACGTACTGCACCGCCACGGCCACCCCAACCGCATCCATAAGGTCCCTCTCGAATGAGCTCTTCAAAGAGCGCAACCTCAAAAGGGTAGTTGAGAAATTCAAACAGTTTTCCAATTCCGATCGTTTCCGAGACAAAACCGGCATCTATGACTCTACTGTTCGGCGCTTAGCCTCTGCCAAACGCTTCAAATCCATCGAGGAAATACTAGAATATCAGAAGCAATTTAAACATGATTTCTCCAAAGAAGGGTTTCCTGTTAGATTGATCACGTTATATGGGAAGTCACGCATGTTTGATCATGCCCAGAAAGTGTTCGACGAAATGACCGAAAATAATTGTGGAAGGACTGTCAATTCCATGAATGCCCTTTTGGCTGCTGCTGTTAAGTCACGTAAATTTGATCAGATGGAGGAGTTATTCAATGAGCTGCCGGTGAAGTACAATATTAGGCCTGACGTGGTTTCTTACAACACAGTGATTAAAGGGCTTTGTGAGATGGGCTCTTTAGATCAAAGTATTTCAATGATTTGTGAGATGGAAAAGAGTGGCTTGAAACCGGACTTGATAACATTTAATACAATTCTTTACTCGTTGTACTCCAATAACAGGTTCGATGATGGAGAAAAGATATGGAGTCAAATGCTAGAAAGGAAATTAGTTCCCAATATTAGAACTTACAATGCAAGGCTTGTTGGATTGGTTAATGAGAAGAGAGTTCAAGAAGCAACTGAATTAGTTGGTGTACTGGAGAATAAGAATCTAAAAGCAGACGTCTTTAGTTATGGGACTTTGATTAAAGCCTATGGCATGGAAGGCAATCTGGAGGAGGTGAAGAGGTGGTACGAAAAAATGATCGAGAATAAGTGTGATCCTGATAAGTTAGTATTTTGGTCTGTGATTTCTTCTGCTTCGGAGAAGGGTGACTTTGATTGGGCTTATGAGGTCTGCAAGGATATTTTCAAATGGAACTGCAATGTTGATGTGCAAATACTGCAAAAAGTAGTTGATGGGTTGGTAAAGGAATCAAAGATTGAGGAGGCTAAGCAGGTTGTGCACTTGGGACAGTCCCGAAGGTATACTAAGCTGAAATTGCCTACGGATGCTTAGGGGAGTAAGTTTCAGTTCTTATTAATCTTTTTCTGCTTGCAAAAAATTGCCATTTGATGTTGCTTATGAGCTGGAGGTTTGCTAGCACATTTTGCAATTCAAAGATTTGCAGTATTCTTCGATTTCTGATGATCGATGTCTTTGAGGGAATGCCTTCTCCAGTAGAATTCATAAGGGAATTCTGTTTTTCAGTTCAATCCAATTACCTAGTTTCTAATATCTTTTCTTGGTAGGAACTGTGATATGATCTCGGTCATGATATATTTTGCTATTTCTAGCCGTATCCAAGAATGATACCTGAAAACAGGACAAATTTACTTTAGCTTCTTGTTGCTTTGATGTATACATTAGTGGCTACTCATGCAATCGTTTTTCCGATTCTATTTCAGTTTAAGGCTTTCGGTTTACTTTCCCAGTTTGATATATTCTAGGATTGCTTTGCACCTCTGCAAATTTATACTCTTAAAAACGGTTAGTTAAGCAACTTTTTAGTGTTATTTGGCATCTCTACGAATAATGCCTTGCTTGCAAGGCTTCCAATTGTTGAGAAACGCTGGTTTTCCAAGTTGAAGATCTTAGTTGTTGGTTGTTTTCTAGATAATGATAAGTCTTATTGTCCTGATTGGGATTGCTTTGTGTATTTGGACTTTTTACCTTAAAGATTAGTATAGTTCTGAAAATGAAAGTAAATTGTCTCGTGAAAGGAAAAAAGCTTCAGAAAATGTACTGATTTTAAGTGTTCATAATAACATACTTAATATTGAAAACTGTTTCCTCCTACAAGGGGCGTTTTCCTCTATCTTTTCAAACATTTATGATTGTGCATTTTCTATTATGCCCGGGGAGCATGGACGAATGGCTGCCTATGGTAATTAGGGTGGTAATCAGGACGGGTTTTATCTCTACCAATATAAGTCTATATTCATTTATAGTGGGTAAGGTTAAATTTTCATACTCGCGGATCCGTGCCAGTACCATATAGATTCTATTAAATGAGTTTGGGTAGGGTACGATGATACCTAGATCCGTATACCCGTTATACTAAAATTATATACATTTATATATTATATTATTTTTATACTTTTTTATTAATACATAATTTATATATTTATTATATTAAGTGGTTTATTTTCTTAGGTTAGAAAAGAGAAGATAAATTTTCTTCATAGTTTAGAAAAGAGAAATTTTCTTCAAGATTTCTTCTTCTTCGAGACAGCCGCATTGCTGTTTTCTCCATTCGACATTTTTTCTCATTCAAAATTTTATACCAGTGGTTGTTTGTTACAAAGGCGAATAAAAGAGGCCTGATTTTTTAAGATTAGATTTTCTAAAAAAAATTATATATATATATATATATTTTTTTAACAGGAAAAAAAATAGAAAAATGTGATACGGGTATGGGTATACGCAGACCTTACCTTAGACCCTGAAGGATTGGGTCTGCGTCTATAAATTTTATAACCAGAGGGTGTGAGTCTGGGTTCATCTTTCACTATAAAGGTATGGGTGTAAGTTTGGAAGTACCCAGAAGATCTGGACCCGTTTACACCCCTAGTGGTAATTGGCATGGTGTACTAAACTAAGTATGGGCATATTAGCTATTTTGTGGAAAAAAGTTTCACAAGTTACTTCGGAGTTGATCCTCGGAGAAATTATATTGTCGAATTTGAACCAATTATTCGCACTTAAGGTGATAGTTAGTGCTGTAAACGAGTCCTGACCTTCTGGATACTCTCAAACCCAGACTTATACCCTTATATTAAAACTTGGACCCAGACCCAGACCTAGACCCGTACCCTCCAAGTATAAAATTTTTAGATCCAGACTCGACCCTTCAGGGTCCAAGGTAGGATTTAGGTATACTCGTACCTGTATGACATTTTTCTATTTTTTTCTCTATTAAACAAAAATATATAAAACAATATATAATCCTAAAATAAAAATTTTAACATGATTAAAATAATCTCCTTAATGAAACAGCAAAAAATTATTCATCAAAGAAAATACTAAAGCTAAACTGAAACAGAACAGCAAAAACAAGAATCAATGTAACTGGAAGATGGATTGCATAAAAAGAAACAGTGATTAATTGTCGAGACTCAGGAGGAAAATGGATGAAAAGAGTTTGGAAGAGAGTAGACGGCGGCGGAGGCGGACCGGTGGTGCAGACAGACGGCGGCGGCAGTTGGAGACATTCCTGAGCAAGTGAAGGAGAAGCTTAAAAGTGAGAGACTGAGAGTGAGGTGAGAGGGAGAAGCAGCAAGAAACGGTGACGAGTCTGGCGACTGCCTCTGATGTTGCAGTTGCACATAGGCAGCGGCGGCGATGGCGGTAAGGCTTGAACTTCAGCAGGTGAGGTGAAGAAGAGGAGTGCGGTGAGAGGGAGAAGTAGCAGGAAACGGTGGTGTTGCAGTTGCAGACCGACAACGATTGTGGCGATAGATGAGGTGAAGAAGATGAGTGAGGAGAGAGAGTTTGAGAGTGAGGGTGCATGGGAGTGAAACTGAAGAGTGAGAGTGGGTAGTAGGGCTATAAAAATAATATATTAAAAAATTTATAAATTATTTATTAATATAATATATATAAGTAATATAATATATAAATACATATTATTATTTATTAATATAATATATATAAATAATATAATATATAAATACATATTATTATTTTATTAATACGGGTATACAGGTCTGGGTATCATCATATCCTGCCCAGACTCCTAATAAAATTTACACTTTACCTGCTATAAACAAGTATAGACCTGTGTTGGTACGGATAAGACCTGTCCTATTTACAACCATAGTGACAGTATCACATTGTTGATAGAAAGATGAAATTCTACAAACTTGGGACCCAAAAAAAATGCTACATAACTTCATATGATTTTCATTTATGTGTTTTATTTAAGTTTGAGGGTAAATAATTAATGTTTTAAAATTCGAGAGTAAAAATTTTAACTTTTAAAGAGTTTAAGGGTTACTAATTTTTAGGTATTGGTTAACGGAAAAAGTGAACGGAAGGGCAAATATCAATATATTATAGTAATTTGAGGGTAAAGGGTTAATATTTTTGAAATTCGAGGGCAAAAATCAGAATACGGAAAGTTCAGGGGTCAATGGGGCTTTTTAAAAGAAAAAGTTTTTTTTTTTTGGACATTTTATGCTGGCAAACAAACAACCCTTTTGGCTTCCGCTTCGACACCGGAAACATCATAACTATCAAAATGTCGTCCGCCGCCATCTACAGCCGCCTCCGTAGAGTTTTCCCGAACACCGTTAATTCTACCTCCTCCTCAATTAGGTCTAAACTCCCCGCCAAAACATCCATTTCCAGATCATCTCAAGACCACCAAATTGGACCTTTACTTGAACCCAAAACTTCCCTGTCAAAACCCTTACAAGTCCCCCAAATCGAATCTATAGTAGCCAATTTCAAGAAATCCTCAGACAGAGACAATTTCCGTCGCCGCTATTCTCAATATGAAGCCACTGTCCGTCGACTCGCTAATGCCCAGCAATTTTCGGCTATCAAAGATATTTTGGAGCATCAGAGGCAGTATCCTGACATCACAAAAGAGCACTTTGTAGTTCGCCTCATTGTTCTCTATGGAAAAGCCAAAATGCTTGACGAAGCCCAGAAGCTGTTCGACGAAATGCCCAGCTTAAATTGTGAAAGGACTGTCCTTTCCTTCAACGCCCTTTTGGCAGCTTGCGTTAGTGCGAAGGATTATGATAAAATCAGTAAGTTATTGAAGGAGTTACCCGAGAAATTGTCTATTCAGCCTAATGTTGTTTCGTATAATACAGTGATTAAGGGCCTCTGCGAAATGGGTTCTTTGGATTCTGCCGTTTCGATGATGGATGAGATGGAAAATAATAACATAATGCCGGATTTGATAACCTTTAATACACTTTTAGATGCTTTCTACAGCGCAGGGAGGAATGCTGAAGCTGAAAACTTGTGGTGCTTGATGGAGAAGAAGGATTTGGTGGCTAATGTGAGGAGTTATAACTCAAGATTGCGAGGTTTTGTGAAGGATAATCGAATTTCGGATGCTGTTCTGTTGACAGAGGAAATGGAGGCCAAGGGGGTGAAGCTAGATACCTATAGTTACAATGCATTGATTAAAGGATTCATAGATTCTGGAAATTTGGAAGAGGCTAAAAGGTGGTATGGATTGATGACTGAGAATGGATGTACTCCTGATTGGGTAACATTTGCAATGCTCGTTCCATTTGCTTGTAAAGAAGAAGATTTTGATTATGCTTACCAGTTATGCAAGCAGTCAATAAGAGTAAACAGAAAGGTTCTTGATTCAGTAACGACAAGGGTCATCAATGGACTAATTGAGAGAAAAAAACATCAACAAGCCAGAAAGCTCATGAACTTGGCCAAGATTGAGTTTGTGTGATTCGAATACATCATCCGGCCATCTCTTTTAAGCCTTTTGCCATGATTAATGGTCTTAGCAGGTACTTCACTATACATCCCAATTTATATAAGTAACATGCTTGATATATATATTAAGTGTGGTTTTTCATTATCAGTATAGCACAAAAGTGAAGGCAAAGGGGTCCCTTTGGGCTTTTGTCAAACAGTATCATCATAAAACATAGACTTGATATGCTGCTCAAGAAGTGGTAGGCGTTGGTGATTGTCATAGTCGTACATGAGAGGAACCATCCTTGCAGTATTCAGAACACTGTTTTGGAAGGATGCCGAAGATGGGTTTAGAGAAAGGCATTGTTTGTTAATTCTCTTCCATTCACTTGAAATCATTTCAGAGACATGTTTTCGAACAAATTCAACAGAGACTTCTTTGTTTTGTTTCATGTAGCAATCTATATATGAACAATCATGACCCTCTTGATCCTCATCCTGTATGTCCAAATGAACCTTCCTAATTAGTTTACTTATTAAATGTAGTGGAAATTAAGGTGGGATCATGAAGAAATTATTACCTTGGCACTTCCCAGATCGTCCCAGAGGCGAAGAATTTTAGCTACAGAAGAGATTATGGCCGACACATGTTCCAATTTGACTACACTTTTCTCTGTTGTTCCAAAACCCAAGAGAAAGAACAAGTGAACTCCCAACACATGCACCCCTGAACTTATTGTTCCATTTTTCAGGTACTCTTCTGGGTTTGGCAATTCCTCAGAAGCAAACCATTTTGCTTCTACAAGAAACGCATTGCATAAGCTTGCCCACTGCATGAGGACAACAACTATACATGAGTCATTAACAACATAATTGTCATGTTCTGGGCCTGGAGGCTCATGAACACGAAATTTGGGTTTGGCAACACATACTGGACAAAGACGCATCATGCTTTTTCTATATAAGATAGAAGTGTTACAATAATCTAATGCCAAATCGCGTAAATTCATCATTATTGGTATCAAATGGAAGAATTTGTGTATCACTTGCCGCCTTTTGTAGAGGTATAATTGGATCAGAGCCGTGCTTCATTTTAATCATCTGGCTTGTTTCATTTGTGATGTCATAGAGGGCCCTGAAACTCATCTTCATGTAGTCTGGTAATTGCCCAATAGATGCCAATTCCCATCTGCAACAGTGATTTGGACTTATGCCCCAATTAATTTTCTTTAAGACTTTGTCACCAAAGACTGCTAAAATAACTCCTATTTTAATTTCTTCCTACCTATTAACAGCTTCTGTAAAAAGGGCCAATTCGTGTGGTTTCCCATAGAGATCGAAGATGTCATCTATGATGTAAACTAAAGAGATAAACTTTGTGAGCTCTATTCTTTCTTCTGAAAGGCTTAGATCAGTGAGGGAGGCCATCGCGCATGTGTACCATTTCAGCGGCTGGTCCCTCGCTAGCTTCAATTCTTTGGCCAACCCCAAATCGTTCCACCACCTGCATAAATAATTGAAGTCTATTGTAAGAAAATGCATTTCTTTCTATAAAAAAAATAAAAAATCTAAACAGCTATGTGTCACGTCTGAACCTGACAGATTATGCTGCTTTTAAGCGTGACTCATAACACTGGTGGTATTAAAAGTTCACTAATTGATAGTCGTCGCAATACCAAGATGGATACCAAGACACTCATGAATATACATATAATACTCTACTATAATTTCTTTTTTGCAATAATTATATATGAGAATTACGAAAAAATTTGACCCGATTCATATGTGAAGATATAAACCTTTTGGTTCATATTAAATTACATCACCTCTGTTCCCAATCATATCCTCATCTATAGAGATAAAAAAGCTAAAAATATTAACAAGAGAGATGACATGATTTAAAATAAGTTAAGAGTTTATATCCCAATTTATAGATAAGGTTGATAACAGAATTTTAGGAAAGTAGATAGCTTTGAGTAGTTGATGACTTTACTTGGAAATTTGACTAAGGTCTGCCCTGTGTACACTCTGTGCAAAGAAGGAATCCAAACAAGAAAGCTCTTGTAGTGTGCTTTCCCATGAGTTATGGCCTTTAAACTCAGTAAGAAAGTTCTTGGCCTCAAACTTGGCTAAACTTTTATGATATGGATGCCTTAGTGTATTAGCAATTGCTGCTGCAGCTTTATCATCATCAACATTTCTGTTTCTAAGCCATTCATTAAGGAATTTACTACTAAAGTTTGCTGCTTCATCCAGTATATCCTCTCCTTCAACACTCAACTGGGCTGCTTCATACAGTCCCCTCAATGCCCTTATATCTTTTCTCAGTGTCCTTTCAAACTTCCCTTCTTTGTCCTTAAAGTTGTTAAACACATCTGTTCATCATGATAATTCTCAGTTTCAATAATACATATGCCCAATTGGGTCAATTTATAAAGAATAGTAAGTAGATCAAAGAGAAAATAGCTAAAACTCCACCCGAATTATTTACGTTTAGACTATTATGTATTAACACTCTTTTAAGATACATTGTATGCCTGAACTATTTATGGAGTGCCATTTATGCTCTTGGTCTTCAAAATCTAGCCATTTAAGCAAGATAGGTTACATTGTTCACAATATGATATGCATCCAGTATTTGTACAAGTCTTTATTTGGCCAAAATGGCTGAATCTTAGAAGTTATGAATATTAACAGCACAACATATCGTAAATAGTTCAAGAGGTAAAATACACCCTAAAAAGATGTATGATATGAGGGGTATAAACAGGTCTAGACGAGTACGATATTTCTTATACCAGACCTAAGACTCTTATAGTGAAATATGGACTCAGACCCTTTGGTATAAAATTTATGTACCCAGATCCGATCCTCCAGAATCTCGGGTGGGTCTGGGTATATCTGTACCTGTATGCCATTTTTTTATTTTTTCACTGTTAAACAAAAAAATATATATATATATATAAAACAAAGTAATCCTAAAATAAAAATTGTAACATGATTAACATAATTTCCTCAACATCTCTTTCAACAAATACAATATATGGGTAAACGGGTCTGGATATCATCATACCCTACCCAGACCCATTTAATAGAATCTATACGGGTACGGTTTCGGGCCTTCAGGTATAAAATTTTAACCTTACCTGTTATAAAAGGGTATAGACCAGTTCGGATACAGATAAGACCCGTCCCATTTACAGCCATATATGACTAGATTTTAGAGGTTAAGTGTATAAACAGCATCCTGAAACTAATTCGGGATAAGATGTACCTTAAAACATGTTTAGACTTTAGGGCATAACTAGAGTTAAACGAAAATAATTTGAGGGCATTTTTAGTCATTTTATGTAGATTAAAAGTTGAAATTAACCTGCATGGACATGGTAACCTCCTTGTCTTAGAAGCCTGAAATAAAGAGAAACTTGATCAAGAGCTTGTGTTTGGGCAGAGGTGCAGTGAAGTCTCCATAGCTTTGTTTCAATCTCCTCACGGAAATGGTAATCAATCCCAAGTCTTTGTATAGCATCAACAAATATTAAACATTTCATGGGATCATCTTCTTGTCCTTCTTCCAATAACATGTACTTTACATCCATTAGCTTTTCTTCACGTTTAATGTACAACTGATCATCCTGCAATTAATAAGGAGAAATTAGTCATTAGAACATGAAAAGTAGAGTTATCTAAGGGGAGAAAGAAGAAATAATTAATTAAGTTACATTGTAATTTCCAAGAGATAATCTCAAATTATTATTAGAATTTGTAGTGAGATTCTGGGCAATGCTCCATTTGTTGTTGTTGCTTGATGATGCTCTGCATGAGAAGGAAATTTGAGGAATTTTAAATGACGGAGAGATACTTTTGGCTGTCCATGTTATTGATGAAGGATTTGATTGAGGAAAAGTCATTGCCATGTTATGTTGAGTTTAAGACCTGAGAATAAAACAAAGGGAGAAAAGTTCCAAGTTTACGAAGAAAAGAGAGCCACAAATTGGAGATATTGAAGAGAATGTCATTACGAGGGTCTCCGTTATATAATGGTTAGTTGTGAAATCTGCATTCTAGGAAAGGAAAGAAAAAGATCAAATTTAAAAAAAAAAGTAAAATAAAATAAAAGCCCTTAACTATAAGAGTTGTATCAATTACATGTTTAAACTTTTAATTGTGACATGTAGATGTGTGTCAATTTTGAAATTTGAATTAAGACAATTAAGACTTAAATAATATAAAAAAGACCCCAAAAGTTTAAATCTATTGTCAATTAAGTAAATAAATTTTGTATTTATATAATTTATTACTTGATTTGTGGAATGATTCAATTCTTTTTTATGAGTTTTTTGGAAAAAAGAAATATTAAATTAAAAAACATCAATCTGAATAGCAGAAACAATTATGTAAGAGACCACCGTTAAGACATTCCCAAAGCCTCTAACAAAACTAATAGAAATATCAAACTTGTAAAGCAAAATCCTAATTCTTTTTTATGATAGTATAAGTTACTTTAATATCTATTCAATTCTTATAACGTAACATCAATTATTTTAACAAAAGTTTATTAAAAGATTCTATCTAAAAACATTATAAATCAAAAGTAAATTAAACTGAAGGAGTTTATAAAAAAATCTTAAAAGAAGATTAGTGCTTAAGAAAATAAAGATGTTAAAGGGAGAGACACGCTAGAAGAGAGAAATTTATAAATATTTTACGAATGGTTTAAATTAAAATATAAAAGATAAGATATTTAAACATTTTTAAAAATTAAAAAGTTTCATCCCCTCTCTAGCCTTTTTTTTTTTTTAAAGTATTGATAGATATTTTTAATGAAAAATTGATAGATATTTTTTAAAAATTTTAATAAATTCTCAATTATAATTATAAAAATTTGTTAAAACAGTTTCACTAGTAACGTTTTATGAAAGATTAGTGAAAATATTTAAATAATGTTCTAATCATTTTGTTTAAAATAGTTATCATGTCATAAAAATTGAGGAGTAGTAATTCATTTAATTAAAAAAATTGAATAAAATTATAAATTGATTATTTAATTATTAATATAAAAAGTTTTTCTTGTAGTGAATTGAAAATAGTTTCAACTTTAGGGGTATTTTTAATATACTTTTAATTGTCCTATATAAATATTGAGAGGCACTTAAATAGTACAATTAAAGGTTCAAGCGTTTAAATTGATATAACTCCTATAGTTCGGGTGCTTTTTTTTTAACTTAAGCAAGACAAAAAAAAAAAAGAAAAAAGAAATGCTAACGAATATGGTATACGGGTTGTAGTTAACATTAGGAAGGATTTGTCTAATGTGTATCAATTAACGTACTTTAAATACATATAAAGTATATTATATATAATAGTTTACAAATAATAAATTTTATAAAATTTAATAGAAATGAATTATTGAATTATATATAATAGTTTACAAATAATAAATTTTTATAAAATTTAATAGAAATGAATTATTGAATTTTAAAAAATTATATTTAAATTAGAAAGTTAATTAAGATATGTCGTATGCACACGGGTTAGACAATTGTTACTAAAATTAGTTTCATGGTGGGCCTGGATTAGATTTTAATTTGAACTAATAGAATCTTTTTTCTTTTGAATTTTGGAGAATTTGGTTGTAGGTAAATGATTTGTGAGAAAGTAGCATCTCAACGGCCAAAAAAAGTTTAAATTTTTTTTTTTTTTTTTTTAACTTCATCATCCCTATTAGAAAATTTATAAATTTTACGAAAAAATTACGAAAGTTCTACGAAAAAATTACGAAAGTTCTACGAAAAAAATTTCATTCTTCTCTCACCTTTCTCATTCTACTTTCTTCCCCTCTAACTTCTCTCTACAATTCCTATTCAATTTTTAAGATTTTAGAAGATTTCGAGCTTGAAGATGGATAATTTTAAAAATTTCGTACTCGAAAACATAAATTTTGAAGTAAAATCGACCTTAAATTCGCTGAAAAATTGAACGGAAGAAGCTAGCACACCAGACCAGCTAATGCGCCAGCCACTCCCACGAACAAGCCTGTGCACGAGTGGCTGGCGCACCAGCTGGTTTGGTGCACCAGCTTCTTCCATTCTATTTTTAGTTTTTATTTTTGGTTTTTTTAAATATGTATAGGTTAATTATGTATTATATTAATTATTTTTCATATGTTCTATTAGTTTTTCATATTTAAATACAATTACGTTATTAATTATGTTCTGTTAGTTATTTATGTTAAAGTTAGTGTTATTTAATATGTATTTATTAATTATGTGTTATATATTTTAATTTTTTTAATTTAATTGTAAGTAATTTTTTTAATTATTTGATTGTGTTTATAATTAACATGTTTTAATTATTTAATTTTAATTATATTTAATATGTTATTAATTAACAAGTTATTATCTTAATGAAGTTATGAATATTTTATTACGCTACTTAGTTTTATTTTGATATAATATTTGAATTGTTTATATTTTTTTATCTTCTAATATTTTGTAAGAAGATAATGAATTAGATTCCAAACAATATGATGATATTTTAAACACGAAGAATTTTGTAGACTACAGTTATTTATTTCAAATGGATTGTGAATTTAATTCGAAAAAGGATTTGGTTGATTTGGTAAAAAACCAAGCAAAAACAGTTAACACATATGTGACAACTACACATTGTTTAGCGGTATATATGGAACTAAGAAATGTAATTGCCTGTTTAAATTAAAAAGCGAGAAAGATATTAACAAAGCATATAGAAAATTATTTGTAAAAGATGGAAGGTACAATCATTAAATTGGTGTTCATCATCAGGGTCACTCTAAGGCTGCAAGACTTATAGAGAAGGAGTTCAAATTGACCGAGCAATTGAGTAGGTATAGGTGACACTTCGTTTTATAATGACGAATTTACGAGAAAATAATCTCAATACTGCTGCGAGGTATATTGTAGTACTTTATGTTTTGTAGCTTAACTTAATTCTCTTAAACTGAATATAATATTATATATATTTTAATTATCTCAGGATCGTTAATTTTTTTTTGGTAGTTTTCGAACTATATATAATGCTCGTGCAAAGATTAAGAAGGATAGGATGTAGAGACGCAACACAGTGGAAGAAGTGCTCCACATGTATTCAAATCTTAGATATACGTGTTTTTGGAAGAATTATGACAAGAGCATAGTGCTTAGCGATATAATTATTGCGCATTCGACATCCATTCAGATGTTGAAGATGTGACCTTATGTGCTTGTACTAGACACAACCTACAAAACGAATAAGTAAGTTGCTTTAATAATAAAGTGTTTTGTTATTCCATTTATTAATTGCTATCTATAAGTAAAATCGCATGTTAGATTTTTTTTATATAGGGATGTATTATTTAAAATATGGAGAATGCATGTCAAATGTTATTTAAAAATTAAAAAGATTAGTTAAGTTTATTTTGATTACAAGTTTAGTTAATTTAATTAGTTCATTTATTATTATTATTGCTTAGATACAACATGCCTTTACTTAAGGCAGTGGTGATGACACCAACCGGTAAAATTTTCTGCCTAGCTACTATGTTCATGCGTAATGAATAAGTTTCTACTTAGCAATGGATGCTAGAACAGCTTAAAAAATTATATTTCGATGTACCCGAACCGATACTGATAATTATCGATAAAGAAACAGGTTTGAGCCAGTTATAATTGTAGTGTTCAACAAATCATACTACATGCTTTGCCGGAGACATATTGAAATAAATATCGAGGGAAAATTAATCCCGATGATCAGTAAGGAATCAGCTGAGAAGTTTGTAAATGGCACATGGAGAACATTGGTGAACTACCAAGAGTTAGATGATTACTCCAAGAGATTGGAAAAATTAAATTCAAACTGGTGTAACATGCAGTGGTTCTTGGAGTATTTGTATAATGAATGGTTGAACACTTGTGCATTTAAATTCGTTAGAGTGTGCATCGGAAAAATTTTACATTATAGGTTGGAGACGACTAATAGGGTTGAGTTTGAGCACTCGGTGTTGAAGATATTCCTTCAGACATCTCACGGAGACTTGGATATTGTGTTTAGTAAGATACATTCAAGGATTGAGTCGCAGATCTCTGCCATTAAGACTTCAATAGAATATTCCCGGTTGAAAGAGAAAGATAATGCAAAGAGCAATCCTGTGTTAATCGATATTTGTGGAAAAGTGAGTCATTTGACATTAAAGATTATAAAAGAAGAATTACTTAGAACCGCGAAGATCATAAGCGATCCAGAGAATTTTTGTGGACATTGGGTCCAAACTTTCACACAGTCATGTTCATGAGAGTTGATTGCTAGACAGCATAAGTACATTCCTCTAAAGGTTAATAGTCTTCACCATTTCTGGTCATCTCTTGTGATGGTCGAGGTATAATGAATGGAACATCAGGATTCTACAAACTCCGTGGATGACATGGCGTACCAGAAGAATGACATCACCGGCATTCTATAGGAGATTAGACAACGACCATCATCATAGGTATTTTTAAAAAATGTTATTTTTTAAAATTATTTTAAATAATTTAATTACAATATACTAATAATGTATTTGTCTATATTAAAACAGTTGATTGAGTGGCGTCGTACGGTAACCGAGACATCTTGCATCTCGTCTTCCCGTCAAACCCCGAAGTGCCGCTAACTACTCCTCTGAACACTGTAAATATTAAGGGTTGGAAAAAGACAGACTCAATGAGGAGAGAAAAGTCACATTGGGAGCATATATAGATTGTCCATGGATCGTTCAAGAATAGTATGGGTCAGGTTTGAGTTTTGGTTTGGGTTTAGGATCAGGCTCCCGTGGGAGAGGTCACCCACTATGTCCTGATCGTGGGTCTAAGGGTAAGGGACATAGTAGGAGTCTGAGTTCAGTTGAGTCATTTGTTGTGCCACTAACTGATGGATGTACAAATTGTGAGTTCCCTTATTTAGATGAATTCCCGCATTTTGTATCCTCTAAATAACAACTATATGGATCCTCGAGGGGATGGTAATTACGAGTTTAGAGTGGTTTCATATTTCCTGTATAATGATGTGGAGAAATGGGCCATGGTACGTAAAGCAATATAGCGTGAGATGAGAAATAATCATGCTTTATATGTAATTATACCAGGCGAAGAGCGGTTCATTCGCATTTTAGACAGTTGTATGTACTCCAAATTTATAGCCACTAGAGAATGTTGGATAGAAACACATGATCATATCTACATGTTGTACCAAATCTTTACCGGGTATGCGTAGTACTTATCGCCGACATCCGGAGAGTACTACAATATTGTCGTATACATCTGTTGGTGGGCCACCACAGAAGACGATTGTCATTGGACATCTTGCACCTCAAGATTACTTTATTGGGGTAAGTGATTATTTTGTATATACTTTAATTAATTATTAATTATCCTATAAAGTAATTAATTATTTTTTCTTGACAGTTACATTCGCTGAGCTACTTTATGATGCCTCTATAAATATGTTGTGGAATTAGCACGCACATCAGGACGCACATTAGTACGCGATTATTTGGCTACATATCAATCACGGTTCAGGGAGTGAGCTCACATGTGTGCACAAATTTATCCCTTTGAAGGGCCTGTTGATGGGATTATATCGGTTGGTTGTCATCCTTTTTTATTTATTAATGATTATGTATGTAATTAAATCAATTAATTTATTCATGATTATGTATTTAGGGTTTATTTTCTTAATTTATTTTCTAAACCATAATAAACAAAACATAATAATATATATGATAAAAGACTCCATCATGACGAATAAGTACAACGTACTACAATAAAACAGAATTGTCACATATGGAAACCTAATCACTAGGCAAACGTCATCTACGTACAAGACGACAGATCTCTCTGTACTGCCCAACTAGAGTCTGTAAATCATTCGGATCCTCATCGCCAACATAAGGACCTAAGGAGTCAACTAGTAAAATGGCTGGTGGCTGAGCTCGTGGTGGCAGCTCAACTCTGGCAGGAAGTAAGTCCTGGTTCTGTATCCTCGAATGACTGTATCGGGTATACCATGGCATATAATTCGGATGGCAAGTGTAGGGAGGTATAGCAATTTATTGCATATATTCAGCATGCACACAATGACTAGCAGCATCATACCAGAATATTTTAGTGAAAGTGTGCTTCACGACATAGGATTTAGAATATGCCGACCTACAGTACTCGACTGGACTAATAATAGAAGCATGTGGAATCCCCTGAGTCTGACCCAACTGTCGAACACATCTCTCGAGCATGTGCAGGTCTGCACAAGTAAAGTAAGCTAACAGGCCGTAGTATGTAGAAAAATGTACCCTATGTATCTTTGACGGCCTATAAGGTGTCCATCGAACCTCAACAGTATTCATCACATTTAACCTCATCCGATAATCAGATAATGCAACTGTACCAGATCTCTATCCTATTATAACAAACTACTGGATTTATATGGAATCCCTAGAACTGAACATAGGCTGATCGACCTAGCGAACATCGAGAAATATAGGTATATCCAGGCCTATAACAGAGAGAAACATCATATCAGAATATAAAGTATATAAATTAAGATAATATAATAAATGTTTGCCTAAGTTAATAGTATACCCCCAATAGTGATGAGAAACCTCCTAAGTCTCGGGGGACCGAACATGAGGCCTGTCCAAGATTCCTATACAATCATGCCAAAGCTGCAGCACCACAAGCCATCTTCTTGCACCTCCTCAGATTCCTAACTATAGGCCATAAGTCGTAGCTCACTAAAGGTAGGCCACTCTTGTTGGGAAAGAGAGAATTACTGAGAATAAACAGCAACTAACATGATGCCCTCATATCTGTCGACAAACGACCACTATCGTCGACACCGGTAGTAGATATAGCTAACATAGGGATCCCATAATATGCATCACCATCCTTGATAATGAAAGTCGAACTCCCAGATCATCATAAGTCACCTGAATAATCTGCTCCTGGGTAAAAACGTCATCTAGTGGCTCACCATATGCAAGTATCCCCAATATAAGCTCTACATCGTGTAGTGCGATGGTCATCTCTCCGGACAGCATGTGAAATGAGTTAATGTTCGGCTGTCATCTCTCAACAAATGTAGATAAAAAGGTGGTATTCTTGTGTTGGAACATAAACGAGTGTAGATGAACCAGTCCTGGTGTAGCAACCACCTGTCTAATATTAGCATCGGTTGGTATGTAACCAGTAATTGCCGCATGACGACCACGTAATCTCAATATAGGGCGCTCCTGCATAAAAATAATAAGAATATACTAAGATAACATATAACAACCATTTATATTTTTTAAAAATCATTAAATAATACATAATATGATTGTAAAAATACATATCCACGCCATATAGCTGCAGCAACGTGTCTACTATATGATGGAAACATGTCCAGCTCTTGTGGACCTCTAGGGGTGGGTCTGGTCTGCTACCAAATAGTCTCAAACCTCTTCAACCTCTTTTTTCCATATACAACTCTTGAAGGCCCCGATGGCCCTGCAATCTCACCCGCTCAGAGGGTTAGCTCTCTAAAACCCCTATAGACTTACCTCCCGTCGTCCATCGTCGTCGGCTTACAATCTTAACTACTTTCTTCTCCCGTTCCATTAAGCCCACTTACTCTCCATGAACGCTGTGAAGATGGTAAATGTACAGCTACTCTATCCTCAGAATCCTCCTCACCTTGGCCCCCCCTTCTCCTCACCCTAACCATCTTGACTCTCACCAACATCTAAACCCTCACCTGAACCCTCTGTCTGAAATATCATTTGATCACTATGACCACCCTGAACATCTCTAGACCCAGGTACATAAGACGACATCTGTTTTGATGTGTCATAATAACCTTGATAATATGCTGAGGAATCTCTCGTAGCTCCTAATAAAAAGTCATCTAAAACCAATGGGGGATATTGCGTATCCGGTAACATAGAAATACGACGCTGATGAATGTCGTGAAGATAACTAGCGTCAGAGTGGTGCACCAAGGAAGATGATGCACTAGAATGAGACTCATGCAGTGGCATTGATAAATACTTGACGGTACTAGAGTGTGCGGGTCGTGCGGCATCCGAACTCTAGTAGGAATAGGTGGTGGCGGAACCGATGACCCAAGTGCATCTACTCCATGAAAATCTACCCCACTCTAGTGTTGTGCGCCAGGGGGTGCGCACACTCCTGTGTAGTGCGATGGTGGGTTGCACACAACTCCACTTCAGACCCGATCATTTTTTTTTTATCAAAATGTAGATAAACAAGTATAGAATAATATACTAATATTTTTTTGGCGTTCTAACAGTTGGATTTTCTTAAATCTTTCTTGAAAATTAGAAAGACTTAGAAAAAATTAGAGTGAGGAAATGTGTATAATGAAGTTTTTTGGTTAAATTTTTGTAATTTTATCATGAAAATTATAAATTTATAATTTTATTGTTAAAATTATAAAACTAGTTTTATTGTTTACACATGTTTTAAACAAAGAAAAAAATCTCATTTGTTCCGATTCAAGTACGGGAGTCATGGACATCTGTCATATGCAGACTGCACTGATGAGATCACACATCTGACCAAAAAAAAAGAAAATTATGAAACCCCACACGTCCCCTTTTTTTTTTTTTTATTATTATTATTATTTTTTATGCTGAAAAAACCGCGCACGTTTTTTATAAAATATAAATAATACACCTTTTCCGACTAAAAACAAAAAGCTTTTAATGTTAAATATCTTGTATGCATTGGATTTTGTTCAACCATTTCTTTTTCCAACCACAGAGACTTTTGTTCTTTTCGGAATGAAATACCTTTTAAAATTAATTGATGTGAACCATGTACTCTTTTTAAACAATTATAATTTTTATGAAAATTTAAAAAAATTATAATTAAACTCTATTTAAATAAAAATTCTATTTTATCATGATAAACAATATATATATATATATATGTGAAAATAGAAAGTTGAGTTCAAGTAGGATATTGCCTTATTTTTATTAGACCATACAAAATATCTTACTGCCGACCACTATGGCTGTCTTATGCATGCTTCTAAAACATTCTAATATGCACTAGTGAATAAATTTTTTAAAATTTTTAAAATTTAATTATAATATATGATATATTTTATTTATATTATTTGTATTTTATTTATGTTATTGTGCGTTCCAAATGAACAAGATAGCCAATCTGCTACTATATAAAAAATATATTATATGCAAGGTGGGTTTCTTCTTGATTATTTCAGCCAAAGAAAAAAGTGAACGAATTTATCCAAGATGTAATTCCCTACCTATCCAAGCACGTTATCAATGCAAACTTAATATACAATATATATATATATATATATAACCATATGTTTAGTTGATGATACGATGCTAATTCAATAAGTTAGAATGTGATAGATCATGAGTTCGATTCACACTCCTCTTTTTTATTAAATAGAAAAAAAATGTCTTTATAAGAGGTATGTAATTGTATTTAGTAAAAAGAAAGAAAAAGAAAAAGAGATCTGTTACTGTCATGGATATATTTATTTTCTCAATTTCTTTCTGTTTCGTGAATTCAGATTTTTTTTTTTTTCTCAGAAGTATGCAGTAGGTACTGCACCGGGCCCTTAATTTTTGTTTTTTGTTTTTTGTTTTTAGTGACAGACACATGGATGATCTCAAGTAACTTTACCTATGATAAAGAAATATCTGTATAAAATTTTGTAAAACTGTGGCTGAGACTTCTTTGTAAATTTTGCTTTGAATATATATACAAATACCAAGAATTTCTTTGGGGCAAAAAAAATCTATATAAATTTTTTTGAAATATCAAAGATAAACATTAATTTTTTCAAAACTATTTGCAAATATAAAAAGTAAATACTTAAAAACAATTTTTAAAATATTAAAAGACTAGTGTCAAATTAAACTAGAATTTAATTATGAGTACTCAAAAAGTAAACTTTAAGCCTTTCAAATAAAGTGATTAGGATTTCTAATTTTAGTTCTAATTTTCATCGCCCACTCTCGGTGGAGCTCTCTAACAGATGAAGGAAAATTATTATTTCTTAATTTTGATATCAAAAAGCAAAAATATTTACGCTCAAAAATTTTATTAGACGACTCGATGTATAATTAAAAGATATTAATCATGATAAGTCATCAGCACTTTTATAGGTTAGAACCCGAGAACCTATTTTTTTCTATTTTTTCTTTCACTACTGAGCAGAGGCTAGTTGGAAATTTTTCAGTAGAAGCTAGTTTTTTTTTTTAATTAATTTATTATTATTCTTTTAGTTTGCAGGCAAACGACACGAGAGGGAAGTAGAACGAACTCCAGTGAGGAATATATTGCAATATATTAAAACTTTATTTTCTTTTCTGTCTCCAAACGTTCTCTTCCTTTAAACTGCAAAATAGTAAAACTTTGAATACTAACAAATTTACTTTACATTTGAATCAAAAGATGTTAAATAACCGTTATTTTACAATTTTTTATCCATTTAAAAGTTTAAAATTTGTCAAAAGTTCATTAAAAACGAAGTTACAAAAAAAAAAAAAAGAAAAAAAAATAAAACCCTAAAGTGCATGAATCGCTCACTCAAACAACAGTTTTGCAAACAAAGAGACATCAAAATGGGTAGTTTCGGCCCACAAACAACCACTAAATGGCTGTTTTAAAAATTATGTAATTTTAAAAAATAAGTAAAAAATAAAACTAATTTTTCCTCCTACGAGTACACTTGTTGGAGATATCCAAGATATGAGAATATCTTTGATCTCTTTCATAATTTGTGTATTTCTATATCTTGTATATTTCTATATATTTCATATATTGTAAATATGTGTAGATATTTTTTTTGTAGGGATTTGTTATTATTAGCTTAATATAGAAAACTTGTATATATGGTCTACACAGAGGCAAACTTTGCTGCTTAATTCTCAAATTACCGCATACACAGAAACTGAACGATGATCGTCCTACTCTGGCAATGGCACCGGTAACACAAAATCTTCCTTTCATCTTATGAGTGATTTAACCCCGTACCAAGTGATACTTTTTCTCAAGTTCTTACGAATATCAAACTCACTGAAGATAATTATGAACTGTGGGCTCGATCTTTCCTTAACGCCATGAAAGGAAAACAAAAAAAATGTTTCATTGATGGAGCTTTGGAGCGAATTGATGAATGATCCGCAAAATTGTGGGATTGGCTAACGATGAATAACATGGTCCAAAGTTGGATCTTCAACACCCTCGAACCATTTCTTGCACTACAAGTCTCGTATATGGACAGTGCAAAGGATCTTTGGGACGATTTGAAATTGCAGTGTTTTATGGGCAATGGACAGCGTGTTTAGGAATTAAAAAGCAGCGATTGCAAATTGCCGACAGAACGGTGATCATGTGTTTAATTATTATGGAAAACTCAAACGGTTGTGGACGAACTCGCAAACTATAAAAAAAAAATTAATGATTGTTGTTGTGGAGGTCACTTATGCACGTATGACGCGTATGACGGACACAAAGCGTCAAGAAAAAGAAAAAAATTTGCACCAATTCATCTTGGTCTTGGACGACATTGTGTTTAATACAGTAACATCTCAGATTTTAAATATGGATTCGTTACCAATTTTCAACAACGCTATGCCATGATTGTTAAGGAAGAGCGACATCATATTGTGGTTCGCAATAAAGAGACCCATGCGGAATCCGTCGCCTTTGCGACTCGCACAACACAGAGGTCTTCTGCTTTCGGTACTATCTGCACCAAATATGGGTACACAACAGCTAAATACTACCAAGTCATCAGCTTCTCGAAGTGATGGGAGAAATCCGCTGGAAACTATACTGGCGGACGTAGCACCGGTAAACGTGGTCGCAGCAACACGAATGGGAGATAGGGACGGGGCAGAGGAGGTTGCAAAAGCTCCGGCAGAGGGGTAGCTGTAGCCTACGTTGTTATCACATCTCCAGTCGCCTCTTATGACCAATTTTTGTCATCTTCTCCGGCGTAGTCCATTCCAGCCAGTTCAGTCCTTGGCTCAGGAGCACCCGTGGAGCTCTGCCTCCTGGAGTTCGGCCAATCCTCCTACCAACAGCACCGTGGACCTCCTCTCCTGGAATAGCGACGTTGCAGCCTCCTAGAGCAACCATTGACGGTGTTCCTTTTGGACAAAGTGGTTGGGCTGGTACGGCCTTTGCTGGAGAGGTTCAACAAACTCCAAGTTTGTTGGGCTTGCCTCCACAAAGCCCACTTCCCCCAATCACTCCTCAACAATGGCAGGAAAATTTTGGCATGATGAAAAAATCATCTCTCTCTACAGACAAGTTATATGGTAATATTTCTAGGATACTTGATTCTGAGGCTTCTAGGCACATACAGGTTATAGAGACTATTTATTTGATGTGTATCTAGTTCTTCTTGCTACATTAATCTTCCTAATGGTGCTCAAACTGTTACAACTATGGAAGGATGTGTTTTTTGGAGCCAAAATTTCTTCTTACACATGTTTTATATGTCCCGCATCTTACTTGTAGTCTACTGTCTATTTTTCAATTGGTACACTCTTTCTCCAATTATTCTGTGGGAATAGCTAGAGATGTTTGTATGATACAGGACCTTACCTCATGACATTAATTGAAGCGGGTGGATCAAAAGATGGTATTTATTGCTTTCAACATTCTCATGATGAACATCCTACCCGCGCTTTTCACACCATCATAATCTTTCCGCATTTGCTTTATTAACGTCTTGGATATCCTTAGTTTTCTACAATGAAGTATATTCCTAGCGTTGTTCCTTTGTCTTCTAGTACTTCTACTTTTTGTTCTATTTGTCTTAGAGCTAAACAAACTCGTAATTCTTTTCTGAATAGTATTTCAATGGCTAAAAGACTTGTTTGATTTAAGTCATTGTGATTTGTGGGGACCTTATAAATATCCCACATCTTGCAGCTCTTTTTATTTTCTTACTATTTCGATGATTTCTCTAATGCTGTGTGGGTTTACTTGCTTTCTAAAAAAAATGAAGTTTCTCAAATTTTTGAACATTTTCATGCTCTTGTTCATAATCAATCTGGCAAATCCATAAAAATTGTTCGCTCTGACAACGACACTGAATTTGTTTGCCTAAATCCTTTCTTTCTTAAACATGGCATAATACACCAAACTTCCCTTGTTTCCACTCCCCAACAAAATGGTAAAGTTGAAAGAAAACATAGGCATATTTTGAATGTGGCACGAGCCCTACTTTTTCAAGCTTTTTTGCCTATATATTTTTGGGTAGAATGTGTTCAAACTGCCGCCTACCTAATTAATCATACACCCTCCAAAATTTAAATGGTAAAAGTCCACATGAAATTCTCTTCCATAAGCCCCCTTCTTATTCTCATCTTCGCATTTTTGGTTGCTTGTGTTTTGTTCAACATCCTACTAAAGATACATTCCAATCTAAAAGTACTTCGTGCGATTTTGTGGGTTATCAAAATGGAAAAAAGGGACGTAAAGTATTTGATTTACATAAGAAAATTTTTCTTTTTTCTCGGGATGTTGTCTTTGATGAATCTCATTTCCCCTATAAAACTTTACAACGTAGGGTAAAACGTTCAACAAGGAATTCAAGTGAGAATTCTTAAATGGGAAACGAAAGGTCTGTAATTGAATGAAAATAATAATCTCCTCTCAACAATGAAAAGGTGGCTATTTATAGTTTAGCCAAAGCCCTAATGACCCAAATAAGTAAAAGACAAAAATGTCCACAACTAATAAAATATATAAATAAATAGTTAAAAGCTGAAAAAAATTAAATAAAATGCTCGAAACAGAAGAGAACACAATCAGTGACACGTTTAGTAGTGACCGTGTTACTGGTCATGTTGCCAGTCATATTGCTGCTCGTGTTCCTCACTCTTTCTTCATTCTTCTTTTCTTCTTCTCCTAATTGGTCATAAACTGTTCCGCAACAACTTCTACATCATTCTCTCCCACCTGAGAAAAACTCGTCCGCGATTTTTCTGGATGCAGAGGCTCATCATCGGGATAAAATGGAAAAATATCTGCCACATTAAATGTCTTGGATATCCCCATAATATCTGGCAAGCTAACAACATAGACATTATCATTAATCATCTTCACAATCGAATATGGTCCATATTTCTTGGATTGCAACTTGCTATACTGGCCAACTGGAAATCTCTCCCTTTGCAACAATATCATAACCTGATCATCAATAGCAAAAAGCTTCTCCTTGCGATGCTTGTCAGCCACTTGTTTGTAATTTGCATTGGACTTTTCAATTTTCTTACGAACATCTTCTGTATTAGATTGCCAATTCTCTGACATATGCTTAGCTGCTACATTGTTATTGTTAGCCCTAAGGGCATTATTACTTATGATTTTGATTATGATTAACTTATGTTTGTGTGAGTATTAAGCTAACCTTTCATAGAACAAAAGAAGCACTTTTGGAGTCTCAAGTCTACATTCTCAAAAAGCAAAATGAAGGAGAAAAGACTAAGCCATTCCAAGATCAAGTCATTGAAGACATTGAAGACTTATGTCTAAGTTAGGGTGTGCTAAGGTATTTCTTTGTAAAACTCCATAGCCTTAATCTTTGATTATTGATCGTATGTGAAGCTCTTTTAGTGATTTTCTTAATATAAACTTTTCTTAAAATCTGAGTATTCTTGATAGAATTTTTTATGCTTTTGAAAGTTTTTCTATCTCTAAAAAGAGTATCAAGAATACATGTCTTTGAAATAGAAAGGAAAGCTATTGTCTTAAAAAACTGGCTGTAAAAATTTTTTCTCAAAAATCGGCCATCCGGTTTTAAAACCGGTCGTCCAATTTTTTCTAGTTTTAGAAAAATCGATCGTCCGATTTTCTGTAGATGAGTCCGAATCTTTCTGTTTCAAAACCGGTCGTCTGATTTTAGGAACCGATTGTTTGGTTTTCATGTTTACTGTAAAAAAATATTACCGTTGCACTCAGCAACGATCATTTTTCTCAGAAAATATATATAGAGTTTTTTTATCAGCCAAAAAGTAAGAAGTTTGGTAAAATATTTATTGAGATCATTTAAGACTTTTAAAGAGCTTTAAAGTACGTTTATTTCAAACACTTTCAATCTCAAAAACCATCTTCTTAAGCTTCATTGTTGATCTTCATCAAAGAAAAAGTAAAGAGGAGCTTGTAGAAATATTCCATTGAGTTGCATCTTCTATTTCTCAAGCTCACATTGGTAACATTGTTCTTAAACTTATCTCTTTCTCTTATTGATATCAAATGTTTGTGTTGAAAATCCCTTGGGTAATTCTTTGATTTATATTATGTTGTGGATTGAGGTTGTGTGCAAAACCCTTGTAGGGTAATCCTCAAATTTGTACTTGGTGTGCATTATGTTTATAGTGGATTTCGTAAATCCTTGGGTGTTGGCTCAAGGTAGTGGATGTAACTCTTTGAGAGAGTGAACTACTATAAATCTTTGTGCATTTCTTTCTAAGCTTTTGACTTAATTGTCTTAACCACAAGATTTTGTTTGGTTTGGAATTTTATTAAAAAGAAATTTTAGAATTCCTTCTCAAACAAAATTGGAGGTTTATCTTTTAATTTACAAAAGATTTCAAAAATTAGCCAAAAACCTTATTCACCCCCTAAGGTTTTTCAGTTATTTTGCACCTTAGGTAGCTTAAGCAAACCCAATGCATGTGCAGGTTCCTTCCGATACACTACAGAAAAAGACGTCATACATGTAGTACGATGGACGGAACTTTTGTAAGCAAACTCAGCCTGCGCCAAAGCATCATCCCACTTCCTTGGTTGATCACCAATAATGCTGCGAATCAAATTGCCTAATGATCTGTTGGTAACCTCCGTCTGTCCATCAGTCTGTGGATGAGCAGTACTGCTGTAATTCAAAAGAAGAATCAAATCTATACCAAAGTGATCTCCAGAAGTGACTGAGAAACTTGCTATCACGATTTGATGTAATAGACTTTGGCGCCCCATGCAAATGAACCACTTGTTCAAAATACAGCTTGGCAATACTCCGTGCATTATGAATTTTCTAATAAAATGGACCATTTTTAAAAAACGGTCAACAACAACAACAACAGAATCCGAACCCCGCTGAGTACGAGGTAAGCCAAGAACAAAATCCATCGACACATCCTTCTAAATGTCCTAGGACACTGGTAAAGGTGTGTATAGACCAGTATTCTGCAAATGTCCCTTAGCTGTATGACAGACATAACATCTCTGCACAATCTTGTTCATAGCCCTACGTAAATGTGGCCAATAAAAACGCTCCATCATAGCAGCAATAGTTTTATCTCTGCCCAAATGACCAGCTAATCCTCCTCTATGCAAATCACGAATCACCTTCTCCCTCAAAGAAGAAACAGGAATACAAAGCTAATTACCTTTCATTAAAAATCCATCATGAATATGAAAATCATCACAAGGCTGCCTTTCATTACACTTCTCCCAAATCTGTCCAAACTCTGCATCGCCAGAGTACAACTCTTTTAAACACTTGAACGTAAATGTGGCCAATAAAAACACTCCATCACAGCAGCAATAGTTTTATCTCTGCCCAAATGACCAGCTAATCCTCCGCCATGCAAATCACGAATCACCTTCTCCCTCAAAGAAGAAACAGGAATACAAAGCTAATTACCTTTCATTAAAAATCCATCATGAATATGAAAATCATCACAAGGCTGCCTTTCATTACACTTCTCCCAAATCTGTCCAAACTCTGCATCGCCAGAGTACAACTCTTTTAAACACTTGAAACCCACAATCTCAATACTCAAAGTGACCAGTAAAGTAACCCTTCTACTCAAAGCATCAGCAACTTTATTCTGAAATCCCCCCCTTATGCTTCAACTTAAAAGGAAAATTCTGCAAAAATTGAATCCACCTAGCATGCATATCTTTACTAATTCGACTATGACTATCCAGATGTCATCACAATCAGAATACAAAACGAATTCCTAGCCAACCAGATAATGTTCCCAAGTCCGTAAAGCATGCACAACAGAATAAAATTCTTTATTATAAGTACTCCACTTAAGTCTAGTATCACTAAGCTTCTCACTAAAGAATGCTACTGGTCGTTTTTCCTACGACAAAACTGTACCAATTCCAACTTCACTCGCATCACAATCTACCTCAAACAGCCTAGTAAAATCTGGAAAAGCTAAAACAGGGGTTGTACATAACTTCTCTTTCAACAGAGCAAATGCTGACTCAGTTTTGTCACTCCACTCAACTTGCCCTTCTTCAGGCACTCAGTTAAAGGGCTGCAACACTACTAAAGTGCTTGATAAAATGCCTATAGAAACTAGCCAAACCCAAGAAACTCCTCAACTCAGATACTGTTCTTGGGGTTGACCAGTCTCTAATTACCCGAACTTTCTCACCATCTACCTGAATACCATCTGCACTAACAACAAACCCAAGAAACAACAACTTCCTAGCCATGAAACTACATTTTTTCAGGTTCACTACAGTTTATTTTTATGCAAGATAGTCAACACACTCCTCAAATGATCTAAATGCTCCTCCTCTAAACTACTATAAATCAGGATATCATCAAAATAAACAACCACAAATTTACCACTGAATGGCTTAAGTACTTGATTCAAAAGTCGCATAAAAGTGCTAGGGGCATGAGATAATCCGAAGGGCATTACCAGCAACTCATAAAGACCATCCTTTGTCTTGAAAGCTGTCTTCCATTCATCTCCCATCCTAATACGAATTTGGTGGTATCCACTCCGCAAATCGATCTTTGTGAATACTTTAGCTCCATTCTGTCTATCCAACATATCTTCCAAACGAGGAATAGGAAATTTGTACCCATTTGTAATTCTGTTGATTGCTCTACTATCAACGGACATCCTGTAGCTTCCATCATTCTTAGGCGTCAATAAAGTAGGAACAGCACATGGACTCGTGCTCTCCCTAATATGCCCTTTCTCCAGCAACTCCTGTACCTTCTCCTACAAAATCTCGCTCACTTTCGGATTCATCCTGTGATGTGGAAGGTTTGGCAATCTAGCTCCAGGGATCATATCAATATGATGTTGAATGTCTCTCATAGGAGATAACTCAGCAGGAAGCTCCTCTGGCATAATCTCAGCAAATTCCTCCAGTAATGGTTTGACCTGTTCTGGTACTTCATCAATCTGGTTCTTCTCATCAGCTGTAAAGGCTTGCCTTACCACCGAAGCATGCACCACTTGTGACTCCTTAACAACCTCCTCTATTTCACGCCCAGATTGTGTAATTTTTAGGAAAGACCGTTCCTCCACTTTAGAAGCTTTGGCACGATTACTCGCCTTCACGGGAAGTAGATTAATCTTCACCCTATCTTTTTCTAGCCTGTATACATTATCTCTACATGCATGCTGTGCATTAACATCAAACTGCCAAGGTCGCCCAAACAACAAATGACGGCATCCATATCCACAATATCATAATACACTTCATCTTTGTAAGTACCTATAGAGAGTGGTAACTTACATCATTCTATCACCTGAACCTTCTCTATTGCCTTAATCCAACCTATAGAGTAGGGACTAGGAAGCTTCTCCATCTTCAGTTTCAATGACTCAGCCGCATCTCTGCCAATGATGTTTTCACAGATCTCACTATCTATAATCAACTCAAACACCCGACCATTGATAGTACACCTAGTCTGAAACAGCTTGTCTTTGGCTTCCATATTCTATTTTAGGAGTTAACATCAACCTGTGTATCACACAATTCTGCTCTTCTTCTTCTTCTGCATATGCCTCATAGTCATCATCTTCTCCATCAGTACCACAAAACACCTCTTCTTCGTCCCGTTCAACTACATTAACAGGTTTTCTAGTAGGACATTCATTTGATCTGTGACCGGGTTGTCCACAACGAAAACACTTGCCTAAAATAGGTTTTGCATAAGGATTAGTGGCTGCCTTTTGTCCTTTTTTTAATTCGGCAACCTTCTTCCTAGGCCCCTTATATTCCTACCCTGATTCCATCCATGTGCAACTTTACTCCTATCTGCAAAACTCCTCGATGTATCTTCACCATTATTACTCCTCTGAAAATTATCATTGCCATACGTTCGCCTATCACCTTCAATCCTACTTCCACCTCTATTTTGGATCATTAACTCAGCTTTAATCGCTAAATTTTTCGCCTCCGTCACACTCTTTACAAACTGTACCCCAATTCTATCTCAAATCTGCAGTTTCAGACCATCTAAGTAACGACTGACCTGATGCACCTCACTCTCCCACAAATCATTTCTCTCTGCCAATCTCATGAAGTCTGATGTATATTCCTATACAGATCTCTGATTCTGCTGAAAGAGTTGATACTACTGAAATAGGATCTGTTCATAGTCTGGAGGCAGAAATTCACTCTGCAGCAACTGTTTCATTTTGAACCACGTCCAAACAGGCTATTTAGCCTCTCTCTGTCATCTATGTAGCATCCTTTCCCATCAAGCATACACTACACCCTTCAATCTATACGCCACTAACTTCACTCTCTTGTGGAATATCCATATATTCAAAAAAATTATCAATTTCGACAATCCAGTCAACAAAGTCCTCTATGCCTAGATTAACATAAAAACTAGGAATATCCACCTTCAATCTAAAATCACCACCATAATAGTCATTATTATTCTGAATATTATAATTATTATTATACTTGCCACCGCCTCTCCTAGCAGGTCTGTTTTGATCTTCAGCAAAAATTAGATCCTCCTCCTCGTCACTAGAATTATAACCAGCAACCTGGTTTTGGACATTAGCAGCTACAGGTACATTGTCAACACTGCCTCGAGCAAGCTGATCTCTTGGTCGTTGTCCTCCATCATTCTTGTTTTTGTTGGCATTCACCCTAAGGGTGTCAAATCTGTTAATCATCTCATTAAAGCGTTGATCTAAACACCGGAATCGTTGATCTAGATTTACTTCCAAGGTTCTAACTGCCGCCTCTTGAGCATCCATCCTATCTCGCAAGGCTTCAATATCCTGAACGATGTTCTGGATATCACCATTTCTACTGGACATCGTTAGTACAAACGAAATTCAAGCTCTGATACCAACTGACGCAGCGTAAAACGTTCAACAAGGAATTCAAGTGAGAATTCTTAAATTGGAAACAAAAGGTCTGTAATTGAATGAAAATAATAATCTCCTCAACAATGAAAAAGTGGCTATTTATAGTTTAGCCAAAGCCCTAATGACCCAAATAAATAAAAGACAAAAATATCCACAACTAATAAAATAAATAAATAGTTAAAAGCTGAAAAAAATTAAATAAAATGCCCGAAACAGAAGAGAACACGATCAGTGACATGTTCAGCAGTGACCGTGTTACTGATCATGTTGCTGGTCATGTTGTTGCCCGTGTTCCTCACTGTTTCTTTATTCTTCTTTTCTTCTTCTCCCAATTTGTCATAAACTCTTCCGCAACAACTTCTGCATCACTTTACCCACTTCTCCCTCTTCAACTGACACTATTTTTTATGACACTAATGACCATACTTCTTTGGATTTTTTCCATTTACCCTCTACCATGGGCCACTTGTCCGCTCAACCCACTTCTCTGCCACCCCCTGGGCCCAATTATGATATTCTCCCCACACAGCCCCATTCTCTCAACCTCCTCTCCCTCAATTAACCAAACCTAGCCCACTTCCTCGGTCAAAGCAGCCTACTTCCTTCCCTCTACTCACTCCAATCGGACCCTCTTCACTCTCTCCACTTAGGGCTGTAAACGGGACGGGTCTTACCCGTACCCGCGCGGGTTTGTACCCGTTTTTAGCGGGTAAGGTTTAAATTATATACCCGCTAACCCGTACCCGTACCGTGCCCATATTTATACTGCTATATGGGTCTGGGCAGGGTATGATGATGCCCAAACCCGTATACTCGTAGTAATAAAATAATAATATATTATATATTATATTAGATGGAGGATATTAAATGTGCATAGGGAGGTTTGGCTAATTGGTTAACAAGGTGAACTTAAGTATTTATTTGGCTTGGCAGCACAGGTTCAAATCCTACCGTTACTAGCCTTTTTTTTTCCTCCTTTTCTCTTCTTTCTCTTTTCAGCCCTTTTTTCTTTTTCTTTCTTTTCAGTCCTTTTCTTTTTTTCCCTCCTTTTCAGTCCTTTTCTCTTTTTTTTCCTTTTTAGTCATTTTCTCTTTTTTTTCTCCTTTTCAGTCCTAAATAGAGTCTATTTATTTAATGGATTTGGCCCAACTAACCTCTTTCAAATTATTTATTTATTTATTTTCAACTTTATTTCAAATGTCATTTCACAAATAATTTATTACTAAATATAAAAATATATTCCTTCATCCCGTGTAAAAGCAATTTATGATAGTAATATTTTGCCTTATTTTTTATTTCATAGAACTGCTGAAAATATGGATCATGACAAAAAGGACAATTTTTTCTTTATTTTTCTTTGTCGTTCTCTATCTTATATGCTACTATTTGACTTATCTATTAGGCGACACTGTATTATTACATATACTCTTTGCTCAGAGGTTGTCTAGAAATTTAGATTACAGACTGAAATTAATATAGTTAAAGAGGTATATATCCCTATTCATTTATATATATATATATTAAATGATTGTATTTGTTGAAAGAAATGTTGAGGAGATTATGTTCATCATGTTAAAATTTTTATTTTAGGATTATACAGTGTTTTATATACTTTTGTTTAACAGGAAAAAAAATAGAAAAATATCATACGGGTATACCCATACCCTAACCTGGACCCTGGAGGGTCGGGTCTGGGTCTAAAATTTTATACCCTAGAGGGTATGGGTCCGGGTCTGGGTCCAAGTTTAACTATGAGGGTACAGGTCTGGGTCTGGGAGTACCCTGAGGGTCTGGACCCGTTTACAGCCCTATCTCCACCCATTTCCTCTCTAGGGCCTCCTCTCAGCACACACTCTTCACAGTCACTACTTCCTTCTTCATCTCAGCCGCAGGTATTGCTCCAGGGGGCCCTTTACCCCCCTTCTTGCCCTCTCCCCCGGCACTTCTTTCTCTTCAGATTTCCATCATTCTCCCACCATACCAGATTGCTCCACTGATATTGTTCCGCATACGTGGACCCCCTTTGAAGCTCTAGGATTTTATTTATGAGACTATTCAAAGTGATGGCACTATTTCTCCCTCTACCCCGCCTCATTAATCTAATTCAGGTATATGTTCTTATTCCATCTCTAATTATGTTTCTAGTCAAAAGTTTTCTCCTGGATATAAGGACTTTCTTGTTGCTTTACATGTGACCACTGAACCTATTCAACTATCTGACACAAGGCCTATTCTCACTGGCATGAGGCGATGCAAAGTGAGATTAATGTTTTATAAAAAAATCATACATGGGACAATCACCACCCTATTTCCAGGTAAAAAGGCTTTAGGTTGTAAGTGGGTTTATAAAATCAAGAGGAAGTCAAATAGAAGTATTTCAAGGCTTGTCTTGTAATCTTGGGCAATATGTAAGTGGAAGGTTTAGATTTTCATGAGACATTCGCTCCCGTTGAGAAAATAGTCACCGTTCGTACATTACTTTCTGTTGCCACTGCCCAGAATTGGAAAGTTCACTAGATGGATGTCCAGAATGTATTTCTAAACGGCTATTTATCTGAGGAAGTCTACATGAAACTTCCTCATGGTTTTTCCGCTGGCCATCATGGCAAGTTCTGTCGACTTCGGAAGTCCCTGTATGGCCTCAAACAGGCCCCGCAGTATTGGTTTGCCAAACTAGCTTCCGCACTGAAAGATAGTGGTTTTCGGCAATCTTATCTCATTACTCATTATTCACTTATTCTCACTCTGACATTTTTCTTTGTGTGCTTGTGTATGTCGATGATATAATTATTACAGGCACTCATTCAAATGCTATTCAGCGCTTCAAGACTCATCTCCATTCTGCTTTCTCATGAAGGATCTGGGGCATTTGAAGTATTTCCTAGGTATCGAAGTTGCCCGGACTGGTTAGGGTATGTATTTGTGTTAGAGAAAAAATGTCCTTGATATCCTCTCTGATGCTGGCCTCCTTGGGTCTAAACCAGCTGAGTTTCCTATGGAGCAGAATCATCGATTGGGCAAAATTAAAGTCCAAGTTTTGTCTTTCCTGGCCTCTATCAGCATCTTGTGGAGCGATTAATATATCTTATCATCATTAGGCCAGATATTGCTTATTCTATCCAAGTCCTTGCTCAATTTATGCACAAACCTCGCCCTTGACACTGGGATGCTACCATCCGAGTTCTCCAGCATTTAAAATGTTCTCCCGATTAGGGCCTCTTCTTCAAGTCTAATACTGATCTCACTCTTCGGGCGTACTGTGATTCCGATTGGGTCAATTGCCCTATCACTCGACGATCTTCGACTGGTTATTTTATCTCTCTTGGACATTCTCCAATTTCCTAGAAATCTAAGAAATAGCATATAGTTTCTCGATCTTTTGCTGAGGTAGAATAACGCTTATGGCCGTTACTTGTTGTGAGCTCAAATGGCTTAGTTCGTTGTTTAAAAATTGTGTTCCTCTCGCAAGTCCCACTCATCTTTTTTAGTGATAATCAAGCAAGCTTCATATTGCTTCCAATCTAGTCTTTCACGAACGGACTAAACACATTGAAATTGATTGTCACTTTATTCGTGATGAGTTCTAGGCTAACTTGATTGTTCCCGTATATCTTCATTCTAAAACTCAACCGGCTGATATCTTTACCACAGATCAATGCCATCTAGGGTTCGATCAATGATAGATGGGGTCAAGTTAGGGCATGCAGACTCAGATCGGCCCAATTTCATCACTTATTAGGTAAGTTGGGCATTTGTGACCTCCATGCGCCAACTTGAGGAGGAGTATTGGAAATGTCCAAAGATATGAGAATATCTTTGACATCTTCCATAATTTGTGTATTTCCATATCTTTCATATCTTGTAAATATGTTTAGATACGTTTTTGTAAAGATTTGTTATTATTAGCTTGAAATAGGAAGCTTGTATGTATGGTCTAAGAAATAATACATAAAAACAAACTTTGCTGGTTAATTCTCTAAATTACCGTATACTTCTTGACAACACTCACTCACACACAAATGAAGACTTAATTATCCTATAATGTAGTTGTCCTAAGTTTCCTATTCTTGTCGACATGGGAGTTTCGATGAAACTATTTGAGCTGCAAGTGGAGGCACAAATTTATGCGGCAAGTTTAATTCCCCTAATACCCCCTCCATCAATGCTAATGCTAAGAATAGTGACAAGGTTTCTGTAAGTCGGAGGTTACATTAGAAGAGAGGATGATTCTATTCTCTTCCTCTAAAACATATAAAAGCATGGATAGAAATCTCGAAGATTCTAGGGAGTTAAAACATATAAAAAGTAGCATAAAATTTGATAATAAAATTTAATACAAGTATCTACATATAAAAAATTGAGCAAGGTAGAATATTAAATATTCTCTTAATTAAAATAAACACCCCTAATTATAAAAATAAACAATCACAAAATAAGAAAAACATACAAAAATCACAAAGAAGCCATGTTTCATACTGTGATCTATTAAGGAATATATACCTTATGAGTGGGTCTATAGAAGGGTTCCACCACACCATTTTTCCTCTTCATGTATATGACCAGGTAAAAAAAGAATCAATAGACCAAACCCCACGCATGTTCATGTTATTAATAATGAACTCAACTTTAACATTAAATGGTGGAGTCATATCTTGAAGTCTCTTTTCCCCCTTTTTTTTTCTTTTCATCTATTTTATTTTCTTGTTTTGGATGCATTTTGCTATCTGCGAATCTAGAGTCTTGATACCTCTAAGGCTCTAATCAACTCAGAACTGCATTTGATTTAAGGGGAAAAAAAAAAAAAAAAGAAGAGGAACGATATAAGTCTGCTGAAATCAAGTTCAATTAATAAAAAAATTTTGCAAGTTCACTTGAATAATTTTTTGGTTTTTTTCTTGAAAAAGCCTATTTTTTTTATCAGCTACTAAAGTGGCCTAAATTTTTTTTATGTCTGATTTGGCCATAACGCACATTTTTTTTTTTTAAAAAAAATCTTATAACAAGATTTGAACTCTTAACCTCATGAGAAATAACATAGAAGACTTATCAATAGACCAACATTAGATCTTATTCAATAAGTGCATGAGATTTTATTTAATAATAACTTATGTACTTACGTATTCCAATATTTAACAACTTCAATCATTTAAATTTTTAATTAGAGCAAAAAAAATACTGCTCTATTTAATTTTCAAACTGGCGGCGTAATTTTTTAGTTAATAAGAGAGAAAGTATTAGAAAATTACAAAAACGTAAATTAAAAGGAAAATAGGAGGTTTTTGTGGAAACGGTCGGTGGGAAACCGTTAAAACTGTTTCCAACCCTTAGGTCTCGAAAAAATACCTGAAATGCCCACAAGAATCGCCTCAATCGGACGTCCGAGCGCAAAGTTATGCCCCATCAAAGTTTTTGACTATACGAAACGATTTTTTTGCCCCAAAACGCATTCGTATTACTTTCTCGACGATGCCGTAGCGTTCCTCTTTACGAAAACTATCAAAACGAGTGGTCATACGCATGAAACGGACATCCGATCGCAGAGTTATTCATGTTTAAAGTTTTCCAAATACCTACAAAAATTATTTCTTCCTAACCAACATAAACAAGATAACGCACAACCATTGTGCGTTATCATCCACCTCATCACTTAACAAGGCGGTGATTAGCTATAATGCACAACCATTGTGCGTTATCTCATTTGATAACGCATAATGATTGTGTTTTATGCCCTCTTCAGGATTGAAAAAAAATTGGGTCTATTTAGTACCCATTTTTTGAAAATGGGCCCAATAAAGAAAAAAACCTAATTTTTTTCCTCAAGTTCACTTAATAAAATTTTTTGCAAGCTGGTAATAATATATTTACGGATGATTGAGACTACGCACGGGATATTTTTCAAGGACGAACTAATCAAAATTAAAGGGTGCATTTAGAATGAAAATCAAGAATTGAGAAACTATTGAGAATTCTACATTGACTAATTAAAGAAAATAACTACTCCTTATAAAGATTTGGACAGTCCTCCCCTCTTGAGGTATGTTTTGAGGTGAGTTAAGTTTAAGCGCAAATTCTAACAAAAACTTAATGTGGCGCTCTGCTTCTACAACTCGTCGCCGCCGACAAGTGGAGAATGATGGGGTAGGAGAGGGAGACAGGAGTTGAAGGTTTTTTTTTTCCTCTAACTTTAAAATTTTACATTTGTATATTTTAGTAAGTTTAAAAGTTAACTGATTTTGATTTTTGTAATCAATATAGTTTCACTACGGAATTTGAGAAAAAGGAACATATATAGAGCACGAAAAATATGTTAAAGATTATAACATTAAAAGTAAATGTTAAGGATTATACATGCAGTCTAAAAATATGTTAAAAATCATAAATATTAAAAATAAATGTTAAAGATCATTTAAGAGAGCAGAACAAATGTTTGGATTAAATATAACATTAATTCAATAAATGTATTACCTACATTTTATAATATAAGTTTAAATTATTTTTTTGTACGAATTAAGAAAATATGAAATCAATATATTTTTTTAATAGTAAGGTACTAGTATCTCTACTATTCATTTATTAGTTTTAGTAAACTCACAATTTCAAGACTTTATTTTCTCTTCCTTCTCTCCATATTTTAAAACTTTATTAAATGTGAATGAGTTTAAGTTTTAAGAATTATTAGATTGTATTGCATTAATTGAGTAAGGGTATTTAAAAAATATATATATATAAAGAGAACTTAATGTTATATTATAAAATTACAACTATGACAACTTAATCTTATATTATAAAAAGGGAATAGTAAATAGTAATCCTTTTAACTCCTATTACAAGAATTAATTTTTTGTTTTTTAAAAAAAAAAAAAACATAATCGACTTGCATTAATTGAAATCCGCGTACCCACTTGCAGATATACTAGCTTGCATAGAATTCAAGCAAATATTTAGGCCAATATAAGACCTGACATTAGCTTTAGTTAATAGTACATTCTGCCATTTATCCAAAAAAAAAAAAAAGCAATTACATTTTGCCTGAAATACTATTTGGTGATAAATACATAGTTCATTTTTTCCGCACCCAAAAACGAGTACGTAGTGTTTGTCCTTTCCCACATTTCTTTCCAATTTAGTGGTGGTGGGGCGCTTTGACCTACTAATTGTCCCCCTCCCCCCTCCTAAAACTCAAGCGGGAGCAGCCACCATATATAATTGGGGATTTCTTGCGGAGGGAAAACACTTGCCATTTGCCAACGTCGGGTCGTTAAAAGCATAGTATGGCAGCGGCGGTTTTTTTCTTAAAAAAAATCTTTTCTTTGATATTAAAGTGATTTAAAAATTTTTTTTATTTCTAATTTGGTCATAACGCACAATCATTGTGCGTTATCACTTAATTCAAGATTTCTCCCCTTAATCCGCCGATATGGCAGATAACGCATAACGTTTATGCGTTATTAGTCACATCAACTTTTTTATTTTTTTATGTTGATTAGAATTTTAGAAAACTTTAAACATGAATAACTCTGCGATCGGATGTCCGTTTCACGCGTATGACCACTCGTTTTTATGGTTTTCATATAGATAAACACAACGACATCATCGAAAAAGTGATCCGAACGCGTTTCGGGACAAAAAAATTATTTTGTATAGTTGAAAACTTTGACGGGGCATAACTTTGCGCTCGGATGTCCGATTGAAGAGATTCTTGTGGGCATTTCGGGTATTTTTTCGAGATCTACGCGTTGGAACATCTTTAGGCAGTTTCCACCAACCGTTTCCACAAAAACCTCCTATTTTCGTTTTAATGCGTTTCCTATATGTAAAAGCAACGAAGGATTTTACCCCCAGAAGGAAACGCATTATAAATTTATCATGTCATTTTCCTTCTCACAGAAAAGGAAGGACTGTGTCGGTCGGTGCAACGTTTTCCATGATTCTGTTCACTCGTGGGCAATGGCTTGTGCATACCATCAAAGTTAATGCTCCTTCTTTTTCCCCTCTAAATAAGAGATTTAGACCCAGTTCAATCAAAATAATTTTCAACCTCCTTGAGGTGATTTGAAGAAAGGAAATAATCTCATATAAATAAAGAGATACAGGAAAAATAAATCAAAGATTTGTCCTGAAAGTTTCATTATTTTCTGTATTGATATATTGAATAATTACATCATAACCTAGTTATTAATATAGAACTAGATTACAACTAGAACACTAGATCAATTGCACCAATATATTCCTAAAAGAATATAATTGCACAAGATTTAGGATTTACAAATATGGAAACATTCATAATTCCCGTATAATCCGCAATACTTCCCCTCAAGTTGGTGTATGGAGGTAAGAAATGTCCAACTTGCAAGCTAAATAATAAAAATGAGTAGGATGAAGAGCTTTAGTGAGAACATCTGCAGGCTGGAACTCGTTGTGAATTTAGGATGGAGAAATAAAACCAGCCTGAAAAGCATCTCGCACAAAACGGTAATCAATTTCAATGTGCTTAGTGCGTTCGTGGAAAACAGGATTGGCCGCAATGTGAAGAGCAGCCTTATTATCACAATGTAAGGGAATCTGGCAAGAGAAAGAGCTTGAAGATCTCGAAGCAAACGAGACAACCACTTTAATTCACACAAAGTCATAGCCATGGAATAATATTTAGCCTCAGCAGAAGAGCGAGAAATGGTATGATGTTTCTTTGTCTTCCAAGAAATAGGAGAACCACCCAAGGAAATAAAGTATCCGGTAACCGCTCGCCAAGTAATTGGGAAGGTAGCCTAATCAGAGTCAGAATAAGCGGTCAGCAAAAGGGGAGAATGAGACTGAAGAAAGATACTGCGACCAAGACTACCCTTAAGATATCGAACCACTCGGAGAGCAGTATCCCAATGTGCAAGTCAAGGGGCCTGCATAAACTGAGCGAGCATATGAACAACATATGCAAGCTCAGGACGAGTAAGATATATCAACTTTGCAATGAATCTGCGATAAAAATTTAGCTTATCGAAAGATGGTCCGGAAGCCTTGGGCAACTGATGATTTGGTTCAATCAGAATAGAGGCCAGTTTGGCCCCTAACAAGCCAGTCTTAGAAAGAATCTCCAAAGTATACTTGCATGGGCACAAAAATAAACCCGAAGGGTTTCTTGCAATCTCAATACGTAAAAAATATTTGAGGGGACCCAAATCCTTTATGTGAAAGTACGCACTCGAAGGAGCTTTGAACTCGTTAATAGAGGGCACGACTTCCTAGTAATTAATAAATTATCCACGTATTGCTTCCCCTCTCGTGTATATTCTGCTCTTGAGATCCTAGAACTTGCTCCCCAAAATTGTAAGATTGGGAAAAATCCGGTGGGTATTCTGGAGCATCAGAAGCTGCAATCTTATATGGAAACTTGGTCTCATCAAAGATCACATCTCTGGACAAACTAAATTTCTTATCAAATCATAAAATCTTCAACCTTGTTAAAGGGATAGCCAAGAAAAACACAAATTCGATTGCGAGTATGGAAGTTATCTTTGGGTAAGTCATAATCATGGACATAAGTTAAACAACCAAAACTTTTAATGTGAGAGTAGGATGGCATTTTTCCATGTAGCAACTCATAAGGTATTTTTCCATGCAACAAAGAAGCTGGAGTGCGATTAATAAGGTGTCCTGTCATCAAAACGCATTCCACCCAAAACTTTTTAGGTAAGTTAGCTTGAAAATGCAAGGCACGAACGACGTTCAGGATATGACGATGCTTACGTTCAATCTAGCCATTTTGTTGAAGAGTGCCAGCAATAGTGGTTTGATGCATCATACCATGTTCTCAAAAATATGATTTTAAACAAATAAATTCCGTCCTTTATCACTCGAACTACTTTAACTGTTTTGTGAAATTGGGTTTGACCATGGCAAAATAATCTTTTAAAACAGAGGCGGCTTCTCTTTTCTTAAAAACTAAATATATCTAGACAGCTCTAGAGTAGTCGTTCAGTATGGTAAGAAAATATGAAGCATCTTTAGTGGACACAATTTTGTATGGACCCTATAAATCACAATGAATTAAATCTAAAACCCCAGATGCCTTATTCATACTTAAAGGAAAATAGTCACGGGCATGCTTTGCATGTAAATAAATATTGCAAGGAATAGTGCTAGATTTCTTGAAAGTCCCAAAAACATATTCACCACAAAAGTCGGATGATGACCTAACTAGACATGCTACAATTTACTTGAATAAAAAATAATACTAGAATAGGCATAAAAAAATGACAACTGTAAAGGCTTGTAGAAGAATATCCCATTCCTCTGCTCACCCACTACAGTTGGCCCTTATCGAGGTACGATCCTGTATAACACAGAAATCATCAGAGAGAGTGATAAAACATTTCGATTTATGTGCCAATCGAGCCAAAGAAATTAAAATTGCACCTTAAGTTTATGACTTAAAAATATACTAAGGAGTTTGAGTCTAGGATTTAAATGAACAATTCCTTCTTGCAGAGCAATTGCTTCAGCATCATTAGGCAGACCAACAGTATATGCACAAATAGTATTTAAATTTCTCAAAAAATCCTTCTTATCAGTCATATGATGAGAACAACCCAAATCCAAAATCCACAAAATTTTCATACCAGATAATTTATCAAATTAGATGGAATTGGAGTTATTGTGGAGGATCAATAGGTTTGGTCACTGTTCATTGCTCAAATTTAGAAAATTGGTCATAGTTCTATTGCCACTATTTGCCGGGACTCCTCCACCTTCTCGAACTGTTGCTGCATTAGCCCAGCCGCCACCGTCTAGGCCTGCTGCTACATGTTGCTGATTCCTGGCGTGTCCTCGACCAATAGAGGAACGTCCTCGACTTCTGCCACTGCCCCTTGAAATATAAGCTGCGCAACTGTCGTGACCAGAGGAAAAAGATTCGCCGCTCTGTGCTGATTGGCGTCGGCGCTGTTTGGATTGTTCTTGGGTCACCAGTCTGGGTAGCCCACAAGCTAAAAGCAGTTTCTGATGTCGTGGTCGGTGCAATTGCAATAAGAGCAGATCAATCATGAGTTGGAAGAAGACGACCGAGCGTCGCTGCCATGGTCCTTTGTTCGAGCCAAGTTTCGATACTGCTCTTCTTTGCATATTTTGGCAAGAAATGTTCTTACTCATGGCATTGGTTCTTGTTAAATCAGATGGAATCGAACAGTGCCATAAATATATTATTCAATCCCATTAAAAATTGAAAAATGTTTTCTTCCTCACTCTTGTTTGTGATTGCTGCTAAGATTCCGTATCAGTGGTGGACGGAAGTTGAGTATAGTTTTCCAACTTGTCTAATATTTTTTTCAAGTGCAAATAATATACGTTTATTGAATCTCCTCTTATTTACAATTTGATAACGCGGCCTTCAACTCATATTTTTTGTTCAATTTCCAATCAAGAAACTTTCCGTTAAATCTTTTCATAGCTCACCGACTTTCTCAGTGTAATTTACAGAAGATCTAAGAGAGGGCTCAATAGTATTGAAAATGCATGAATTGACAAGGGTATTAATTTCCCACCGTTCTTCCTTCTTGTCAGGGTCGTTTTCCAGAATGGGAATTGCTCTATCGATAAATCCCAATTTTTTCTTTGATCGCAAGGCTAAGCACATGGCGTTTGCCCATTTGGCATAATTATTATCTTTATTATTCTCTTTCAGTTGGACTGTCGTTATGATCCGCCATGACCATCAGAAGATGCTACACAGCAGGCATCTTTCTTTATTTTTCGGACATGGTTTTCTTTGACTATTTCATTGTCAGAGTTGCCAGTATCTTCCTTGATTTTACTCATCGTGAGAATTTAGACAAAGGCTCTGATACTATGAAAGTTTCCAGTGAGAAAAACTATTGTTGTTTTCTGTATTGATATATTGAATAATTACATTATATACTTGTTACAAAAAGCCTCTAACCTAGCTATTAATATGGAAATAGATTACAATTAAAAAACTAAATCAATTACCGCAGTATACTCCTAAAAAGAATATAATTACACAAGATTTAGGATTTACAAATATAAAAATATCCATAATTTCCATAAAAATATCCATAATTCCCGTATAATCCGCAATATATACTATTGTATTAAATTCATGATAAAATATACTAGTACGATAAAATGAATAAATACATAACTAGTAAAATGAACGAATACATTTGTTCATAGAAAGAAAACGAAAGAAATCTGGCCAAGATGACGGGTGGCGGGAGCCTTTAACCGTATATGGCGTGTGAAGAGTACAAGGAGGAGGCTGGACACGCAGGAAGATTGTAAAGAGAATTGGTTTAGAGAATGAATCAAAGTTAATGATCAAATGATTTCGAAGTTATTATAATATAATTTGATATAGTTAAGATTACAAATCTTTGAGTGACGCTATTAGCTTTTGAAATTATAGTAGATGGTGCTGTTTTAATAGGATTTGCATTTATTTTAGGATAAAATTCAACTTAGCTATGGATTGGAAGACATTTTTAGTTAAGGATCCAAAAATGTAATGATACTATAATTAACTAAAATACCCATCAGGAGGGACTCGTCAAAATAATCCTCTATTACACTAACTAGTTTTTTAATAATATTGAAAAGAAGGGTAGTCAAGTCATTTGACTTCTTCAGAACCTTCCATTAAGTTTGACTTCTAATTTTTCTATGAAGTAAAATGATACTCTCCTCGAAAAAATTGTAAGTTTTCTTAGGTAAAAATAGATATTTAACATTATAAAATTTTTTTACATATTTTAATGTATATTCATTGTTTAATTTCTAATTTTAATATCTTAAGTCAATGTTGACCTTTCTTTTCCTTTATTTATTAAGAATATAATAGATGTTTTATATAAAAAAATATATTGTTTTTTTAATTCTTAATTCATGTGATAAGTCTAAATGGAAGTATTGATTACAGGTAGTGCAAAGATAAGATAGATTTTTTTTCTTTTTTTTTGCTGAATAAGAGATTGTATTAAACAAAAAAAAACAAATTAATGAATTAGATACAAACACTCAATATTCATGATAACATAAATAAACCCGTACGTATTTGAAAATTCTAAATCAAACAAACACACTTTGAATCTTCTTCCGACATTTTCAAAATCGAGTCTCGTTACCACGAGCATGTTGAAACAGAATCTACTTTACTCGTAAACAGTAATCTAAAAGATTTTGGACATATCAATTCGAATAAAAGAACATAAATAGTTTGTGGAGAAAGAAAAATTAGAAAACACTAAAAATGAAGAATAAAAACTATTCTCCGACAAAATTTAAAACTCTTATCAGAGCCAGAGTTTTGCCTTAGCCAGAGAAGGCAGAAGCAGCAAGTAGAGTAAAAGCCTTAGCCAGAGAGAGGAAGTGATGATAACGATTAAGGTGTAATAATTTAAGAGAAAATGGCCAAATAGGCCATTGAACTAAATCATGTTTTAAATAGGCCATTGAACTAAATCATGTTTTAAATCTTTTTTAAGGTAAAGTATATCTCATAACTTTTTGACGAACTAATTGATATGTATTTGGTGTAGATGATATTGTTGAGGAGCAAAATTATCAATTTACATCTTTTCTAAACACGGGAATGTTGTCAATTATCAATTGGGATGGATGAATTTGAGATAAAAAAGATTTATGTGAGAGAGAGAGAGAGAGAGAGAGAGAGAGAGAGAGAGAGAGAGAGAGAGAGAGAGAGAGAGAGAGAGAGAGAGAGAGAGAGAGAGAGAGAGAGAAGAATATGGTGGCACAACCATAATTTTCATAGACCCTGTTTCAGTGGAGAATAAAGCCAAAGCAGCTATCTGCCAAATATGCATTATGCATAGGAGCAATGGAAACGTTTTTCTTATGTGCGAATTGCATTTCCGGACAGCAGAATACTTATCTCTAACAACATTTACATACAGCAGAATACTTATCTCTAACAACATTTACATATTTGATGGGCTCTTATTTGACGTCCCTCATCAATGATAAACAAAAGCAACACTTAAAATGTTCAAGAAAGCAATATTCAGGTACAGAAAGGAAACAAAGATACTACTACTCTACTTGGGAGAAAAGAAATTTCTGCAATCTCTTTCACATTCGCTGAATATTGCATCTTCTTTGCAAGGAAATGAATTAACACAAGCTAAAACATGATATACATTGTTGCAAATACAAGAGTAATACGTATACAATCAAACCCTATTCCCAAAAGCAATATTTTCCCAGTTCACTTGAAATTTGAATGTACACTAGAATCCGAAGCATTAATGCCTTTGTAGTCTTCTTAAACTCGGAGTTTTGAGTTTTTGGATGTCTCCACTTCATATGCTCTTCTGATTATGAACTATGGTGGTGCCAAAGATTTCAACTTCTTTTCAAGAATTTTGGCCTGTCGAAGAGCATCTAAAGCCTCTGCTTGCTTTCCAGAACGTTTAAAGTTAACTGCTTTTATTCTCTCACCCTTTATCTGCTCTTCCAATTGCCTTCTCTCTTCAACAGATTTGTCAATCTTAGCAGCAACCTGTTCTTTTGGTTCGTGTACTTCAGAGGCGGCTAGGGATCCGGAGTTGGCATCTCCTATTCCAATTGCCTTCAAGGCAGACAAAAGCTGAGGATCCAGAAACTCCTCAACTGTAACATCATCTGCAGGTTCAGCAGCAGAAGACGTTGAGTCCTCCAACTGTGCTTCAAGAGCTCTTGCCAACTCTAGCTCTGCATCAGCTTCTTCAGTTCTACCCTCCCTTCGCAACTTAAGTGCCTGACGCTTGTGACTAAGGGATTCCTGCTGTATCTTAAAGCGATCACGGCTGGACAGTGTTTTTGGACCTGAGCTAGGACTGGTCACTTTTCTCCCGGCAGATGAGACATGAGAACAGATCAAATCAAGAGAACTAGTGCTAGGCTGAGAATTGTTCACCTCGACACCTATTTCTAGAAACTTTTTTTGAGAGTTGTCCTCTTCCATACTTTTCTCTAAAAGCTTTGCTTGTCGAAGTTCTTCCTTAGCTTCTGCCAACTTTCCTTCTCTCTTTAGGGCAAGTGCCCTCCTCTTGTGAGCCAGGATATCTTGTTGGAGGGAATTTTCATGATTTTGAGAAACATGGGCCTGAACAGAGTTTGAAATATTGATATTCGCTTGCTCAATTGCACCATCTATATCATCTGGCCTGCCAGGTGTTGCCGAGCCAGCTCCACTTGAACCCTCAACAGTTGCACTTTTTGAATCCAACTGAAAAGATGAATTACTGTTTTCAACAGAAGTTTTACTAAAACTATTTTCCATGGGCACCGTAGGTTCAGCTGGAACTTCCATGTGAACTGGTGCTTCAATTTCTGTTAACTGAGCCTCAAGTACTTTGGCCATTTTAAGCACTTCCTCAGCCTCTTCAGCCTCTCCTTGGCGTCTCAAGGCAAGGGACTTCCGTTTTAAACCTAAAAGCTCCCTCTGGATTTCACCTTTACTTTTTCTAGGTGCCATGTCTTGAAGATTAGTATTGGCTTTTGAGGCAGCAGCAGTAGTTTCCTCTTCTTTAGAAGACATACCTTGTACATCTTCATTACTCTCATCTTCCCAACCCAAATTTTTCAAAATTGAAAGATAAGTTGGATCGCTAAGGTCTTGGTCTGTGACTTCTTCCCCTTCATCTCCAACATCGACCCTAGCAGTAGGATCAACCTTCTTATTACTAAAACTTGTCTGGGTGATCGGTGGAGCACTATCCATCTCTTCAAGCTGCTTCTCAAGTATTCTACCTTTCTTCAGTTCTTCTTCAGCCTCATCCATTTTCCCTTCCCTTCTCAAGGCAAGAGCTCTCTTTTTCAGGCCAAGAAGCTCTTTTTGAATCAATGACTTACTCTTTGACCCCCTCTTAGAACTCTGTTCTTTCTTGTCATCAACATATCTGACATCCAGATTACTAAAGTTAACTGATTCTCTTCCAGATTGGCTAAATGAAACCTCCTGAACAGCCACAGAGCTCTGTGTCATTGTGTTACTTTTATCCTTGGGTTCAGAGCTGTCAAGGTCCTTTTCGAGTAATTTTGCCTTCTTCAACAAAGCTAATGCCTCTTCAGTGTTTCCTGCCCTTTTTTGATGAAGAGCTTCCCTCTTTAAAGACTGAATCTCATTTAGCAATAACTCTGGGTTGTTAGGTTCACGCCGAATCTCTAATTCCACAGCATGAGAAGCTTCCTCAGACCAACCTAATGATTTCAAGGCAGCAGCCATTTCTGGATCATCCATATCTTCTTCTGTCACATCAAGATTACTATCAAGACCAATATTATCAGTAAGACCCACAAGATTACCAAATTCAAAGCTACGATCCATATTATGTTCACTCGATAAATCTTGTTTGTGGTCATTTAAACTACGTAATAAGGAGGAAAACTCTTCATCAGAATCGTCGTCATCACCCAACAGTTCCTGCTCCTCAATCTGCTTTTCAAGAACCTTAGCCTTCTTTAATTCTTCTTTGGCCTCTGCAAGCTTGCCCTCGCGTTTCAGTTCAAGAGCCTTTTTCTTATGAGCAATTACCTGGGATTTGTCAATGCCATGGATTTTCTTTTCTCTGTTGGTATTTTGTAAGACTTCTCCAATAAGTGTAGATAGCTCACCTTCCAAACTCATCGTTGCAGGCTTTTTATCGGCATCACGAAGATCCATATCCGACCAACCCAATTCTCTCAGTTCAGCAGCAACGTCATCCTTTACTTTACTCTTCGAAGGAAGGAGCTCACTTTCCCCAGTAGGTTCTTTAGAATTACTTTTTGCGCTTGAAAGTTCGTGATTACTGTGGGAAGACAAAGCCTTTCTACGAGTCTTTCTAAGAGATATCTCCAAAGCTCCAGCCTGCCTCTCAAGCTCTTTGCCCCTTTTGAAAGCTCTTAGGGCTTCTTCAGATTTTCCTTCTGCTTTCAAAGTTCTATACTTCTTTTTTTCCTCCAAAGCTTGTTTATGTAACTCTTCAGGGGTAATGGTAGCCACTTTAGACACATCAACCACCTGATCATCAAATAGGCTTTTAAACACATCTTCTCTGTCATTGTGAGAAGAAACTTCTTGCGAGCTTGAAAATGATGTACTAGAATGCATGTCTGAGGCAGATGCTGATCTAGATGACCCTGATAACTTCCCTTCACTGCCTAGAATTTCGCTCAACAATTCATCTTCACGCTTAACTGTATATTTTGAACCACCTGCAAGTATAAGCACTAAAATTAAGCCCAAAGAAGCTGGTTTAAGATGTTTGATTTGTATGCCAAAATGTCCACATGAATATATAAATGTGACTCACCTCCCCATAAGCATGATATGCTAGTATAAGCAATTATTTCTTAAGGTAGTATGCAAGAGAAATTTATCTTCAGTAAAGAAAAAAAAAAAGCCTTTTAAGTTTAATAGTACTGAATGCTAGCTTTTCAATGCTAACTTTTCAAGTACTGGGTTTTTCCAATTCCAAGAAAATTTTCTTGGTTTTGGAGAAAGGTCACTAAACTAGGGGATCTTGCCTGGTTTTCAATAAAATCAGTACTATGTGATGGAATTCATTATTGCTGATATGACAATTTACATCCTAAAGCACCTTTGCAGCAACTCTCCATTGATTCTATGAGGCAATTGTTCAGCCTTATTTCTCAAGCTAAAGATGCTGAAATCATTTAGAACAGTGCATTCACAGGCTTCGAAGATTACTAGAGATGATCATCCTTCCTCATCCTTATGCAACTGATTATTTAAGATGGTCTAATTAGGGTCCACTTGGATTGGATTTAAGAATGAAAAATATGGAGATTATTTTACTTGGGATGCATAAAAGGTAAATTATTTGTGAGAGGAGAGGTGGAAGTGGACCCTAACGCAGACAATGTCGGAAGTGCATCTCAGGTTTTAATACCTACATCTGATCCAGTTATTTAGTTTAAAAAGCACATGCCAGATTCTCTTTTATCTATGGTTGGCATGCTTGTGGATTAGCAGGAGCAAAGAGCAGAGTCCTAGGGAAGGCCACAAAGAACAAACATTCAAACATAGGAGTTTCCAGTGTACATATGCTCGAAGCAGAACCTATTGAAAGGCAAGTTTAATGTATGAGAAGCTTTGCCAGTAAGCTCCATGGTTAAGTGCAAAGTGAAAACTTTGACATTATGAGACTCCAAAGGCAACTAAAATAAATAAATAAATGATTAAAATAAAAAATAAAAAATAATACTCCTTCCGTTTTTTTACTTGTCACGTTGTGGGAATTCTAGTATTTTTTTTTTTTACTTGTCACGTTGTGATTCCAAGGCAATATTTAATGCATTCTTTCCTATCATTCCCTCCCATTAATAACAAATTCCAACCTCTTTTTATTCTTTCAACATGGAAACTAGTAGAAAAAATAAGGCATTCTAGTCTACACAAGAAAAAAACATATAAAATTCTGTCTTCTCTTTAAACAGTGTGATGTCCAAAATGTAACAAGTAAAAAAAGGGAGGGAGAAATAAAAAGAAGGTGAAGTCAAAGAAGAGTATCAAAGTGTTTGGGCGGAGGACAGGAAGATGAAAGCATTACACAGCTTTCCAAATCTTAAACCACAAACCACAATACCAAATCCGAGAAGCCTACCTTTTCCAGCTCTGCCTTTGTGTCCATATCGCATCTCAAAACGTGCTGCTTCTTCTAATTTTTTGCAGGGTTCACAAATACGGACAGGAGAATCTCCTTGTCCACGCAATACCATCCTTTGCTGGGTACAGCTGTTGCAGAACAAGCCCCCACACCTTCGGCAGTGATGCTGTTACACCATCAAGATGCAATTAGACAGAAGATAAAAGGATATCTAGAAGATGTTGATTGAGCTAACATAGGGAGAATTATGAGATCGCTCCAGATACAAAAGCACAGGTTTACGCAGAGCAATAAAGATGTAATTACTATACAAAAGCACAGGTTTACGTAGAGCAATAAAGATGTAATTACTACCCCTAAAAGGAAATACCCACAAATCAAAAAAACAATAAACCTCAAACACAAAGCTGCAAAAAATTAAGTGCACCTAGTTTTAAGTTGACTAGACAACTGCTTCAGAAGCCCCCTTGTAGGACTTTCGAACTACTAATTGATTGTGAACCTAAAGGTAAAAACTGATTAGTGCTGAAAATTGTTGATTTATAAAGCAGTAGATTAACAAATTGTGCAATTTTCTAATAAAAAAGCTGGCCATTCCAGATCAACCATATACCTCAAGTTATTATCAAATTTTAGTTCACTTCATAAACTGGATGCGGACAAAAGAATTAGGCCTGGCATTATTACATCAAATTGTTCAGGAATTAATGAAGTATGAAAAGTGCAGACTGGAGGAATCATCAAAAGTTTCAAATTCCGTCTAAAGCCAAAATTCATCTAATAGTTCCAGACAACTTAGAATTCCACCAGTTAACAAGCGTAATGTTCCACATTACCAGTCAGAAGTTTTCAAAATGTAGCACATAGTTCAAGTATTTTATTGCAAAAAGAAGAAAAATAATCATGATACTTCTAGTCATAGAGGAAAACTTCCAAGTACCCAACTGCAGGCTGCAGCTGCAAAAAATGGAATGCTTTCAGTGATTAAAGATCCACCAGAAAATTGCAGTTAATCAGATATGGTACTAAAGATTCTTTCTTTCTTTTTTTCTTCTGTGGGAGGGGGGAGGGGGAAGGGGGTAGGGAAAGGGAATCTGATCTGACAGTAAGGTAGACAAATTGATATATGATTTGCTGATAGCACTGGTCTCAGCATCTTCCTGGAAATGAAATTTTCATAATAGTTGAGGAATTAGCACTGAAACCCTCAATGAGCAGAAGAGACTAGTATCATCACCCTCAAAAGTTAAGGCATATGTTATCACCATTAGTGATTTGGACCTCCATATAACCATAAAACCTGATAGCAAGACTTTGGTGTATGAGCATCCAATGAAACAAAATCAATCAACCAGAAAAGCATCAAGGAATTGGCAGTACTATAATCAATATTTCAAGCTAGGGTCTGAGGATTCAGTCCCAATGTGCAGTAACTGAATTGGACATAGCAAAGAAAAAACATTATAACCTCAGGCAAGCAGAGTTAGGCGCATGAAATCTAAACTATCAAAGTAAGAAGTTTCAATAACATAACACCAAAAGAACCGATTTGTATAAACTGCAAGCACATATAAAGCATGAATCACGGGACCCATTCATAATCATGATTTTTTTAATAAGAATCAGTAATAAATTAATTTATAGATACAAGTTCAAGAAAACTAGAAAATAAAGAACAGAGGAAAAGGTCGAATTAAGGAGATTCACCTTGCGATTGATGAAAGTGAACTGTGAAGGACATCCTTGGCAATGCGAGGCGTCAACGACCCAATTATTTCCCCTAAGAGATGGCTTTGCGGGCAATCCAATCTTCTCCAACATCTTTCACCTCAGTATTTTTGTTTCGAGAGTGGAGAATCAAGCCGCATAAATCAACATAGAAGAGATTTCCCAACTAGGTAAAGATTGATAAGATTTGCTGTGTTCTATATTCCCCTTCTTTGAAGCTTCGTCGTCTTGCTTTGGACAAAGCGTCTCTCTTTTCTCCCGTTAACAATCGGTCCTTTTTTTTTTTGGCTGATTCATTAACAAGCGGTCTCACAAGGTTATTGTATTTGATAAGAATTTTATCTCGATCAGAAAGTGTTTTTTTTTTTTTTTTTTCTGTCTGTCTGGGCTCTCGATCAGGAAGTTTTGACTACTTGTAAATTTCTGTCACCGTAGCATTCTTTTTGTGTCAATTTGGCCCTAATTGGACTTTTTTCTCCTTAACTTTAAAGTCAATTTCATTTATTAAAAAAGATAAAAGAAAAAAAAATAGCTATAAGAAGTTTTACCTGAGTACAAAGATTAAAGGTATTGAAAACAAGATAATTTTTAATTATAATACATTTTCTATCATTCATAAATGAGTAATAGATAAATAGTAAAAGTAAAATAAATTAATACAAAGATGGGTAAAGATAAAAAAAATTCAATGAAAGTTTATCAAAATTTACAAATCCCTTATATTGTTGGACATCCTCAATTATCCTCAAATGGACTAAAACCCTTTATATTTTTAACTGGAAGTAGTACAATATTTTATTTTATTTATTAATAACCATGGATTATTTTTATTTAATTATTTATACACATCTATCACTCAAGATACTGATTTTTGTCTATACACTGCGCGCGCAACACACATGAGAGTTTTATATCATGTCCCTAGCTAGGTGCACCAGGTAAGATGACTATGTAATTCACTTAATCTCAGGAATAGACCAAAAAATAAACTCGATCTCACTCTAAGAAATTGAACTCACGCACCAAGAATAAATATCCTTCTATATCGTACGCTCTCTCTTCCTCTTTACTGGATCAAACTCATTTTCTCTCGCTGAGCATCTTCTTCTTTATTCTCTGCTTTTCTTAATTGTTATTTGTGTATTAGATTTTGTTTATGAGAAATATGATTAAGTGATGATTGTAAAATGATTTTTTTTGTTCAAATCAATTTGAATCGTCAAATTTTACTTGATCTGATCTTATTGTTTGTTTGTGTCGATCGCTTTCTTCTATCGTTTAGAGCTCTTTGAAACCATGATTCATCTCTTGTTGCTTCCAAAGTAAAAGAATTTTTTAAGAAAGAGAGATCAGAATTGGTGGAGAGTACAAAAATTAGTAGCAGTCCTTCTAGTTCAAATAAGGTAAAGAGTTGCAGACAACTAAGCAAGAATTCAAGTGGTAATGGCGGGAGAATGAAGAGACTAAACCTGAATTGATGTTTGGACCTCATGTTTGAATATTGAATTAGCAGAGCTCCCTTTTTTAATTTCAACTAGTAATAAGCTTGCAGATGCCTTTTTCTGAGTTTTTGGATAATCTATGAGAATGTTTAGTTTTGCTCTACAATATTCTAACGGATCTTACTGTTTGTAGCATTTGGAGGGCAAAGTAAACTTTTAATCTCGTGTTGTGTCTAAGAGAATAATTTGGCATTGCAATTTCGGTTGTTAATAAAAAAAAGAGGTTATTCATTTTTTTTCATAAGAACTTTCTGAAAAACCTTAGAGAGGGGGGGATGAATAAGGTTTTTGGCAAATTATCGAAAAACCTTTGTTAATTAAAGGGTAAACCTCCAATTTTGTTTGAAAGAGAATTCTAAAACTCTTTTAACAAAATTCCAAACCAAACAAAATTTTGTGGTTGAGACAAATAAGTAATAAGCTTAGAAAGAAAAGAAAAGGGCACAAGGATTTATAGTGGTTCACTCCCTCAACGAGTTACATCCACTACCTTGAGTTAACACCTAAGGATTTTCCAAATCCACTATAAACACAAAATTACACCAACTACAAATATGAGGATCACCCTACAAGGGTTTTGCACACAACCTCAATTTACAACACAATGTAAATCAAAGGATTACCCAAGGGGTTTTTCAACACAAACCTTTGATATCAATAAGAGAGAAAGATAGGTTTAAGAACAATGTTACCACTTTTGAGCTTGAGAAATAATAGGTACAACTCAATGAAATATTTCTACAAGCTCCTCATTTCTTCTTCTTTGATGATGATCAATAATGAAGCTCAAGAAGATTTTTGTTTGGGATTGAAAGTGTTTGCAATAAATATACTTTTGAAGCTCTTTAAAAGTTTTAAATGTTCTCAATGAATATTTCACCAAACTTGTCACTTTTATGGCTGATCAAAAAGTCTATATATACTATCTTAAAAAAGTGACTGTTGCACTCTATGTAACGGTAATAATTTTTTACAGTAAATGTGAAAATCGGACAACCGGTTCCTGAAATCGGACGACCGGTTCTTAAACAGAAAGATTCGAACTTGTCCAGCTAGAAATCGGACTGCCGATTTTTAAGTGTAGAAAAATCGAACGACCGGTTCTTGGACAGAAAGATTCGGACTTGTCCATCTAAAAAACGGACTGTCGATTTTTTTTTTTTTTATTTAGAAAAAATCAGACGACCGGTTCTAAAACCGGATGACCGAATTTTTTATTTTTTTCAGCCAAGTTTTTTTTTTAAGACAAAAGCATTCTTCATTGTTTCAAAAGCATGTATTCTTGACAATCATTTTAAAGAGAAGAAGAACATTTCAAAAGCATCACAACTTCAGTCAAGAATACTTAGATTTTAACAAAAGTTTATATTTGAGAAAATTGTAAAATGAGCTTCATATATGATCAATAAACAAAGGGTAAGATTAGGGAGTTTTACAAAGAAATACCTTATTACACTCTAACATAGACAAGGCCTTCAATGTCTTCAATGTCTCCAATGATTTGATATTGGAATGGCTTGGTCTTTTCTCCTTCATTTTGCCCTCATCAACAAGATCTTTTGCTTTTAGAGAGTGTAGACTTGAGACTTCAAAAGTGCTTCTTTTGTTCTATGAAAGGTTAGCTAAAATACTCACACAAGCATATGTTAATCATAATCAAAATCATAAGTATTAATGCCCTTAGGGCTAACAATCTCCCCCTTTTTGATTATGACAAACACATATGCAAGAAGAACAAAAGAGCAAGAGTAAAAGTATGGTGATGCTTCAAAAAGATCCATAATAAGAGCAAAGCACAACAATCACCATAAAAAAGAGATAACTCCCCCTAAACACATGCTTTATATCAAATATGGCTAAAGAATATTACAAGATCAAACTAAGCCAAAAAGCCCAGAGCATCACAAGGCATAAGCTGCACCATATAATATCAAACAACATCAATATAACAACATATTACAAAGATTTCTCCCCCTTGCATCTTGCACTATTTTCTTCCCCTTTTGTCATAAATCAAAAAAGGATTTTAGGAGAGAAATTTCAAGGATCATAGAAGAGGTAGCAATATGACTTTCAACATTACATTATCATCATGAAGTCCATAACAAGAGAGGCCAAACAAAAAAAAAAAAAAAAAACAAAAGGATCACTTGGCATAACAAAAACAACTTAAGATTAGAATATAGCAAGTTAAAGAACATATCATTAAGAGAAGGAAACCACCAGGAGTTTGAAAGGAGTTATAGACAAAACAGGGGAAAGAAAAAAGTTTTATAAAAGAAATCTCAATCATCTCTATCTCCTCCTCCTTGCTCGAGTCTCTTAACCCGTTCTTGTGTGTCGGTCCTTTTTTGATCCAATGCATCAAGCCTTTCTTGAATGTTGGAAACTTTTCCATCCAAAACCTCAAAGCGACCGTCGAATGCATCAATCCGAGTGTTAATTGATGTTTGTAGAGAGACTATCATATCCATTAGGTGGCTCATGCTCCCCGAAGATGAGCCTTCCTCTGTTCTTTCTTGTCGCTTCTTTTGCCTTGTTTCTCTTCTTTAGATTTCAACCTCCGTTTCTTCATCACTGTCCTCTTCTTCCATATCCATGTCCTCTTGATCTTCATCATCATCTTCCTCATCATTGTCATCATCATCTTGTCCACCTCGGATGAATGTCCCATCTTCATCTTTCTCAAACCCCATTCTTTTGAAGGTTTGTTGAGTGTAGATCTTACCATGTCCAATGTGATCACCAATTCCAACCAAATTGATCACAAAATGTTGGAGGATTTTTGTGATAAAGCAACCATACGGCAAGCATTTTGTTGAGTAGGATTGTCTAGCTAGCATATGTTCTATAGCCATATATCCAAAATTCGTCCTCCTATGTTCATGCAAGGCTAGCATCACAAATGCGTGCATGTTGGTGATAGATGATTTATGCCCAACATTTGGAATAATGCTGTTAGAGATCATGTGATGGAGTAATCTCCCATAAGCATCAAGCTTGTTAACATTCCTATCATCATATCTTTTTAAAACCTCCCCCCTAGTGAAAATTTCCTCAAACCGTCTTTCACTGTATAAATTAGGATCAAAGCATTTTTTGTTCTTGGTGTAAAATCTTATACCATCTTGAGGAGTATCCAAAATTTCATTTAACAGTCTATCATCAAATGCAATATCCCTTTCCCCAATTCTAGTCACAATTCATTGGTGTGGGACATTATCCACTCTTTCAATTCTTCCCTTGTGGAGATTTGCATAAAACTCATATATCATATCCACATAATAGAGTTCATTCACAATTAGTAGAGGTATCCAACCGATTATTTCAAAAAGATGAGGGATAGCCTCCATACCTTGCATATCATGTAAGTCCACCCGATGACCCGGAGCAATTTTCCGTCGATTTCTAGTCCATTCTTCAAACCTGGCAGCCTCCTTCACTGAAATAAACCTCTTTGAAGCCCTAGCTGCAGATGCCCCAGTTCCAGAAGGTACTCTCTTTCCCTTTCCTTTCCCTCTACTAGTGTCTCCTTCTTCAGGATTTTGGCCTTGACCAACTTGAGCATTCTTTGTTTTAACCATTTTGGAGAAATTCTTGGGTAGGGTTTTAGAGGAGATGAAGAGTTTGAGATTGGTAGATTGTAGCAAACAAAACAGAGGGAAAAATAGCTTCTTTGCTGTGTTGAGAGATGAATTTGAAGAAAAAGAAGAGGAAGATTGAAAATCGGAACAAGAAATCGGATGGGTCTTGTGAGGGAGGTGGGTTTTCGGTCGAGAGAGTGAGAGAGAGTTGAGAGAAAAGTGTGAAATGTTGGAGAAAATTCTAATTTTAAAGCACAGATCCAACCTTCTTTTTTTTTAACTCGGTTGACCGTTTTTTAAAATCGGTCGTCCGGTATTTTGACGATTTGAAGAAATCGGACGTCCGAGTTTTTGTGCAGGCATCCGGTTTTGTCGTCCGAATATCTCTGGAATTTTTTTAAGGGAAAACTCTGAGTCCGGTTTTAAAACCGGACGTCCTATTTTTAAAAGAGGCATCCGAATTTTGAAAATTTGCAGCAAGGCAAGAGAAACAGAGATAAGGGAAAAACAAATAATACAAGCAACACACATTACTCATTAAATTTCCCAATAACAAGTAATTTTCTTAAATAGCAAAAGCGATCTTCTGAAAGAGGTTTTGTAAAAATATTAGCAATCTGATCTTCTGTGCAAATATATTCTAAAGATACATCACCTTTAGCAACATGATCTCTAATAAAGTGATGTTTGATTTCAATATGTTTTGTTTTTTAATGTTGCACAGGGTTTATGGAAATGTTTATGGCAATAGTGTTATCACACATAATAGGTATGCACTTAAAAGAAACACCAAAATCAATTAATGTATGTTTCATCCAAAGTACCTGAGCACAGCAACAACCGGCTGCGATGTATTCCGCTTCGGCGGTTGATAGGGACATGCACAATTGTTTCTTGCTATACCAAGATACTAAGCATCCTCCCAAGAATTGGCAATTTTCACTTGTACTCTTCCTTTCTACCTTACATCCGGCATAGTCCGCATCGGTGTAGGCAATAAGATCAAAACAAGATTGTTTAGAGTACCACAAGCCATAATCATATGATGAAATTAAGTATCTCAAAATACGTTTTACAGCTATTAAATGAGATTCCTTGGGGCAAGCTTGGAATCTAGCACACAAACATACGGCAAACATGATATCCGGCCTACTAGCCGTTAAATAAAGTAAACTACTGATCATACCTCTATATGTCTTTTCATCAACAGTTTTACCTTTTTCATCTTTGTCAAGCTTCAATGACGCGCTCATAGGAGTGCCTATACCTTTTGCATTGCTCATCCCAAATCTCTTGAGAAGTTCCTTGGTGTACTTCTCTTGATTGATGAAGATTCCTTCTTTCGTTTGCTTGATTTGTAGGCCGAGAAAAGTACGTCAATTCTCCCATCATGCTCATTTCAAATTCTTTTTGCATAAGTGAGGCAAATTCTTCACATAAAGAGACATTAGTAGCACCAAAAATGATGTCATCAACATATATTTGGAAAAGAAGAAGATCATTGTTACAAGAGGTTTTTGTAAAAAGAGTAGTGTCCACCACACCCCTTGAAAAGTTATTTGAAAGAAGAAAACCACTTAACTTTTCATACCAAGCCCTTTGAGAGTTTGTAAACATAATTTGGAAATTTTTCATGTACAAAACTGGGAGGTTGTTCAACATAAACTTCCTCTTCAATATCACCATTTAGGAAAGCACTTTTAACATCCATTTGAAGAAGTTTGAATCCTTTAAAACAAGCAAAAGCTAAAAGCATCCTAATAGATTCAAGTCTAGCAACCGGAGCAAAGGTTTCGTCAAAATCTATGCCTTCTTCTTGATTGAATCCTTGGGCAACAAGTCTAGCTTTGTTTCTAATGACTTCTCCGGATTCATTTAGTTTATTTCGAAAAACCCATTTTGTGCCAATAGTGGGGTGATTACGTGGTCTAGGGACTAAAGTCCAAACTTTGTTTCTTTCAAATTGATTTAACTCCTCTTGCATAGCAATAATCCAAAACTCATCGCATAAAGCATCATCAATAAACTTAGGTTCAATTTGTGATAATAGGGCAAAATTATCAATAAAATACCTTCTTGTTCTTACCCCTTGAGATACATCACTAATAATTTCATCTTTGGAGTGTCCCTTTGGATATATCACATCTTGAGGAAGATTTTGAGTATCTTGATCGTTTCCTTGTTTTTCCTCAATCTCTTCTTCCTCCATAGCATGCTCTTCCATTGCTTGAGTGTACAATGGTTGGTTACTAAGAGTGTTATCTATGTCATCATCATCAACTTTCTTGTTAAAAATGTTAGTTTCACCAAAATTAACATGAATGGACTCTTCAACACATAAGGTTCTTTTGTTGAAAATTCTAAAAGCCTTTTTGTTTGAAGAATAACCAAGAAAAATTCCCTCATCGAATTTTCGACCAAACTTCCCAAGATTGTCCTTGGTGTTTAAAATAAAGCATTTGCATCCAAAAACTTTAAAATAACCAATTGAGGGGGTTTTATTAAAAATGAGTTCAAAGGGAGTTTTCTTTAAAGAAGGTCTCAAGATAACACGATTCATAACATAGCATGCGGTGTGAACGGCCTTGGCCCAAAAGTATTTAGGAAGGGAGTTTTCACAAAGCATTGATCTTTCCATTTCTTGTAAAGTGCGATTTTTTCTCTCCATAACACTATTTTGTTGTGGGGTTTTAGTGGCCGAAAAATTGTGTTATGCCAAAATCATCACAAAGTTTAGTAAAATCTTGATTGTTAAATTCTCTCCCATTATCACTTCTCATAGAGATTAATTTACAATCAAGGGAGGTTTGGACTCTTTTGAAAAGTTTAACAAACTCATGAAAAGCTTCATCTTTTTGACTTAAAAACAAAGTCCAAGTAAATCTAGAGAAATCATCCACAATAACAAAAGAATACCTCTTACCACCGAGACTAGTGGTCCTCATTGGTCCAAATAAGTCCATGTGAACAAGTTCCAAAGGTTTTGAAGTTGAAATCATGTTCTTTGATTTAAAAGATGTCTTAATTTGTTTTGCAAATTGGCAAGAATCACAAAGTTTAGTTTTCTCAAAGTGAAATTTAGGTAGGCCTCTAACAAGTTCTTTTGAAGATAGTTGGTTTAATAAATCCATACTAACGTGACCAAGTCTTCTATGCCACAAAAATGCAGCATCATCATCATGAACCGAGAGACACTTCAAGTTTTGAGAAAGAAAATCTTCAAGATGAAAGGCAGAGACGTTTCCAACTCTTTTAGCAACAAAAATAGTTTTGTTTTCATGCTTATCAATGATAGAGGAAGAATCACTTTCAAAAACAACCTTTTTTCCACTATCACATAATTGACTAATACTAAGCAAATTGAATTTTAAACCATCAATTAGAAGAACATCCTTAATGAGAGAGGAAGAATTGTTACCAATATTGCCTATACCAATGATTTTTCCTTTGTTCTTATCTCCAAAAGTGACAAATCCACTTTCGGTTTTTTTGAGATTGCTCATGAGTGATGAGTCCCCGGTCATGTGCCTTGAACATCCGCTATCCAAGTACCACTTAGATGGCATTGATTTGTGTTCCTACAAAAGAAGAAGTAGAAATGATTTTTGGTACCCACATCTTTTTGGGTCCATGGATGTTAGTTTGATTTTCTTTAACCTTCCAAATGGTTTTCACTCCTCTTTCAATCTTTTTCTTTATAAAACACTTTGTGGCTTTATGACCACTCTTTTCACAATAGGTGCAACAAAGGTGTGAGTGCGATGATAAAGCCTTTACAAACCATGTTTTTGAGAAAATATTGGAATGAGTATATCCAATACCATTTTTATCAAAAGGTGATCTTTGAGAGCCAAGAAGTTTTTCAAAGTTTTGTTTTCCTTTTGTGAACTTTTCAACACATAGAGTGAGATCACTCACCTTTTGCTTTAAGACTTCATAATCAATCAAACATTTTTCAAGAGAGGAAATCTTTTCACAAAGGTTTTTGTTTTCTAAAACAAGTTTTGAAAGTCATCATTTGAGCACTCTTTTTCTTTCTTCAAAACTTCCAAGGATTCAAGAATAGCTTTATTTTCACAAATGAGTCTTGAATTCTCATCTAACAAAAATTGAGTTTTGCTTTTCAAATCTTTGTTTCGTTTAGTAACCTTTTTGCACTCATCATACATTTCAATAAGCATTAAACTAGGATCAACATCACAATCATCATCAAGGATACTAGAAGAGTTATAGGGTGAAGATTGTACCTCATTTTCTAGTGCCATGAAGCATATGTTGGCCTTTTCTTCTTCTTCATTTTCACTTGAGTCTTGATCCCAAGTTCCTATTAGGCCTTTGTCTTTCTTCTTCTTCTTTAATGCCTCAAGCTTGGCTTCTAAAGCTCCCTTTTCCTTTTCAATGGCCTTGGGACAATCGGCTACAAGATGATCGGTGCTATTGCATTCAAAACACCTAGCTTTGAAGAGTGATGAGCTTTGTCCTCCTTTATTGAGTGGAGGTTTCTTTGCTCTATTGTTGAAACCTTTCTTGTAGAATCTTTTAAATTTTCTCATTATCAATGCCATTTCCTCATCATCATCAACCCCATCTTCATTGTTTGATGACTATGTTTGATCATCCTCATTTGCCTTGAGTGCAATGCTTTTTCTTCCTTTTTCTTCATCTTCCATTTCATTCAATCTTTTTATTTTCATTTCATAGGTGAGTAGTGATCCTATGAGTTCTTCAACAGGAAGTAGTCTCAAATCCTTTTATTCCTCAATAGCGAGTGTTTTTGGTTGCCAAGCTTTTGAAAGTGCATCAAGAATCTTTCTATTAGCTTCTCCTCTTGAGTACTCTTTCTCATATGTCTTTAGGCCGTTTGTGATGTTGGTGAACCTTGTAAACATGTCACTAATGCTTTCATTTTGTTTCATCATGAATAGCTCATAGTCTCTCACCAACATAGCTAACTTTGACTCATTTACTTGATTTGTCCCTTCGTGAGTTACTTCAAGTAACTTCCAAATTTCATGAGCCGAATCGCATCCGCTCACTCTATTATATTCGCTTGCATCCAAGGCCCAACTAAGAATATTCATACCTTGAAAATTTAGAGTCATCTCACTTGAGTCGAACTCATCAAATTCTTCAACTTCTTGGCTACTCCATTAATTTTGGGAATGTAAGGACCTTTCTCTACAATGCTCCACAAGTCAAAGTTAATAGAACAAATATATATTCTAATTCGAGATTTCCAAAAAGTATAGTTTGTTCCATTAAAAAGAGGAGGTCTATTTGTAGAAGAGCCTTCTACATATGGTAAACTAGAATTATTAGCCATAGTAAAGTAAAGATCTTTTGCTTCAAGGGTGTTAGTCCTTTTTTTTAAGAAGCCCTGCTCTGATACCAATTGAAAAAACTTAGAGGGGGGGGGGGGGGAGGGTGAATAAGGTTTTTGGCTAATTATCGAAAAACCTTTGTTAATTAAAGGGTAAACCTCTAATTTTGTTTGAAAGAGAATTCTAAAACTCTTTTAATAAAATTCCAAACCAAACAAAATTTTGTGGTTGAGACAAATAAGTAATAAGCTTAGAAAGAAAAGAAAAGGGCACAAGGATTTATAGTGGTTCACTCCCTCAACGAGTTACATCCACTACCTTGAGTTAACACCCAAGGATTTTCCAAATCCACTATAAACACAAAATTACACCAACTACAAATATGAGGATCACTCTACAAGGGTTTTGCACACAACCTCAATTTACAACACAATGTAAATCAAAGGATTACCCAAGGAGTTTTTCAACACAAACCTTTGATATTAATAAGAGAGAAAGATAGGTTTAAGAACAATGTTACCACTTTTGAGCTTGAGAAATAATAGGTACAACTCAATGAAATGTTTCTACAAGCTCCTCCTTTCTTCTTCTTTGATGATGATCAATAATGAAGCTCAAGAAGATTTTTGTTTGGGATTGAAAGTGTTTGCAATAAATGTATTTTTGAAGCTCTTTAAAAGTTTTAAATGTTCTCAATGAATATTTCACCAAACTTGTCACTTTTATGGCTGATCAAAAAGTCTATATATACTATCTTAAAAAAGTGACCGTTGCACTCTGTGTAACGGTAATAATTTTTTACAGTAAATGTGAAAATCGGACGACCGGTTCTTAAACAGAAAGTTTCAGACTGGCGATTTTTAAGTGTAGAAAAATCGGACGACCAGTTCCTAAAATCGGACAACCGATTCTTGGACAGAAAGATTCGGACTTGTCTATCTAAAAAACGGACTATCGATTTTTTTTTTATTTAGAAAAAATCGGACGACCGGTTCTAAAACCGGATGACCGAATTTTTTATTTTTTTCAGCCAAGTTTTTTTTTTTTTAAGACAAAAGCTTTCTTCATTGTTTCAAAAGCATGTATTCTTGACAATCATTTTAAAGAGAAGAAGAACATTTCAAAAGCATCACAACTTCAGTCAAGAATACTTAGATTTTAACAAAAGTTTATATTTGAGAAAACTGTAAAAGGAGCTTCATATATGATCAATAAACAAAGAGTAAGATTAGGGAGTTTTACAAAGAAATACCTTATTACACTCTAACATAGACAAGGCCTTCAATGTCTTCAATATCTCCAATGATTTGATCTTGGAATGCCTTGGTCTTTTCTCCTTCATTTTGCCCTCATCAACAAGATCTTTTGCTTTTAGAGAGTGTAGACTTGAGACTTCAAAAGTGCTTCTTTTGTTCTATGAAAGGTTAGCTAAAATACTCACACAAGCATATGTTAATCATAATCAAAATCATAAGTATTAATGCCCTTAGGGCTAACACTTTCAATTATGAAAAGTAGGCATCCTTATTTGTCAAAATGAGACTCCATAGTTATTAAAGAAAAGCACACTGCATAAAGTAACTCAATATCATATTATACAACATAGGCATCCCTAGGTGTAAAATTAGGCACTCCCAATTACAAAAGTAAACACCTGCAGTTATAAAAATAGGCACCCTATTTACAGTCACTCATTTTGTATGTTTTATAGCATAAGGACCCTTGGTTATAAAAAATAGGCACCCCTATTTGTTAAAATGAGCATCCATAATTATTAAAAATAAATTAAAAAAAGACACCACTGCATAAAATAACTCAACTTCCATGCAAAAAAGGCACACTGCATAAAGTAACTCTACTGGCGTATTATACAGCATAGGCACACACAAGTATAAAACTAGACACTCCCAGTTATAAAAGTAGGCACCCGCAATTATAAAAATCGGCACCCAAACTTACAGTAACTCATTTGCACATTTTATAGCATCCGAACCCTTAGTTTTGAAAAATAAGCACCTTTATTTGTAAAAATGAGCATTCATAGTTATTAAAAAAGACACAACTGTATAAAGTAACTCAACTTTCATACTATAGAGCATAGGCGCACATAAGTATAAAAGTGGGCACTCTCATTTATAAAAATAGGCACCCGCAGTTATAAAAATAGGTATCCTAACTTACAGTAACCCATTCGCATATTTATAGTATAAGAACCACTGGCTATACAAAATAGGCACCTCTATTTGTAAAATGAGCTTAGTTATAAAAAAAGCACCACTGCATAAAGTAACTCAACTTGCATGCTATACAAAGTTTTTTTCTTGGTTTAATCTATTTTTCTAAGAATGTCACTAAAGTGGCCTCTTATTTTTCTTTTTATTCGTAATCTGGCCATAACGCACAATGGTTGTGCGTTATCTTCAAAAAACCATTCGCTATGTGGAATTCCTTATCTATCAGTACGATTCTCGTCCTTTTTAGTTTATATTACATATGTTATAAGGTAAACGACTCCACAGTTAGTTAGGTAGGGGTTACTGCTAAGCCAAATTGCCCACCTTCAAGCTAGTCGAACTAGAGCCTTATGCCAATGAGAACTTTCCCCAACGGGTGGGCGTGAAGGGGCTTCAGGCCCATTATACCCTTCAACTGAAGAAGTACCCGAGACCACACCAGGTGGGACGCAGCGCTATCACTTAATTCCAATTTTCCACTTAATTCGCCGATGTGGCAGATAACACATAACAATTGTGTGTTATCAGCCACATCAGTTTTTTTGAAATATCCATAACTCTGCAATCGGAGGTTCATTTCACGCGTATGACCACTCGTTTTGATGGTTCTCATAAAGATAAACGCAACGACATCGTCGAAAAAGTGATCCAGATGCATTTCGGAGCAAAAAAATTGTCTTTTATAGTAAAAAACTTTGACGGGGCATAACTTTGTGTTCGGACGTCCGATTGAGGTGATTCTTGTGGGCATTTCGTGTATTTTTTCAAAACTACGCGATGGAAACTGCCCTTGGGTGGTTTCCATCGACCGTTTCCACAAAAACGTCCTATTTTTGTTTTGATTTACGTTTTTGTAATTTTCTAATACTTTCTCTCTTATTAACTAAAAAATTATGGCACTAATTCGAAAATTAAACAAAGGAACAGTCTTCTTTTTTTTCTAATTAAAAATTCAAATGATTGAAGGTGGTAAATATTGGAATACGTAAATACTTTATTATTAAATAAAATCTCATACACCTATTTTAATAAAATTTTATGGTGGTCTATTGGTAAGTCTTTTATGTTATTTTTCATGAGGTTAAGAGTTCAAATCCTCTAGCTGTGCGTTATAGCCAGAACCCGAATAAAAAAAAAAGGTATTACAGTAACCCATTTGCATATTTTATAGCATAAGGACCTTTGGTTATGAAAAAAATAAGCACCTCTATATGTAAAAATGAGCCTCTATAGTTATAAAAAAAAAAAAAAAATTTAAACAAGGCATCATTGCATAAAGTAACTTAACTTGCATTTATACAGAATAGGCATCCACAGGTCTAAAAGTAGGCACTCACAGTTATAAAAGTAGTCACCACAGTTATAAAAATAGGCACCCCAATTTACAAAAACCCATCTTTAATGTTATATAGAATAAGCACCCCTAGTTATAAAAATAGGTACCACGAATTATAAAAATAGGCACCTTTACTTACAGTAACTAATATGTCTCATGTTATATAGAAGAGACATCCATAGTTATACAAATAGACACCTTTAATTAATTATAAAAGTGGCAATAGAGCATTCAGAAGGAAAACATAAAAATATAAATTAGCTTAAGGTTATATAGTCAATTTCTTAACAAAAGTGAGAAAATAAAAGAACACCAATCTTCAAAATTGACACTGAAAACCACAAGAAAGTACCATATTCCAGCAAATCTAACAAATTGCAAAACATAATTATAGAATAAAACACTTAATAACAATTAATACCACCACCAACCCCCCCCCCTCCCCCCTCCAAAAAAAAAAAAAAAAGACCCCAGCATCTTTTAATCCTGTCCATAACTCACAACACTTTGATCCACTTAAACTTCATCCCCAAACGATTCTTGCCTGCCAACAAAAAAAACGTAATTATTAACAAGAGATTAAGTTAATTAAATAGAGAAAAGAAATAATCTTTAGCCAACAAAAAACATTCTTAATTCTTACAAAATCTTGAAGGTGAGGTTGGACATCCACCAAAAGTAAGTATTGAAAACAAGAATATAAACTCCTTTCCAATTGTTTCCATGTTTAATAATTGAACATTTATGAACAACTCTATCTGCTATTCTGTATATTATCATGCCTTTTGAATTTGATTCTAGAAGAAACGGTGCCCAATAGAACTCTATTGTTGCATTATAAATCTAATGGAATATTATATCTAATTCAAATCATTAATTAATTAGCTACTGAAAATAGAGATCACTGGTGATTTAGAAAGATAATCGCAACTACTCGCAGAGGTCACATAGTGATTGTGGGAAGAGGAAGGCGCGCGGCAGAACTCTGTTTTAATTGGAATGAAGTTTAAATTTTTAATTAAAACTACGTAGTTTTACTAATTGTACACACCATGCATGGTGTGCCAAGGTACATGATATAAATTGCCCATAGAAGACACTTTTTTTTTTTAATGAGTAAAAATATCATTATTTTTATTTCGTTCCAAATATAATGACATTTTACACATTTACTCGAATTATTTTTCATCAATACCCTATATATGTATTTATTTCCAATAAAAAATATGATAATTTTACATATTTAAAAGCCGTTGTGGGTCACAATGCATCATGCGGTCTGAAATCACCACGTGTCAGGTGACCCATGAGTATAAATAGTCAAATAAAAATAATTTTTTGTTATTAATAACTAAAAATATGAAATAATTATAAAAATACCTTTAAGTTCTATCCAAATTGCAACACAAACCTTCATGTATTTGAAGAAACTACATAAGAATCCTTCAAATCAGAATAGATCTAACATATGACTTTTACAAATATCTTCAAATACGATATTATCCTTTTAGAACATTATTTTTACTTTTTATTCTTTTGCAGAAGTAAGATTATATTCTTGAAAACAATCGTAATTGTCCATCAAACCATGTGTAAATTCTCCAAACAACATAAAATCACAAGATTCCAAAAAAAATATTTATTTTTTTCGAACGTAAACAACTCTTCCATTATTCTAAGGTAAAGGGCTATATATACCATTGAACTCCTCTACACTATTACTTACTAATTAGTTTCCTTGTCAGCTCTGTAAAATCTGAGCAACGAAGGTGATGACCTTTTTTTTTTAATAAATTTATTGGGGGAGGGGATATCTTCGAACTCACGGATAAGGAGCATTTCTACAAATCAACCACTTCCTGGCCATGAAAATGAGATAATTTTATGTTTATGATTTTTTTAATATGTTAGAGGAATGTGATTTGAATTAAAACTTCCAACTCGATAAAGAGGATTTATACCACTAAACTATTACCTTTACCTTGCCATTGGTACCCATGGTTTACACCTTTTTCCAGTTTCAGGGATTATGCAATTGCCATTGATGTATCTGAAGACTTCAACATTATCCTTTTTGTCTAATAAAACTTCCTTTATCATATAATTTTTCACTTTGTTGGCAGCTTTATTTCCTTTCATGTCTCAGAGACTATTGATAGTTAATTGGTATTGCAGGGTGCAAATAGTCAAAGTTTTTTCGTAATATGAAGGAGCTTGTTATTAAGCCTAAAACCGAGTATTCTTGTCCTTATAGAGACTAGAGTCTCTCGAGTCTCAGAGCAAAGTGGATTAAGAAGATTGGTTCTTTTGGTAGTTTTACAATAGTGGAAACTGTTGGTTTCTTTGGTGGGGATTTGGGCCTTTTGGCGGAAAGAGAAAATTGATGTTGAAGTTTTGTCTCAGAATGAGCAGATTTTGAACCTGGCAATAAAACAGGATCGTTTGGTAGAGTGGGTGTTATCTGCTGTCTATGCATCACCCACTACCTGGTTTAGAGAGGAATTGTGGAGGTATATCAGCAACTTGGAGGAGTATCAATGTCCCTTTGCTTCTTACTGGGAACTTCAACTAGGTGCTTATAGACGGATAAAATGGGGAGATTGAAAAGATGGAAGTCTAGGGCAAATCTATTCTAGGATTTGTTAGGAAACTGTGATCTCATTGACTTAAATTTTTCCTGGCCAAGATTCACTTGGACAAACTCCAGACAAGGGAGACAAATATCATGGAAAGAATAGATCGGTGCATGTGTAATAGAGCTTGGAATATTAAATTTCAGAATGCCAGTGTAGACCACCTACCGCTAACTCATTCTGACCACCACCCTCTCTTGATTACAATTGGGATGTCTCAACTCAATAACCCCCACCACAGGCCCTTCCATTTTCTTGCGGCTTGGCTCGAACACGAGAAATTTGAGGAGTTCCTTCGACAAACATGGAATGCATAAGACATCTAATTGGCAGAACATATTACCATTTTCACTCAAAAGGTGCAACTCTAGAACAGGCGCGTATTTGGTAACATATTTCAGCGCCAGGCCAGATGCTTTGCTCGCCTTAGAGGTGTACATAATGTGTTGTCTGCAAGGCAGTCATCGTTTCATACTAATTTAGAAAGCAGTCTCATCAAGAGTTGTTATGGCGAAAAAAATAAAGGGTGAAATGGTTAAAGGAGGGAGAGGGCAATACACACTTCTTTCACATGACAACCATTAATCTGAGAAGTAAGAATAGAATTAAGGGGATTCTAGGAATGGATTAAGGATCCCAAAGCTCTTGAAGACATGGCAAGCAGTTTTTATCAAAAACTGTATAAGGTCGAACCTATAAAATCAGTTGCATCGGATTCTTTTGCCTTTCTAGAGTTATTAAATTCTGACAAGCAGTTGCTCAACAGAAGGGTCTCCGGATCGAAAGTGAAAACAATTCTCGAAAGTGAAAATAGCTCTATTTCAAATGGCTGGTCTCAGAGCCGCAGGGCCTGATGATTTATCCCCGTGTTTTTTTATCAAAAGCATTGTGATATTCTTGGAGACTCATTTCTGAGATTTGTAGAGAAGGCTTTTGACACAAGGGAGTTCCCTAAGGACATGTGCGAGTTTCTGATACCTCTCATACCAAAACAAAATGTACCAAAATAATATCTCAATTCTGGCCAATCGCTTTTTGCAACATGACTGTGAAACTCATTACAAATCATTGCAAAATAGTCTTAAACCATTAATGGGCAAATTAGTTGATGAAACAAAGCTAGCCTTATTCCTGGAAGGCTTGCATCAGATAATGTGGTCATTGCCCAAGAACTGATACAGACAATGCAGAAGAAAACTGGACAGAAAGGCATGATGGCAGTGAAGATAGCTCTTGAAAAAGCCTATGACCGTATTGAGTGGAGCTTCCTTGACAGTGGGGCTTGGAGAAAAAATCATGTCACTCATAATGTATTGTATTAAATCCTCCTCCCTCTCAATCATTTGGAATGGTACTAAACTTCAAAGTTTCCAACTAGAACGAGGGTCATAGCAAGGCGATCCACTCTCGTCGTATTTCTTTGTTATATATATGGAAGTCCTCGGACATGGTATTCCGCTAGCTGTAGATAGTGGTGAATGAAAAACTGTTAAAACCAGTCGGAATGGTCCTCCTCTATCCCACTTGTTCTTCGCTGATGACCTCTTCCTCTTCGGCGAGGCTTCTGCTTCCCAAGTGCAGGTTATGGCAGATGTTCTACAAAACTTCTGAGATATCAGTGGTGGGAAGGCTAATCATCAGAAGCCCCCTCACAATGTGAGTCAGAACACACATATTGGGGTAGCAGCTGATATTAGCTCCAGGTTTAATATTCCAAAGATAGAGAACTTGGGTAAATATCATAGAATGCCCATCATGCATGGCAGAGTGGCAAAATGTGTCTTTGAATTCATTACCTCAAAAGTCCGGAAGAGATTATCAGGGTGGAAATGCAAGGTGTTATCCAAAGGAGCGCGAGCCATATTAATTCAAGCAGTCACCCTATTATGCCATGAATACTATAAAACTGCCTAGCAACACTTTGGAGAAGCTTGAATGAATCAATAGGGGTTTCTTCCGGGGAGATACTAAAAAGAAGCAGAGGTTGCACACAATCTCTTGGGAGACCATTTGTAAACCAACAAAGTGGTGGGTTGGGCTTTAAATGCCTGGCAGTTATGAACAAAGCTCTTCTAGAAAAATTGTGTTGGAGGATAGTGACCAGTCCTAATCAGCTCTGGGCAAAGGTCCTCTGTGCAAATATGGATCCCATTTCATCCACATCGGCATAAGTCTAACTCTTCCCGCCTGTGGCGCAGCATCAGATTTGGAGGAGAGGCACTAGTGCACCTGGCTCAGAATTTGACACCAACAAAAGAGGCAGATGAGTTGGAGAAAATTCAAGTTAAAGAGATTTATGATTCTCATTGTGTGTAGGACCCACTTAATCAGTCAGCTTGGCATAAAGTCTGGAATTTGAAGGGACCTCTGCACCTTAATATGTTTTCATGGATGGTAAGGCATGATAAATTACCTACTGCTGAACTTGTTTTTCACCGGATGGGTGTTGGAGATCCTGTTTGCAGCAGAGATCATGAAAGTATCCTACATGTTCTTAGGGACTTGCGTCTGAGTACTAGAGTTTGGAAGAGACTTGTTTGTCTGAGGAAATGGGATAATTTTGTTGCTAGCAACAGTCACAAGGACTGGATTGATGCAAACTTGAACAATGATTTTCGCCTGGACACTGGATAGAAGCAATGGAGTGTAATGTTCAGAGAAGCTGCTAATTACCTTTGGAAGCTCAGGAACCAGTACGTAGACGTGCTGAAGTAGGTTGATTCGGATGTTAATTACATTGTGCAGAATATTTTGTATAAGGCTCATGAAATAGAAAATCATATATATATTACCTGCTTTTTTGGTGATTCCGAGCTGAGGCAGGAATCTTTGTATAGTCTTAACTTAAAAAGTCATTGTCACGACATTCCTAGATTTCATATCTTCGTAATCAGAACCATGACATGATTTTCCTTTTTGGTTAAACATTTTGGTAATTGAGCAACTCTAATAGGGAGAAGTTTTGGCGAAAGGAAGGGATTTAGGGTCTCAATTTTCAAGTTAAACAAGAGTACTAGAAAATAACCATAAAGAAAAGGTTCATTCTTAGGGATAATTAAGTCATTTCGAAATATTCATTGAGGGATACTAAAAAGAAGTTAATCACAAGGGTTTTTTTTTTTTAATATGTACGAAGCAAGAGGAGTATTTGTAGTCTGTACAAACTTTAAAGTATTCTTTAATTATCCGTGAAAATAAAAAATTATAGGTACTTTTAAAGAAACATAAATAATTGGGTAGTATTTATAGTTATTTTTTCAAAAAAGAAAAATATTTTATTGTAAATAATATTTGGTAACCTACGCAGAAAATAGTAGATTCAATAAAAAAAAATTTAAAAAAAAACCCAAAATACTAAAGAGTTGGGCCAACATTCACCCAAGAAAAAGGACCACTTATCCATATACAAAATAATGGGCTTGCACCCTTCAATGTAAAGTATATGGCCCAAACATCTGAATTCCTTTTCTCATTTTTTTTCTTTGGCTAATATCGGGATATCTAGTTGATTTAATTCAAGAAATATCCTTTTTTTTTTTTTTTTTGCTACACATAATTCGAGAAAGGGGACCGATAAAGGCAATTCGAAAATTTATAAAAATAACTCGAAAAATATCAAAAAATTTATTTTCATTCCTCTCACTTTCTCTCTCTACACACTTTCTCTCTAACCTCTCTTTAGGATTACAAACTTCAATCTCAGATTTTCGAAGATCCGACCGTCCCAATTAAAAAAAAAGGTTAGTTTTTCAATCTATTCTATTTTATTTACAATGTTACCGTTTTAGATCGTTGAAATATCTGTTAAAAAAGGAAAAAATCGAATTTTTTTTAAAAAAATTCTGCCCGAAAATGGGCACTTTCGTCCGTTACCAGCGAAAGTGCCGGAGTTCTTTCGACGCCGGTGACCGGAAGTTCTCCGGCACTTTCGCGGGCGACGTGCGAAAGTGCCAATTTTTTTTAAACGTTTTTGTCCGTCACCAGCGAAAGTGCCGGAGTTCTTTCGGCGCCGGTGACTGGAAGTACTCTGGCACTTTTGCCGGCGACATGCGAAAGTGCATTTTTTTAAAAAAATTTTTTAACTTTTTAAAAAAATTTTTTTTGTTCACAATAGTATATTTGATTATTTAATTAATTTTGTATATGTAGAATGTGTGTGAGTAGTTGTTTAACATATCTTATGTGCTAATTTGTAATTGTTAATTATGATTATGGATTTGTGAACATTATGAAATGAAAAAATAACGGAAATGAAATAGGATAAAAATCGATAAAGTGAACAATAAAGTAATAATAAATATATTTCATAATGTTATTTAATTTTGTCCACTTAGAGTAATGTAATTAGATTAAAATTGTTTGCTTTATGATTATGGGTTTAATAAGAAAATGTGTAATGTAATTGCTAAACTATTTGTATTTTAATTTTGAAATCATTGTTATTCTTGGCCTTAGTTTTAGGATATAATTCTAAGATTGTATAATTTACAAATTAATAACTATTACTAAAGAAGAATATTAGTGATGAATAATAATTGAACGAAAGAAATAGTAGCCGTGAAATAATAGATACCGATAATTTATAAGATAAAATAAGAATCGATAAAGTATATTTGATTATTTAGTTTATAATTTTTTGTTCACAATAGTATATTTGATTATTTAATTAATTTTGTATATGTAGAATTGATCCTTTTGAAGAATCTCTGCAAGAAAATATTAATTTTAAGGTAAGAAATCGAGATTTTTTTTCACATTTTCGGGCACACTTTCGCCCAGATTGAGCAAAAGTCACTGTGAGGATAGGCTCAATCTGGGCGAAAGTGTGCCCGATAATGTGAGAAAAAAAATATATTTTTTTGTGTTTTTTGTTTTTTAGGTTTTTCTTTTTGTAATATTAACTTTTCATTATACATTAATAGGGTGATGAAGATCCAAGTACTTTTAAAGAATTTCTAGATCTGAAAGAATATATCGATCTTGGACATTTATTTACAACGGACCGAATATTTAGTTCGAAAGATGAGTTGGTAGAGTGGTCAAAACAGATTGCAATGAATGCGAAGACATTTTTAAACATAACTTGGTATCAGAGAGCCAGAACATTTGACTGTCGACCGTATGTCACATTGGCTTCCGAACGCGGAGGTTCAGTAATAAAATATAAAAAACCAATAGTCGACGATGAGGAAGAAGAAATACCGAAAAAAAAAACATGGACCGTATGGGACAAAAAAATGTAGTTGTCCATTTAAGCTAAAGGGAGAGCAAATGGCAACAAGTGAAAATTGGCAATTGTCCGTACACAACGGTAGGCACAACCACAAAAGAGTTGTTTACAGTCACGGCCATGCTAAGTCTGCAAGACTTACGCAGGAACAGTTCCAACAGACCGAGCAGTTTAGGAAGAGTCATGTTCCACGGCGCAATATATTACGATTTTTCCTAGAACAAGACGTTGGTTGTGCAGTTAGGTAAGTTATAAGGGAATTATTAGATTATTTTTAATACTTTATTTAAATATTTTAGAGTTGTTTTTATTCCATTAATAAATATAAAATTTTGATGTATGTAGTTCTCAAAAAATTTACAATGTTGTTGCCAAGATTAAGAGGGACCGGATGCAAGGAAGAAATACGGTAGAGGAAGTTCTCCTCTTAAGTGCGGAAAGGGGCTACACCATTTCCTATAGAAATTAGTGAGGACAGCAACATACTCAGTGATATTGTCGTTGCACATCCGACATCGATTGCAATAATTAGAACGTGGCCATATGTGCTGATAATGGATACGCGTACAAAACAAACAAGTAAGTACTATAGTGGATTAATTGTATTATTAGATATCTTTATTAATTTTATTCGCACAAACATTTAAAAATTTTTTTTAGTAAATAGTTAATAATATTTTTAAGTCCGTGAAAAATGATTAGTGAATGTTAATAATTAAATTTATCACTTATTTTTTAAGGTACAACATGCCACTATTAGAATGTGTAGGGATGACTCTAACAGGCAAGAACTTCACAGTGGCAACAGCTTTTATGTGCAACGAACAGGCAACGACATACAGATGGGTTTTTCAACAAATCAAGCACTTATATTTTACATCTGCTATGTCGAATGGTCAGGGTTCGGCTATCAATGAAGGAGAGCCTATAGTTGTTCTTACGGATAGTGAAATTTAGGAGGGATAATTTTACATATTTCTGTCAAATCCTTCTATTATTACTATCAAAGTACATAGTAAATGAAAGTCATAGTAAATAAAATAATAAGTAATACAAAGATTTCTAAACTCGATTTCAAATCGAAGTACAGTATTTCATTTTTCATTTAAATATCTTGTATAATACTCTTTCCTTAGACTCACGTTTTCTATTTTACTCCCATTCCTATTATTAATATTCATTTATTGAACCTGAGCCTCGCATATGGACTAATGCCCGTGATCAATTATGTCTTTAGCAATTCTTATCATATATTATGTAGAAGACACATCGATCAGAATGTGTTGGCAAAGTTGACTGAGATGGTGAAAGATGAAGAGGTGGCTCAACGATTCGTGAATGGCTCTTGGAAGAGATTAATTAATGAACTTGATGAGGTGGGATATCAAAGAAAGTTGGAAGTGTTAAAGATTAGGTGGCGAACCAGGCCCGACTTTCTACATTTCCTGTTTAGCACATGATTGAATCCATTTGCACATAAATTTCGCAGGGTTTGGACCTCTCAAGTGTTGCATTTTGGGGTGGAGACAACGAACCGTGCTGAGAGTGAACATTCAGTGTTGAAGCTGTGGCTATCAACATGTCACGGTGATTTGGACACCGTATTTTTGAATATCGACTCTCTCATCCAAGCTCAAGTCGCAGAAATTAAATACTCTTTGAAAATTTCAAGACTTAAAGAGAAATATGGCGCCAAGAGTAATCCCATCCTGAAGAATTTATGTAATAAATTTATTCATTTGGGATTGAAGAAGATAATGGATGAGTTAAAGAAGGCACGTCAAATAGTAGAAGAACTAGGCAGTAATTGTATGCATTATTTAAGGAAGTCGCACGGTCTACCTTGTGCATGTGAACTTGTTAATCGGTGCCAACATTTAATGCCAATCCAAGAGGGAGATGTTGTCATGTTCTGGAAAAAATTAGAACTTGGTTCTAATATTCTTGAAGAACACCATAGAGATATGGAATCAGAAATGCGTAATCTCACTTCACTGTTACAGGAAATTATTACTAAACCCAGATCCTACTGAACAGCCCGTATCAACTGATCCCTCGATAATTTGTGATCCACTACCGCACCATAACCAGGCACCCCAAGAATATGCTCCACATTGTGCAGTGTAACAGTCATCTCACCCCAGGGCATGTGGAAGCTGTTTGTGCTGGGCTGCCACCTCTCAACAAATGCCGACAACAATGCAGCATTGCGTACTGAAACATGCACGATCGCAGGTGCGTCAGACCGGACTCGGACGCCAGAGGCCCAGCCTGCGAATCGGTAAGCTCCCAACCAGTGAGCGCCATATAACGAGATCGGCACTTCAATAAACAACGATCCTGAAGATAAAACAGATAAATTTATACAAATATATAATAGTATATTTATTCTATTATTATTTTTTCTATTTATCATAATGAATAATATTTGACATTATAAAGGCTAATAACAATAATAACATGTCAATTTAACATAAAGATAAATATCTGTTCATGCCATATCTGACCCGCCACATGTCCACTGTATGATGGGATGAGCTTCGGGTAAACAAGACCTCCCTCTGCAGCCTCTGTCTGCTCTCAATCGGAAGGCTTCACTTTCTTCCTCTTCTGCGTTGGTGCCGGAACATCACGAACCACGTCGGGTCTTTTGTTATGAGACCCTGCAAACTTACTCATTACCGACATAAGGCTGCCGGTCAAACCCTTCCCGTTCCCGTGACAAGAACGCCCATCTGATCCACTAGCTGGTGCCACAGGTGCAACATATACGGGCTGCTCCTCATCTCCATCACCGTTATCTTGATCATCATCACCACCGTCACCATCACCATCACCATCACCACCCTCACCATCACCACAATCACCACCATCATCGTCACCTTTCTCATCCGATTCTTCCTGAATATGTAGGGATCGGACTCTTTCTTGCTCCTCCCCAAAAACCCTATCACCCTCAGGAACCCTATCTGCAGACTCAAGTACTTAATGATCAGAAGATGAAACACCATACTCAGCATGACAATATTCGTGTGTGCTGCAAGAAGAATCCTGACAGGCGGCTCCAAGCATCTGATAAAAAAACTCAACCCCTATCTGTCTCACCTGAGACCCATCGTACAATATAGGCTCCTGGAAGGCAGATAGATATGGTATGCGAGGTCGCACAATGGTAGGAGCCTCTAGGTATAGATCATATACTGTGTCTGTGTGGTGTGAAGATGGATGTGCAGATCCATATGGCTCATACGACACAGGTGTGTGTGACTGATGGGGATGAAGGGGAGGTCGAGATCTAAAAGGTACAGCAAGTGGTTGGGTAGAAGACCCAGCTTCACCTGTACCATGATGGGAACCAGGTGCAAGAGGGATAGGAGTAACAGGGATGTCATAAGTACTATGTCGCCCCCTCACACCTCTAGACAAAGCTAGCACAAGGCGCCCCTCAACTCTACCTGTCCTATCCGTGACAGGACCAAGATTAGCATCTCCTCTACGGCCGCTAGGTCAAACCATTTATTAGTTATTCAAACTCGTTAATACTTGTTTATCATATATTTCATTATTTATTTTATCGATTATTTCATCCCAAGAATAACATAACAATAATTTCAAATTAAAATACAAACAGTTTAGCAATTACATTACACATTTTCTTATTAAACACATAATCATAACCAAACAATCTTAAGCTAGTTACATTACTCTAAGAGGACAAAATTAAATAACATTATCACAGATATTTATTATTACTTTATTGTTCACTTCATCGATTCTTATTTTATCTTAAGAATTATCGGTATCTATTATTTCACGGGCTACTATTTCTTTCGTTCAATTATTAGTCATCACTAATATTCTTTTTTAGTATAGTTATTAATTTATAAGTTATACAATCTTAGAATTATATCCTAAAACTAAGGCCAAGAATAAAATAACAATGATTTTAAATTAAAATACAAACAGTTTAGCAATTACATTACACATTTTCTTATTAAACCCATAATCATAAAACAAACAATTTTAAGCTAGTTACATTACTCTAAGTGGACAAAATTATATAACATTATCAGAGATATTTAATATTACTTTAGCCCTTACCACTTTATCGATTTTTACCCTATTTCATTTCCGTTATTTTTTTCATTTCATAATGTTCACAAATCCATAATCACATTAACAATTAAAAATTATCACATAAAATATGTTAAACAACTAGTCACACACATTTTAAATATACAAAATTACATATAAAAAATTAATTAAATAATCAAATATACTATGAACAAAAAATTAAAACATTCATATATTTAAAAATAATTTAAAAATTAAAAAAAATTTTAAAAAAATTAAAAAAATTAAAAATTTAAAAAAAATAGTAAAAAATAAATGCACTTTCGCACATCGCCGGCGAAAGTGCCAGAGAACTTCCGGTCACCAGTGCCGAAAGAACTCCGGCACTTTCATTGGTAACGACAAAAACGTTTGAAAAAAATTTTAAAAAAATTTGGTACTTTCGCATGTCGCCGACGAAAGTGCCGGAGAACTTTTGATCACCGGTGCCGAAAGAACTCCGGCACTTTCGCCGGTAACGGAAGAAAGTGCCCTTTTTCGAGCAATTTTTTTTTAAATTCAATTTTTTCCCTTTTTTAACAGATATTTCAACGATCTAAAATGGTAACATTGTAAATATAAAAGAATGGATTGAAGAACTAACTTTTTTTTCAATTTGGACGGTCAGATCTTTCAAGATCTGAGATTGAAGTTTGTGGTCCTAGAGAGAGGTTAGAGAGAAAGTGAGAAAAAGGAAAATGAATTTTTTGAAATTTTTCGAGTTATCCTTATAGATCCTCGAGTTGCATTTATTGTCCCCCTTCGAGAAATGTCACAATTGTTGTTCTTTCACATTATGCCCTGTTTGGTCCAAGGATTTAGTAAGGAAAAGGAGAATGGAGAAAAGAAAATTAATATTCTCAGAAAATTAAAAATATTTATTACAAAAATACAAACAAATACCGACGGTCGTAGCTGTCTGTGTACCATCGGTAATAGGTACTTCCCGATGGTACGGACACCATCACCCAGTTATTGTTGGTAACAATTGGTACCGACTGTCGGCCGTTAGTACATTCTATTCCTGACGGTAGTTTATAGTGCCGTGCTATGTCATTACCCGATGCTTGTGTTCTGTCGGTAACAAATACTGATGGCTTTTTTGACGACCCTTGTCTTCCGTGCTAATTCTTGCCAATGATATTAGTGATGGGTTTTTTCCGTCAGATTATGTACCGACAATTATTTCCTTCAATTACTAATTCTTTAAAAAATGTTAGTTACGGCCCAACTGTCGGTATCTCGTCGGTAAATTTTTTTTTTTTAATTGTAAAAGAGATCCGTAACTCCCTGAAATACAAAAAAAACCAACAGAAATAATATATATTCATAAACTCATGTTCATACATAAAACATCAAAGCCATAAAACATTCATACAATAAAATATCCATAAAATATCAAAGAAACCTAAAATGTATAAGTATTAAACATCCTTGAGATCTCTAATATCACTAAAGGGATGGGGAGAGGGGGAAGGGAGGATCAACAGTGCTAGTGCCTAGGGCATCAATAGAGGGGGGAGGGGGAGTAGAGGAAGATATCGTCGCGTCTAAGGTCTCCGCAACTATTGTCGTCAATGAAGATGTCGATGGAATGGCAGCCATAGCAGCTCTGACGATGTCTGTCATTGGTGGTAAAGGGGTGTACGGCAAGTGGCTCTACTCAGCAAACTGCTTCATGTGCTTGTTAAAGGCAGTGCAGACACTGGAAATGGCTGTCTCAATCCTCCTCATGATCCTTTACTCCGTATCCAGACAACAAGATGGCAATCTAGTTGCGGCCCGACTACTCTCAACTCTAAGATGAGCTGCCTCCAAACCAGCTTTATATAACTGGCTATGGCTTAATCCACCAGATATAGCGGCCATCAAGTGGTGCTCATCGGTCATAGTAGTGCCTGTAGCTACAGCTTCCTCCTCGGCCTTCTGTCAGGCATCGTAAAATTTCGACTACAATATGAAATGTTAGTTGGATAATAAGTTATAAAATATTATATAAAATTTAAAGTTATAAGTTATAAAGCATTATATAAACTTAAATTATAAATTTCACTAAACTTATCAAGAACTCCTCTGACTGAACATCCACATACTAGGCCTTCTTATCCTAGTCTGATGGTTGTGGAGCTTCTCCAAGTACCTGCTTTTGGAGAACCTCTCTGTTAAATCCGCTTGCTACAAAACAACAACACAATTATTAATTACATTATAATGAAGTAATAAAATCAAAGAGTTCTTACCTGCTTCAACTAATGCTCTGTGAAGGAGATAGAAACTCATGTGTACTTCCCTGCTCCCCAATCCCCCTGTCCCTCATTCATGTTCCTTTTATTTCATTCACAAAAATTTTTATATTCAAGACTCTCTCAACACTTCATCATCTACTCCCAGAACATCTCCGGAACACAAATGGGCCTCTTCCCTTTGGCCCGAGTATCACCAAGCAAATGTCTCATCTGGTCGTCGACCTTGACCTCCCATGCGTGCTTCATCTTGGTAATGGATGAAGATGGGACCTATACACATCTTTTCTGAAAGTTTAATGAAATTTCAAAACATTAGAAAATAATATTTGTATAAATATAAGTATAGCAAGTATAAGATTCAAGAAATGATTCAAAATATTAAAGTATAAAGACTTCTAAAAAAATTAAGACAAAGTAAAACAACTATAATATTGGATTCATTTATCTGAAACTCTCCCCACCACATATTGCGGACGATGAACCGCTCCCACATGACAGCTGAGATATAGGTGGCAACTCTCGAAGAAGAAGGTAGTATGCATAATTAATTTTAGTATATATTATATTTAATTCTAGTTTATAAATGATAACGATATGTTTTTATGTTTATTGAACATACCGATCTATATTCAGCATTAATAACTGCAAAGTATCATCGGGAGACAGCTTCCAAGTTGTAGGATCCGTAGATGATGACGGTTGTGTGGTAGGTACAGAAGATGAAGCAGGAGCATCGAAACGTGCCGGTAGTTGTGTTTGTGTCTGTGGATCTTGACTTTTAAGTGTCTGTGGATCCTGCTGTACTGGAGTCAATAGATCCTATTGTGTCGAAGTCTGTGGATTATGTTGTGTTATAGGTGGTGGCTCTTGTTGTGTCGGGAGTGGTGGATCCTTTCTCTTACATCCTCGAGCCATCGAACCTATAATATAAGTTAATTGATGATTGAATAAATTACAGATAATAAACATAAGTATAATTATAATATAAATATAATAACACAAGTACGATGACATAAATATAATAAACATAATGATAATGATAACACAAGTTAATCATACAATGTTCTATGTGCCAAAATGCTCATCGGAATCATCACCGAATGTAGCGTCGGAATATTCGTTGGTCTCTTCATCAGAATCCCATTCTATTTCAGTTTCATCATTTTGTACTTCCTCGAAATATGTGTCGATAGCAATATCTAAATCTTCTGCCAAACAAGACTCGTGGAGGAGAGGTCTTATATCTTCAATCATCACATCTATTGCTGAATCCTTGTGAATGTCCACATTCTCTTGGAACGCATCATCACGGTAGGAAAAATCTATTAGTCGGGGTCGAGATTTCATAACACTAACCAAATCTGTCCTCGGTCTTTTAGAGTCAGGATATGGGAGGAACAAAACTTTCTCGGCTTGATGAGCTAATACGAAATGACCATATCCTCTACATCTTCGGTCTTTGTGCAAATCAATAATTTTATATTGAGGATGAATCCTCATTCCTCTATCTAAAAAATCAAATCAATAACAATGAAACAAGACGACCTTTTGGATTGGTATTCTAGGCAATTTCTACCTCAATTATTTCTTTTAAAACACCATAATAGTTCGATTTTATACACACACACATGCACCATCATTATAAGTTTCTCCTTCCTCACCCCTATACACACACACTTCCATGTCCTAACTTTTTTAAAAGGACCCCAAAATAGATTTTTTAGGAGTTGACTACACTGTTGCGTGGGCTTGTGCATCTATATACATATTTGACAAGGTTAATAGAGTTATATAATAATTGTTATTAATTAAATTTAATAATGCTTTCAAAGAGAATAACTTACTTCAATTCTAAACTATTTTGTGAATCCCTCACTTATTTTCTCTTCAATTTCATCATCCAATATAATTCGGATTGAGATTTCTCATATTTCCTACACAAGTAAATTTAAAGTTTACAAGATCTATATATATGTATACGAAATGTGTGTGAAGGACAGAACATCGATTAACTTACTGAAGGTAAGGTTCCACTTCCTTGCAATTAAGGAGGATATAGTTCCTGGCCGCTTTCCATTCTCGATCATCCAAGAATCTTTTTTTCATTTCGCCGAATTTTCTTCCTTATTGATTGCATATTGATAGAATCTCACCCTGATAAAAAAGATTTCCAACATCATCATTTCATCTAACTCGTTTGTGGAGTGTAGGTACGCTCTCTTCAAAGTAGTAGCTAAAGAATATTACAGCCTCCTCAATTAGGTAACCGTTGCAAATTGATCCTTCGACTCTTACCTTATTTTTTGTCTTCTTTATATAGTGCAATTACCTAATATATTGCAACATTAGAATGAGTTATATAATTTAATTAAAATGACGTGTGACAAATAATTAAGTGAATTTGTGTAGGTTAATTCTCAAAGGGTACATCCACCTGTATTGGATGGGACTGCATATTTTTGCCTTGTACGGCAAATGAATTGTCAAATTCTCCATAACATCGAAAAAACCCGGAGAGAATATGCATTTTAACTTGCATATCAAAATGGGAATATTTTCCTCTAATTCATGCATATGAGACTCAGTTATCTTCAGCGCACACAAGTTCAGTGGAAGAGACTCAACTCGGCCAAGCAACTCCTTACTTTTGCCAGAAGAAGATCTCTTAAAGCGATGGGCATCAATCGTTCTATGAACACGTGAAAATCATGACTTTTTATACTAGTCATCTTTTTGTCTTTATAACCAACCACCTTCCCAAGTTAGATACATATCCATTTGGCAGGAGCAACTTTTAACCCAATCAAGCATCATTTTCTTTTGTCCCTTCGTCAAGCTATAACATTTCATTGGCTTCGAACACTTACTCCCACCGCTCTCTTCTATCAACAAGTTCGATCGGTTGCCATACAAACGTAGATCTTGTCTAGCCTTGATATTATCCTTTTGACTATCCTTTTACATCCATAACTGTGTTGAAGACATTAACAAGCACATCCTTTTCATCATGCATCGCGGTCGGGATTTTTCTAACTAAGATTTAAACCCAATACTTGCAAGCGCACAAGATCAATTTAATACGACAGTATAAGGTTATCGAACCATAGACAAAGGCTTAACTACTTAAATTATTATCTTCCTAAATTAATTTTATTAAAAGAAGAATCAAATTTTATTATCTAAAAATTATTCCTAAATTAAGTAAAACTAATAAATAAAATCAATTAAGTAAAAACTAGCAAGAGCTTAATGAAGAAGATGATTTAGAACATTGAATCCACCACTAACCTATATAAAAATGATTTAATTTTATTTAGAAGAATAGATTAGACATTTATGTGGTGATCTAGGCTACAACCTTCGATTAACTAAAGAAATATATTGTGCTTAAAGACATGACAGAACCTATCTAACCATTAGCATGACTTATTCAATTTCATGACATAAATCATCTAAAATTAACATGAACTATTCAATTCTAAAACCCACAATATACTTGCAAAAATCACATATCTCTCATATTCAACACTATTAGAAATAAGCATGGATAAAAGTATCAACTAACCCAAATAATTATTCTACAAGAGCAATCACAAAGAATTAATTGCATCAAACCAAGAAATATCTCAAGATATGTAATCACATAAACAATATAATAAATCTTCCAAAATAAAATAAACCAAAATTACATGGCTAGGATTTTACCAAAATTCTAAAAAAGGAAATTTAGTTCATATTAAAGGGAAAAAAAGAACCAAATTCTTTGTGTAGATCATAGCTTCTTCTCTCCTTTAATTTTTTTGTCGCTACTCTTCCCTTCGAAGAAAACCAAAAGCAAAAGTAAAAATCCTCTTATGTGGCTCTTCTATATATAGACAAAAGAAAAGCAAATTTATAATCCTTCAAGGATTCAATTAATTTCTAATCCTTAAAGGATTCAACTACTGCAGCAGGTAATATTCTTTATTTTTTTTTTGTTTATCTTCTCTTCTCCAATGATCATGCGTACTCTTTCTTCCCTTTACCAAATTTAGTATGGAATCTTTATTTTCCATTCCTTTCTAGAAATCTACACAAAGATAAATAAAATAAATTAAATATAATAATTATGATTAATAAATAAATAAAATATTTTCAAAAGCTAATAATTAAACTTAAGGTATTTATTTGTATTAAAAATTGACTCTATCAAATGAGTACGCCAATAAAGAAGATCCCAAAATATAATCTTTCTTGTCCAATTGTGATCCTTCCCCCTACTATCCTACTTGCCTAATTCCTTTCTTGTTTCTGTGATATTTGAAAAGTGTTGGACCATTTCCCATATTCGATCTCCCAAAAGGCTCGGTGGTGGCGACCAGCAGTCTTCACCTCTACCCTTCTTAAAAAACCTGGAATATTGTCTAAATTGATGACCCGATGGCAAGAAACATCTATAGCATTTTTTCCAATTTTGCATCGAAATGACTGTGTCTATTCTATGCAAAATGAACTAGCCAACGCCCCTGTTGTACTACAACCGCCCAACATACCATATGCCGAGAAGTCACTAATGCTTCAAAAAAGTGCAGCCCGAATTTGAAAATTCTGTTTCTTCAATCCTGACATCCCACAACTGATTTAATTCATCTATCAACGGCTACAAGTAAACATCCAAGTTATTTTTCGAATTCTTTGGACTTGGGATTATAACTGTCAAGAGTGTTACCTCCTCTTTCATACCCATCCAAGACAGCAAGTTATACGGAGTTACCATTACTGGCCACGAAAATTATATCTTTTCCGCTATTCCAAAAGATGAAAACTCATCCGTACACAAGCTAAGTCTCACATTCCTTGTTTCTGCTGAAGAATCTGAGTAAGTCCTATCAAAATGCTTCCAAGCTTCTCCATCTCTAGGATGACTTATCACATCCCCCTCTTGTGAGCTTTTAGAATACCATCTCATGTGTTCGACAGTTCTTTTCGACGAGTACAATCTTTGCAATCTAGGAGTTAAAGGGAAATAAAATATCGTCTTCACCGGTCTTTTCAGCCCCAGTTTCTTTTTCTTTCCTCTCTTCTTCCAATTAATCTTGTACCCGTGATTGCATCAAATCTTATATTTTGTTCTATCAAAGTCTTCCTTCTAATAAAGCATACAACCATTGGGACACACATAATCCTTTGCACGTGCAATCCTAACACATGTATTAATTTCTGCGTCGCGTACTAATCTTCGACCAAATTATTTCCTGGAGGAAAATGCTTCTTTATAAATACACAAATATCATCGTACGACTTTTGAGTCCATTGATTCTCAGACTTAATGTACAACAACTCTGCACAAGCAGATAATACTGAATGTCCATCATCGCTTTCAACCAATAGTGTCTCCACCACTTTTAACATGTCAAAAAAACTTTTTTGCCACAGGATTATGTGGTTCTTCATGAGGGATAAGTTCGGACTGGCTACATCAATTATCATCTCACGATATGAGTCCATTTCCTCCGACTGACTGTGAATTTTCTAACCCAATATTTGACCAAATTGTATAATCACATTCTGCAAGAAGACATCTCTCATCATGTGACCATACTTTTTCACCATGACCTGTCCAATTATGATAACAAGGCACAAAAATCTACAGCAAAAGATGATCCTTTACACCATCCACTTCTATAAATTTCTTATTTTACACTTTGCACACAGACATCTTATCTCTTTTATACTTCCATTATTCATTTTAAGACAATGACGAATAAAACAATTAATCCCATTAATGTATTCACTTGTAAGACCCTTAACCCGGAGCATGAGTCGTTATCTGTACATCAACTACGATCTAATATATTTTCCATAGATTCTAAGAGTGATTAGGAGAAAGAATTGTTAGTTATAAAAAGTTTAAATAATCTTTAGTAACAAGAAGATATAACTTCTAATCCTTTATAATCTTTATAAACAAGATTCCTCTTTTTGAAAGTATAACAAAGTTTCCATTAAAAGATTTAAAAAGTTCCAACTTCTCATTTCATTTTAAGTTTTACATTAAGTTATTACTAAAAAATCTATGTTTTTTATAAGATTGAAAATTTTTTGGCAAAGTTTCCTCTGTATTATGGATATTTTACAGGCACACAGGCTTCTCAAACAAGCAACAAACACACAACCAAGCAAAAATTAAGAGTCAGGGCTCCCCATAAAGCTTTAAAGAGTTAGGGCATCCCAGTAAAACTTTAAAACATCAAGGCTCTCCCATAAAATTTTAAAGAGTCAGAGCTCCCCCGTAAAACAAAATTTAAACTAATTAAACACATACCTATAATGTGTATATGATGGAGAATATGTCAGTGACATCCCCACGAACAAAGCTATAAGAAAAAAAGATAATGATATTTTTTAGTATACTAAAACTAAAAACTTAAAAGATTATTTGAAAATGTATTACACTTTTACTCACTTATTGTCTTTCAAGCGAGAAGAGAGGAAGAAAGTTTAACTTAAAAGAACCTTTTCACAAATCTTATCTTATCAACAAAAAAGGGTCATTTAGTACTACTTGTAATTTAATATTTGTCATAGTATACATGGATCTATTTAATTGAATCAAACTTTATCTTTATAACATTACTCTTAAAACTATGCATCCTATTTCAAATAATCTTAAGACTATAATGTCAACAATATAGTATAAAATAAATAATTACTTTTTTAAAAAAAAAAGGAAAAAAGTTTTTATTTGAAAAGAAGACTTGACCAGATGAACTATACAAGTTATTAATCACATTGTTGATGTGATTTAATATGATTTAAGTGATTAACATCTTCATCAATAAATTGAGTTTCCAATAAGATTTTTTTCTAAATTGCAACAACTTAACAAAACTAGAAGAAAGTGCGTGTCTTTTTTTCGTATCCTTTTTTTTTTATATATACATTGAAGGAGGGATATGTGATTAGAACTCAAACTTTTAACTTGATAAAAAGTATTTTCACTATTGACCTACTACTATTGCCACAAGAAAGTACATGTCTATTTGAATATTAAAACCTCAATTAGTATTGAAAATATAACGCGAAACAATACTTATCAAACTTGATTAGAACACGTACACTCGAAAAAATAGATTTTTAAGACACTAGTTATTTTAAAGTGATAATTTAAAAATATTTCAATCTAATAACTTTTTTGTCCAAAGAAAAATACGAATTTATCTTTTTTAAAAGGGTTGATTAAATTTTCTTCAAATTACTTTCTTTATTTTACTTTGTATGAATTACAAATACACCCTTATCATTCACAACGTATTTGTAGAAAAAATTTTAAATCTTTATATACCTAATTATTATTTACTAACATTCATTAAGAATATAATACTCTTTCTTAAATATTTTATAGTGGGTTTAATTTTCGTATTTAAGAAGATTGTTATCTTAATGTATAGCACTAAACAAACATTAAATTCACAAAATAATATTTTAGCAATATTTAAAAAGATTTTTTAGAAAAGTTAACTATACATACTAAAAACTATATACTATTCTCTTTTTAACCAAAAAATTTTAGTTCATCTTTTGATATACATGAACTATTATTTTACCTATTTTTGTCAATTTTTCTTTATTGTTTTGATAGAATTATACAAGTCAAAATTAATCCTATCAAAATAAATTGATCTTAGAATTTCAATCCTCCAAAATTAACTTCAAAATTCATCAAAATACAGAGAAAGTACATGCTTTGGCTTTAATGAATTAGAAAAGTAAATGAAAGAAAAGAAGAAAAAATGAAAACAGTACCTTCAAGAACTCTTCTGTTGAAGACAGTTGATGCACTTCGGCGAAGGCAGCAATGATGAAGGCTCCGATGGCGGCGGCAGTGAGCTCCAATAGCTGGAAGAAGAAGAAGAAAAAAAAGAACAGGAGAGAGAGAGAGAGAGAGAGAGAGAGAGAGAGACTTACCAAAAAAATGGCAGCCGTGGCAGTTGGGGATGACACTAGAAGACGACGGCCGTCGGTGGATAGCATCAGATTGTTGCAAGAATGGGTAGAGGGAGGAGGGGTTTTTGGAGGAGAGTGATTTTGTGGAGGATTGAATTGAAGGGGGAGGTTTCCCCTGATTTCAATTGAAATTATGGGACTTGTTACCGACGGCACACCGATGCATATTCCGTCGAAAATGAATATTTAAAATTTACCGATGGTAACAAAATTAAGTCACTGAATAGTTTCTATTACCCACGACGGACTTGTCCTTGATTATTATCGATTACTAACGATAAGTTCTGTTGCTTAAATCTGTTGATAATTTTACATACCAATGGAATTTTTCATCAGTACACGCCCTCGTTTTCTGATTCGCCTTCTCCCTCCAAAAATTTTCGCTTAGTTGAAAAATCATCCATCATTTTCTAATGATTGTCGGTACGTTGTCGGTGACTATCGTCAGTACACACCCATGTTTTTGTAGTTATGTTGTTTGGTTAATTAAGGAAAATGTTAAAGAAAATGATTTTCCTTAGTTAAGAAATAAAAGTTCGAGATGGAAATTGAAAATTATATGTAAATTTTTTAAATTCTATGTTTTAAAAGTAAAAATTAGATCCTTAAAAATAAAAATTTGTACGTTAGTAGTGCATGATGAAAACAGAAAAATGAAAAAAAAAAAAAAAAAGAAAAAAAAAAAAAGAAAAAAGAAGTCTTACTATCTAAATACTTTATGATTTTTCTTCATCTTTTTCTCACATTTTTGTGATGAAAAAGTTTTTAATTTTTTTAATTAAATTTTCTTCACTAATTTTTTTAACATATTTTTCTTTACATTTTTTTAATTATCTATTAAGAGAAAACTTTTTCCAAAAAAAAAAAAATTTTTTTTCCACACTATGTTTCCTGAAACAAACCGGCCACTGTTTCCAAAATAAAGAAGAAAACGGTACTACTAAGTAACATTCTATTAGACATATATTCAAAATAGGCTTCCTTCCTATTAATCATAAACTATGTATAAGTTGTGTTTCCTAGTTCTATTTAGCTAGGACTTTTACTTCTAATGTATTTCCTAGTTCTAATCTGCTTGGGATTTGTCTCTTGGACAAATCTATAAATTGTACACTATTCTCACATTAATGAGACAGAAAACATAAGATTGTTTTCCCCACTGGAAACTTTCATGGTATCAGAGCCAATTGTCTGAAATTTCTCAAAATGAGTAACGACAATATTGGCAATGTTGATAATGACATGGTGGAAGAAAGCCATGTTAACAAAATAAAGAAAGATGCTTATTATGTGGCATCCATCGATGGACTCGGATTGATTCTAACAACGATCCCAGATTGAAAGAGACAGCATACGTATAATAATTATGCAGAATGGGCAAGGGCCATGCGCATGGCCTTGCGATCGAAGAAGAAATTGGGATTCATTGATGGAATAATTCCAATTCCTGAAGGTGATCCAGAAAAAGAAGAAGAATGGTGGGAGATCAATAATCTTGTAAACTCGTGGATTCTCAATACTATCGAACCCTCTCTCCGATCCACAATATATCATTCAGAGAGAGTCGATGAATTATGGATAGCCTTGAAGGAACGATTTCTCGTTGGCACCGACCCCGAATATATGAATTAAAAGCAACTTTGGCAAATTGTAAGCAAGGCGGTGATTCAAGTACACGTGTATTTTTCACGTCTAAAAAAGGTATGGGACGAACTACAAAATTATACTCAACTTCCGCTCAAAGACATGCATACGTGATCTATTGAATTTTATTATAAAAGAAAGAGAAAACGAGAAGGTTTTCCAATTTTTAATGGGATTGAATATTGCAATTTATGGCACTCGTTCGTTCTCATATGATCCAACAAGAACCTATACCCAAATTGCGTACTGTTCTTGCTCAAATCAGTAAAAGAAGAACAACACAAAAATTCGACACGGAAAGAAGATTATTCGGAGATGGCGCCGCCTTCGCCAGCTGCCGGAGCCAGCTGCCGCTGAACCCCAGAAAAAAAATCCTAGATTTTTTTTCTTCATCTTTCTGCTCCCATTGCAGACGCTAGCGGCCACGACATCACCGGCTGCTTCCAACTCATTGGCTATCCGGATTGGTGGCCTCGGACTTCTCCAAAAACAGGCGGCCGCGGCTCCTCACCGGCGACCCGAAATTCCTGGCGTGGAGGCCGATCCAGGACAGCGCGCGGCGGCAGACAGCCCCAGGAGGTGGCTAGACCGCGCGAAGGAGGAAGAACGGCCGAGGCATGGGCCTTCTCTGCAACAACCGCCGCAGCTCCCGAACCTTCTGCTCGTCGGCGCGCTGGAGAAGACGAAGGGGTCGGGCCGATCTACAGTGCCGGGTCGAGCTTCGGGCCAACTTCCAGCAGAAACGGGCCGGGCCGGGCCGGGCCCGGGCCCCTTTCCAGCTTTGACCGTTGACCAGTGGTCAACCCTGTTGACTGCCCTCCAAAACTCAAATAATATGCAATTTGACAAGCTATCTGGTATGGCAAATTTTTGGATTTTAGATTCAGGGTGTTCTAACCATATGACTGGTAGGAAATGTTTTTTACAAAATTTACATCCTATCTGTCCGCATATTATTGGGTTATCTAACGGTGCCAAAACTTTTGCTATGCACGAAGGAATGGTCTCTTTAAGTCCTACATTACAACTCCACCGAGTGTTGCTAATTCCTGAACTGACCTGCAATTTAATTTCTTTGTCTCAATTGGCAAGAGATTTGCAATACTTTATCACACTTTCTGACAAATTTTGTGTTATACAGGACCGTATCTCGATGAGGCCGATTGGAGTGGGTGAGTAGAGGAATGGGATCTTCTTCTACAAACCTTTGGAATTGAAGGAATTATACACTTTCTCTAGCATAGTTCTTGATTCAAGCACACTATGGCATATAAGGTTGGGACATCCTTCAGATTATGTAGTCAATCATTTTTTGGGTAATTCTAAAGACTCTACAACTAGCACATCACCTTGTAATATTTGTGTACGTGCCAAACAAACTCGTGATTGTTTTCCTCTTAGCATCAATAAAGCATCTACAAGTTTTGACCTAATTCATTGTGATTTATGGGGCCCATATAAATCCAAATCCACTATAGGTGCTTCATATTTTCTTACTATCTTAGATGATTATTCTAGGGCTATTTGGATATATTTACTGTCAAAAAAAAGTGAGGTTGCTTCTATTCTTCAAGATTACCTTACCATGATCAAAACCCAATTTCACAAAACTGTAAAGACAATCCGTACCGATAATGGGACAGAATTTGCACCCCTTAGGTCGTATCTTACTACCCATGGCATAATCCACCAAACTACTATTCCTGGCACACCACAACAAAATGGAAGAGTTGAACGCAAGCATCGCCATATCTTAAATGTAGCTCGGGCATTACGATTTCAAGCCAATTTACCTGTAAAGTTTTGGGGAGAATGCATTTTGACGGCTGCCTATCTCATTAATAGAACTCCCTCAAAGTTGTTACAAGGTAAGACTCCTTATGAATTACTATACCATGCAAAACCATCCTACTCTCACATTAAAACTTTTGGGTGCTTAGCTTATGTACATAACCATGATATCCCAAAAGATAAATTTCAAACCCGCAAAGAAACCGTGTGTCTTCCTTAGCTACCCTCTTCATAAGAAAGGATGGAGATTTTACGACTCGCAAAATGTAAAAAATTCTTTGTGTCCCGAGATGTGATTTTTGATGAAACAAAGTTTCCATTCCATGACCATTCAGGTACTTCCACTTCTACAGACTTCACACAATCTTACAATTTTGGGGAACAAGTTTTGGGCTCCAAACCACAAAATATCCCAAAGAGGGGGAGTTTAACACACAACACACCAAGCCCGGATCAAACACATCCTCTCCACGACCCCACCTACAAACCCGGATCCACCAAATCCTTCCAGCAGCCCCACTAACCCACGACCCCCATCTCCACTTTCGGACCCCGATCCACACCCACAACCCCAAAGCAGCCCTCGGGGCCTCCGCAAGGCCCACCACCAACCTCTCCAGCCGCCTCTCTCCAAACTAGTCCCAATAATACTCCCCGCCCGCTTGCCGCAAGAAACTCCGCAAATTAATGCCCCCAAGACGAAGCACTCGAATTAAACATATTCCGACTCTAGCTCCAAGATTATGATTGCAATGCCATATGGAAGTCCTCTATATCCCATTCCGCCTCTCGCTCTCTCACCCTCTTCGGATCTCTCGAGTACGTCCCTTTATCCTATCACAAAATTTGTGGACTATAGTAAATTTTCTAATACACACAGGCAATTTTTAGCATCTGTGGCAACAGAATCCGAGCCTACCACTTACTCTGCGGCAGTCTCCAATCCTCTCTGGCGCACTGCTATGCGTCAAGAGATTGATGCTCTTGAACAAAATGGTACATGGAATTTAACCTCCTTACCTCCTGGAAAACGTGCACTGGGGAGTAAATGGGTCTACCGGATAAAGTACAAAGCCGATGGCACCATCGAGCGATATAAAGCCCGCTTGGTAATTTTGGGAAATACACAAATGGCAAGTATTGATTTCACAGACACCTTTGCTCCCGTTGCCAAAATGGTCACCGTTCGTACTCTCCTTTCCGTAGCCGCTGCTCGCAACTGGCCTATCCATCAAATGGATGTTCACAACGCCTTTTTGCATGGAGATTTACAAGAAGAGGTATATATGCGACCACCTCCAGGATTTCATCCCCGTTACAAAGGACAAGTCTGTCGTTTAAAGAAGTCTTTATATGGTCTTCGCCAAGCCCCTCGATGTTGGTTCTCCAAACTCACCACCGCTCTCCGTCGGTATGGTTTTTCTCAGTCTTATGCAGATTACTCTCTTTTCACATATTCTCGAGGGAATATTTATCTATGTGTTCTTATTTATGTGGATGATTTACTCATTACTGGAAATTCCCTATCCACACTCGAAAAATTCAAAGCTTCATTACACAAGTGCTTTCACATGAAGGATTTGGGCTCGCTCAAATATTTTTTGGGCATAGAAATTGCGAGAAACTCCACGGGATTATTTTTATCCCAACGAAAATACACCTTGGAAATTCTCTCTGAAATGGGTTTATTAGGTGCCAAGCCGGCATCTACTCCTGTGGAACCTAATCATCACTGGCAAAAGCATCTTGGCTCATTGTTTGACAACCCAGATCGCTACCGAAGACTCATAGGCAAGCTAATATATCTCACACTTACTCGGCCCGAACTTGCATATGCTGTACATACACTTGCTCAATTTATGCATGCCCCTCGTCATGCTCATTGGGATGCTGCTATCCGAGTTGTCCGTTATCTGAAAGGGAGTCCTGGACGTGGCATTTTTCTTTCTTCTAACTCTTCTCTTTTGTTAATCGCATATTGTGACTCGATTGGGCCACTCGCCCGATAACTCGCCGCTCTCTCACCTGGTTATTTTATCTCTCTTGGTGGGTCCCCTATTTCTTGGAAGACAAAGAAACAACATACTGTTTCTCGTTCTTCTGCCGAAGCTGAATATCGCTCTATGGCTATGACTTTATGTGAACTTAAATGGTTATCTATTCTTCTGCGTGATCTTCATGTTCCTGTCACTCGCCCCATTCCATTACATTGTGATAACCAGTCGCTCTTCATATTGCTGAAAATCCCTGTTTTCCATGAACGCACTAAACACATTGAAATAGATTGTCATTTTGTTCGTGATGCTTTTCAAGACGGTTTTATCTATCCCCGCTTATATTCAAGTGAGGAGCAACCTGCCGATATTCTTACTAAAGCCCTTCATCCGACCCATTTTCATCGATTAGCTTCCAAGTTGGGCATTTCTGATCTTCATGCTCCAACTTGAGGGGGAGTATTAGACATATATTCAAAATAGGCTTCCTTCCTATTAATCATAAACTATGTATAAGTTGTGTTTCCTAGTTCTATTTAGCTAGGACTTTTACTTCTAATGTATTTCCTAGTTCTAATCTGCTTGGGATTTGTCTCTTGGACAAATCTATAAATTGTACACTATTCTCACATTAATGAGACAGAAAACATAAGATTGTTTTCCCCACTGGAAACTTTCACATTCAATTTCATATAGAAAGATTAATTATTAATAATAGTGATAGTATTTTCTTTGGTTGCAAATCCCATTGTTCAAAATTTCTGTTAATAATTTCTTAAGAAAAATTGTTGATATAGTTATTGACAACATAACATTTTCCACGAGGACATTAAGGTTGGCACAGTAAATTAAAAAAATGGATTAAAGATTATTGCATGAACATTGTTCATATATGTGGGTTGAGGAATTGCAAAACAAGATTCGAGTCTGCTGATGAAGATGAAAAGATTACAGAAATTCAAACTGCTTTTTGGAAGCCTACTGGGGAGATGTGTTTTACTCTCTGTTTGACTAATTAATACACTCGGATTTCGATAATTAGAAGCTAAGAAAAGGACAATTTCATTTTCCTAAAATGTCTGTCGATTAGTTTGTTGTTTACTAAGAAAGATGCATTTGGTGCGGCGAGGCGATATTTCAAAGGATGTCTGTAGACTTTGGCTGGAGCTGAACTCGACTCAACTTGCCATGTCTCTGTTTTTAGTTGCTTCTATTCTATGTGAATTTTTCATTCGCAATTTAATGCATTTTCCATTCGCAGTTTATTGCCAAAGAGGTACTTATCGAGGATCACATGTTGAATGGTTAGTGAAAAAGCATAAATTTCTTTTTATAAATTTGAATAATTATTTTCCAATCAGGTCCAAACTTGATTTTTAATATAGTATTATCTAAGTCGTATAGTTTAATATTTAGTCACTTACATATATTTGTAGATATCTTGTCATGTTTTATTTTAGACTCCTTGTCCATACGGTATCTTTTGAGATAAAATTAAGTTTAAACTCGATTTTTAATATAATATAAAAAAGTCCTATAATTTAATGGGTGCCAATATATCTAATTCGGGAATACGAATTTATAACGCGAAAAAAATTATTATTTTTCCTTATCTTTCTCTCTCTATATAGTTTCTCTCTAACTTCTCTCTACTCTTTTGCCACTCTAAAACTAAAATCTTTAACATTGAACTTGAATTTGAAGTACATACAGATCATTATGAAGAATTTGTAGAAGAAAATATTAATTTAGATGTAAGAAAAGTTAAAAAAAAAAAAATTTTAAACTATGCGAGGGTCGTCCGTTCGGGCGACCCGAATATGGGCAGATCGCCCAGATGGGCGACCAGCACACATTCGGGTCACCGGCCCGGGCAACTGACTCACGTTCGGGTCGCCGGCCCGAGCGATCCGAGGTGTTTTTTTTTTTTTTTTTTTAAGGAAGAAAGAATTTTTATAGGTATTTGAAAAACTTGAAACATGAATAAATCTGCGATCGGAAGTCCGTTTCACGCGTATGACCACTCGTTTTGACTGTTCTCGTAAAAAGGAACGCAACGGCATCATCGAAAAAGTGATTGGGACGCGTTTCGGGGCAAAAAAATCATTTCGTATAGTCGAAAACTTTGACGGGGAAAAACTTTGCGTTCGGACGTTCGATTGAGGCTATTCTTGTAGGCATTTCGGGTATTTTTTCGAGACCTATGCGTTGGAAACATTATTAACAGTTTCCCACTGACTGTTTCCACAAAAATCTCCTATTTTCGTTTTAATTTATATTTTTGTAATTTTCTAATACTTTCTCTCTTGTTAACTAAAAAATTCCGCCACCAATTTGAAAATTAAACAGAGGAGCAGTCTCTTTTTGCTCTAATTAAAAATTCAAATAATTGAAGTTGGTAAATATTGGAATTCTTTTTGCACGCAATTTTTTTGCCCTGAAACGTGTCCGGATCACTTTTTTGACGATGTCGTTGCGTTCCTATTTACAAGAACCATCAAAACGAGCGGTCATATGCGTGAAACGGACATCCGATTGCAGAGTTATTCATGTTTCAAGTTTTCCAAATACCTACAAAAATTCTTTCTTCCTTAAAATAAAATTAAAAAAAAAGTCAGATCGCCCGGGCCGGCGACCGGGATATGTTCTGGTCGCCCATCTGGGCGATCCGCCCATATTCGGGTCGCCAGTTTTGGAAAAAAAATTTGTTTTAACTTTTCTTACATCTAAATTGATATTTTCTTCTATCATAATGATCTATATGTACCTCTAATTCAAATTCAGTTTTAGAGTGAAGAAGGAGTAGAGAGAAGTTAGAGAGAAACTGTGTAGAGAGAGAAAGATGAGGGAAAATAATAATTTTTTTCGTGCTATACATTCATATTCTCGAGTTAGATTTATCGGTCCCTAATTTAATATTAAGTCACTTATTTTATACATATCCAGTTATGCAGAATTTTGAAGTTTCGATTTTCCTTGAGTTTATGAAATCCAATGAAGTTGTCTTAGCGAGTTTTACAATGTGGTATTTATTTAGCCGCATTCATCGCTCTCATAGCTAACTTGGCTCGAAGCTCAGTAACAAATATGCTTTAGAAACATCTATTGATTTTATTAATGCACATTTAATTTTCTTGATAACAACCAAGACAAAGATCACCATTACCATTAGTAATTGTCTAAAATGATGTTCTTTATTTGATTTTGATAGATTGGTATACAACAGTTGTCCGGCCTGTTGCTGGGCTAATGAATTCAAGTCACAATCAAACGTCGTCGTGGAGGCTTATATAAAAATCACAAATTCGACTAAAAACTGTACAACTTTTCTAGAAAGGACCAGTAGATTTTACATAGAACAATTTAGAGTCCTAGCAATTATAACTCACAGTTGTACTAATAGAACTGAGTTTTATGATATTGGCTGCTCTTGTCTGCTTTTTCCTATCAACCTTATCTGTTGGCCTAGGTTTCCTGCAACTTCCTTCATTGGATTGATGATCAATTTTGTTCATGTAACTAGTCTCTAATTGATCCTTAAGGCCACTAGAGATGACATGATGGGTTGTTTTCTTCATGAGTATTCTGTAATTTGAATGCTGAGAAACAGCAGCAGTGCCTTTTGCACATGCTGGAAAATTAGAATTGCAAGCTAGATGAATCAAGGATTTAGCGGAGAGTTTATCATAATTCAGCCCACAACAAAGTTTAATCTTTTCTTCCTCACAGAGATTCTTGTGAACCTGTAAAAAGAGGAAATCATTTCAGCTAGATCATATTGATTCCTTTGTATATTTAGTAATTTTTGGCATGCAGAAAGGAGCTAAAAGTTTTTTTCCCGAAATTATAAAAGAAAATCATAGCACCAGACTGGCTTATAGCCATACTCTAATATCATAATATCACGTTTAACCGACCCGCATGCTCCAAAACACAAGTCTATCTCATAGTTCTGTCAACGTTACAATTCTTAACCTATCGTATATACATCATACTTATCCTATATGGAATAAGGGTGTTACAAAGTAACAAGCCAAAAAAGACACTTTTCAGCACTTATACCTTAAGATAGACATCCATTGCTTCATAAATCATGTCGTGAGAATCTCTTGCAAAATCTGGTAATGTGGTTGCTAATGCCAAAAACTTGGAAGGTTTAAGATTAGGATCAGGGGCTACTTCTGCAAGATAAAGATCAATCAAGAAAGCAACTTTCTTCAATTTATGCATTAGAAAAAATTCTTGGACTAGAAATTGCTTTTGAAGCCTGAGGATCAAATTCACATCATAGGCATAACTTTTCCCCCTTGGAGAAGCAAAAAGCAGATCATCCAATGTGGCTTGATCCAACAAAGAACCAATCAAATTTTCCAACTTTTTCACATGGGATTTGTTTATTTCTAAAGATAAGGAACATTGAAGAAGATGAATTAGCCCTTTAATAGGAATAAGGAATCTGTTTAGCAGATGCAGAAGATTGACTAAGGTTTCAAGAACTTTGATCTTCTCCTGAGCTGGTGAAGCTCCAAGAAACTTGGACTTTTGATAGTGAAAAAAGAAGGAAGATATGACAATGTTATCCATCTTTTGGACAATCATTGTCTCAACTACCTTTTCAAACAAATCAATGTTCAAGAATTCAAGATCTTTAAACCAAGAAATGCTAGAAGTTTGATGAGAACTAATATTGCTTGATCTTTCAGTACTTATGTCCCCTGAAAATTGTATGCAAGAAGAATCTTCTGAGGAAGAAGAATCAAGGACTGAAGTGTAAATCCTTCCAACAATACATTCCAAGAGTTCTTGAAGTAAATATGAAGATTTCATTAAAGGTAGGAGCTTTTGGCACTGTTTCAAGCAATCAAGTAGGTCAGACCAATCCCATTGATGAATCCCCTTTAAGTACTCTGCCTTTGTTTGGGTTATTAGGCAGGATTCTCCCCTGTTATTTCGATTCATTTCCATGAAAACAGCAGCAAAATGGAGTGGCAATGAGTTAGAGGGAGTAATGTTAAGTTTGCCTCCATTGTAGCAGTAGTTAGAGATTAGTTCAAAAGCCTCAGCACCACCTGGAAAATCATGGAATATTAATTTGAGTCTACTTCTACTAGTTGTACCTCTTAACTTACTGAATAGTTTTCTCAATCTACCTGAGAATGGAGCAAGAATTTCCTGCAAGAATTTATGGTCAAGATGACATAAATATAAAGAATTGAAGCATTATTGAAAAAGAAAGGACAAATGTAAAGCAAAATGTTTATTACCTTGTTAAGGAAAAAGGTCTCTTGGCCATTGACATCTATCTCAAGGTTGCAGCAAATTTGCATGATTTTATAGATGTGCAAAACACAAATAAATGAAAGAATGATTTTGTCAAAGATGAACTGATGCTGCCGAAGTGATGAATGGAAGGAATCGCAGAGACTTTTAAAAGCTCTCAGCGGAGTTTTTTGTGGGTGGAATGCGAGGAATAAGAAGCCTCTAAAACAATACTAAAAGATAGATAAATGGGCCTTGAAAATCATGGAATATTGCTTTGACTCTTCCCATTCATATTATCTATCACGAGAATTAAGAAATTAGAATTTGATTTTGAAATTTTTACATTGAGTTTTAAAAAAAAATAGAATGATCTTGACTGTCATTAATATTTCTAATAAAAATTTTTAAACAATCATTTAATTTCAAAAGAAAAAAGAAGTATATATAAGAAAGTATCCATTAATACTCTTTTAATTGACTAAAGTGACAAATAATTTTAAATGAAAAAGACATTTAAATAACAAATAATATGATAAGGAGGGGAGGAGTAAAATAATGGGGACAGTCACAAAAAAGATAAAAACAACTACTATCTTGATCTTCCAATGGAGAAATGAAGAATAGTCATCTCATGTAACTCCAAATCCTATATTTTGTGCTACAAATAGCAATTGATTCTTTACTTTTTGCCGCAAATTTTGGGGGGTTAAACTGTATTAATTTAATGGTAGCTAGATCCCACCAATGATCTTTTCTTTGACTTGTATAAAGAAAGGTGTAATATGAGATTAGTTTCAGTTGAAGAAAATATGATGAATGAAAAAGAGAAACAAACACCAATGGAGAAGAAACGCGACAATGGCTGAAAAATCCCTCTTCTTCAAAGTCAACCATTAGAGACAAACTTCATTACCATAATTCTGTCCAAGTAGAATTCTTGCATGTTTTTTAACCTATAGCATAACATCTGTGAGATTGGTACTTTTGTTTTCTAGAGTGAGATTTAACTTACTTACCCCCTGCAACAGAGAATAGTTATACAATTGGATAGGCAACGGAAGATCAAATATCACATTCTCATATTCCTTTGTACTCAACCAAAGAGCAACAGACTGATTAATATAAGAAAAAGAAACTGCAATTCCCCAGTCTTAAATATCAATGTATGAATAATGCATGCCCCTTTTGGACTCACCAAGTAGTAGAATAAGAAATAAAGTTTACATCCAGGAAACATCTGGAACGTACTTCCAGGTGTGCATCACAAACTTCAAGCAAATTTGTTGAGCTACGACTCAATAATTTGACAACAATTGCTTGTTCCTTAAACTATGTTCTAGAATTGGTTTTATTATTTCTGTTTTTTTTCCTTCTTTTCTGAATCCTTTTTAGTGATTTTTTCCCCTTTCCCCTAGGTGGCGGACCGGTAAAAGGGAGGAAGAGGTGTTGCAGCATCATGTTGATGGTTGAGCACCGGATCTCCGCACTAGATAAGCACTTCGATACCTGAAACCTTCCATACTGTGGCCAGATCTGAAACATTATACCGACACACAAGTATTACTTGTATTGCTTGCTGTCCTGATCAATCTTTCTCTCGGCCAGAGAGATGGGATCCTTTGAAAATAACATCTCAATACCCGTAAAGCTCAGTATCCATTGATCTGAGTCCTTGGAGTAGGGCCCATCAGCCGAGAAAAGGGCACTTGACCGCGGTTTGGAACTCCCCGCTGCCCTGACAAACGATCAGTAGTAGCAGGATCAGAGACTGACTTCGAGAATGCTTGTGCAAGCTCAACTGCTGAAGCTGCCTTCCCATAACGGACTCCAGAAGCCTCGGGCAAAGCTGGTTTTGCATGCTCAGCAGGCTTGCGCCAAGTCTCTGGAGAAGGTCGCCTCTCCTGTTGCTGCTGCTGGTGGTGTTGTTGCTGCTGCTGCTGCTTATCAAACTCCCTTTTGTTCTTCCAATTCTCACTTCGCCAGTTCCTCCTCTGAGCATCTGTTCTCTCGACATCTAAACGGTGATCCCGCCCTTCTGAGCTCTTACCTGCCCTATGATCAGCAGAAACATTTTCTGGCCTATCATTGAAACGAGCAGGAGTGGCATGTGTGGATGCTCTCTCAGTTTTGGTAGAATCCTGTCTGCTCCTATACACAACATCGATGGTACAAGATTTTATCAAACAACAAAAGTTCTCAAATCAATTTTCTTTTTGAAAACAGTTCCTGGAAATCCAACTACATCGAATTCTGATGAAAGAGAACAGAGTTATTAACAGGAGTACTGGCTATTAACCTGTGTTGAGGATGAACCAAGTCTTCAGCTTTTGCAGAAACATTATCAACGCCACGTTCTTTGAGGACCTGAAAGCGGGATCAGCAATTAGCCCAGATTTAAACAGGATAATGAAAATAATCCCAAAGGGTTCTTTTTTCTTAAAACAGGGATAGAAAATTGCGTAGTGTGCAACTTAATTTTCTGTGCACTGAGAAGATCCCAATGACAGTAAAGAGGACTTACCAATTCCCTTGGACGAGCGCCCCCAAACAACATGTTCCTGCTCCAATCATAAGCAACAAAACAGTAAGAAAGCCAAATTCATTCCTCCAACAAGAAAGAATGAGAGTTTAAGGTTTTGCGGTCTGAACAGTAGCAACAACAAAAACACCAACGGGCTTTTCAGCACACCAAGAGCAATGGAGGACCAGAAATATTCAGTAACAAACAGTTCTGAGGAACCAAGACAGAAAGGGGATCACATTTGGCAATGCTCCCACTATTTACAGAATAATCGGCGCAAAACGTATCCAGCAGGACTGCAGAAATAGACTATTAATACAAATTTCTTAAGCACTTTTTCAGGGGGGAATCACTTTTTACAGAAAAGTGAAGAATAGTAAATAAAATTAACTTTCCTTAATATATTTTTTTTATAAGATAAACTGACTCATGGTTAAACTAACAATAGGTAGCAACCAATTGTCCAATTAATGTGAGCAGAAAAGTTCCTCTTGAATCCTACAAGTTCCTCACACTAAAGAAAACATGTATGTATAACTTCACTGCATGCTTCTTTACTCTCTCTATTTTCTTCCTCTCTTATTCAGAACGAAAACAACCATAGTCCACAAGGTTGCATCTCTAACCAAAAAGACATACATAAACATCTAATTATAAGGATCTTTCCTCATATGCAAAGGTAATTTGATCCATTAATTCTATATCACATCACTTGAGGATATAGGAGTCAGACCACCGAACTATGGGACAACTGGCAGAAAAGTGAAACAAAAAGTAGCCATCAAATAGACAACAGTCACAATTTTAAAAAAACACACTTAGAGGGTCCAAAACAAAGAAAATATCAAGAATCTAGTCAAACACACTGGGATGCTAGTTATTTATACATGACATTTGCAATCAGTTCTCCTTCCCCATGGAAGTAATTGCTCAACTCGTGTCATAACTCATAGTTGCTTGCTATGCTAGCTTATGTTCCATCTAGGATTTCACCAAAAAAGATCCTGACAGATCAGTGAAATTAAAAAGGAAAAAAGAAGAGCAAATAAAGGACACAAATACCTTTCGAAGAAAAAGGGGAAAAAAAGGAAAAGGACAAGTACATAAATCAACAAACTACCTTTTGCTTTCAGTGTCTCCTTCAAATTGCTCAAGAGGCTCCTTTCGGGGCTTCAGATTTAACTTTGGACGCTCTACTACAGGATTCCCTCCCTCAGATCCTAAAACCCCTACTTTAACATGATTCTTGTTTCCATGAGCTTCATTGTGGTTTTCTGCGTGGGCCGGAGCACTTGGTTGGTGATATACCTATAAATCAGAAAAAAAACAGGGATATAACATAAACCTCACATTATTATCGTATAGCTTTGAATGCAAACCTAGTAGGTACCAACCTACCTGCTTATCCTCCATGGGCGGTTCTAAGTTCTCTATTGGCTTGGATCTTGGAAGTAACTTCAACTTTGGCCTCTCTGATGGTTCAGAAGCAGGTGTGGCTGAATGCAAGTCAGAGAAAGTAGGCCTTCCAATGGAATGCGGTGGGTGAAAACCATTGCCATTACTTGACGGACTCCTTTCATTTGCCTCCGTATATACAAGATGCCTAGCCCTCTCACAGGTGGGTATTTCCTTGCCAGCCCCTCGAATCCCATCACTAATGTTCAGACTCTTTTCAACCTTCTTTTGTATTGCCAAATCATGGGAATCCCTACCCCCAATCATATCGTGATTATTGTATGCATTTTTATTGTACACATCATCATACCTTGAATGGAATTCATTCTCGCTTTCCGGATGCCTAATGACTTCAACATCAATCTGGGGGCTAACCTGTTGCTTGGAATGCCATCGGCCAGATGAGACCTTTTCAAGTGCACTGGCATGGGCCAGCTTCAATGCAGCATCAGGAGCCGAAAAAGAAGCAGGAGCAGGGTCCTTTCCACCTGCTGCCTCCTTCCTCGCTCCCCATGCATTTGGATATGAACCAGGAATCACCTGCCCACTCTGTCCGCCCACATTCTGAGAATTCAAACCTACCCCATTGCTCCCCGCAAAACCTTGGGCACTTGCTCCAACATTATTTACCTCAGTAAACCTGCCTGCATAAGAACTGCTGCCAGTACTGCTTGAATATTGGGAACCAGGAGTTGAGGCCGGCCGACTAGTGGCTCTTCCTGCAGCTGAATATTCTATTTTCGGTTCCACAACACGACTTGGAAGACCACGAAGGCTCTCATCACTGACTGTTCGGCGAGGACCTGATGTTCCATCCAAGGGCTTCCGCTCATCCTCATCGAAATTCCTGCCAATGTGGGTGCTATGACTTAAAAATGGAGTCTTGTCCTCGAAGTTCCTAGCATTCCCAGCAGAACCAGGACGCAATCGGTGGTCAGACCTTCCCATCTGGTTTCCCCATGATGTCTGCCGGTCATAGCCACCACGATCAGATGGCCTCACCATTCTGCCAAATGGGAAAATTTCAACAGGACGCTTTAATGAATAACAGTAAAATCTAGAAATCATCCACAGAAGCTACACAAAACTTATAAATGCCAATTAGTTTAATAAGATAGATTAGATGCAGGTTCTTTGAACAACTAAACTTCTCTTTAAAGTTAACTTAGGTGTACCGCTAAATAGATCTCAAATATGCTTGTAGAAATAATAGATCTAAGCTACTCAGGTATTCGAATAATAAGACTCTGAAACTCAATTTTAAAAAAGAAAGAAAATGAACCGAACCCAAATCAGGGAATATATAGATAGAATCGCAGCAAATTCGAACTTAATACGAAGCTGAACAGTAATACATCAATTTCCACACAGAGCTATCGTCCTAAATAAATAACTTCAGCACTGAAATCTGAAAACGTAGCGAGAACAAACAGTTAAAGAGGAAAACCTAAAAAGAAAAAATTGGGAAGGGAAAAGGCAAAAAGAAGAAACATACACGCCAGGAGCAGACGGGAGAGGGAGATCGGAAGGGATGGAACCGCCATGGAAGTCCTTGAGAGTCATGGTTGCCTTCTTCTTAGACATATTTACCGAGTAAATTACAAAAAACTGATTACTCCTCCCCTTATTCGTGTCTCTGAAATCGGAGAAGATGCCCAAAGGTAAAAGAGAAGAAGAGGAGGAGATACACCCAAACCCAAGCAAGCAATACTACTGGTCACAGTAGTAGTGATTGCAGGAGAGAAAGAGAGAAGGAGAGAAGAGAAAACGAGGGTTTGGGAATTTTGGATATATGTTTGCGTTGATTCTACTCTGTGTCTGTGAAGGGACGGGTGGCGGTGACAGGTGAGGTGAGGCGGTGGTGTTGCTATTTCCACTCCTAAATACATTTTTTGTTAATTACGTTAAAGTACCCTCATATTTCATATTCTTTTCACTTTAGTACCCTAACATTATGTTTACAACACTTTAGTACTTTCTGTTATATGACATTTCAAAAAATTTCTTTAATAACCAAAATACCCCTTTTAACCTAAAGACTAATTTACAAAAACAAAACAATATTATTTTCTTTATTATTAGAAAGTTATTAACATTTTAAAATAGAAAGCTATTTTTTTAATTACTTGGAGCAACTTATTTGACATAAATTTAATTATATTTATCTTTATAAATTTATTTAAAGTGAGTAAATCTAACTAAGTTATGAAATAATTAAAATATTTTAAAATTAAAATTATTTTTTATATTTCTATCTTCTCCAAACTAAAATAATTTTTATGCGAAGAAACTCAATTTTAAAGATTTATTTAGTTTGGTTTGATTTTATAAAATAGAAAAATAAATTTCCTTAAATAGCAAAACTAAGTTTCTATAAATGAAACTAATTTTATAAACTACTAATTCATAAAAAAATAATAAATAATAATATAAAACACTATGTCACTTTAATAAAACTAATTCATTTTTTAAATGGTTCTAGCATATTTAGTAATTTTGAGGGTAAAAGTGACTTTTTGCATAAAAAACTAACACATTTACCATTGATCATTAGTCAAAGGTACTAAAGTAACATAAAATAACGTTAGGGTACTAAAATGAAATTTTATAACAAATGTTAGGGTACTTTAATGTAATTACCCTTTTTTCTTTCTCTTTTCTTTAATATAGAATAGACTAAATCACCCTTAAATATGAATTTATTTTAGGCTTAGCCTAGTTTGGTTCGTGAAGGGGGAAGTGGAGGAGAAGGGGAGAGAGAGTGATACCATTTATTTCCACTATGAAAAACATATTCATTTACTCCAAAATTATTTGATAGGAATGAGATCCGTTTAGTTATAATGAAAAGTGGAAAGTAAATAGTTTTTATTATATGTAATTATTATATTCACTGCACAATACTAGAAATGTTATATACATGGAGTATGGGTTTAGTTTAAGATAAATTTGTAATTAATTAATTTGTAATATGATAAAATAGACTATTTAATGTCATTTACATTACAATCCATCTGTTTTGTAGAAACTAATTTGCCTTCCTCATTTATATCCATTCTACTTTTACGTTGCAACCAAAGGATGTAATAGGACGTAAATGTCTTGATGTACATCTTCTCATACTCCTCTCACTGATTTCACCTCAACCAAACTAAGGTTTAATTATCTTTTCCTTCTTGAATTTTAACTAAGATATAATTTCATTCTTTTATTTTGTATAAAGTATAAATACATTTTTATTGTTTATATTTTTATTATTAATTAATCCATACTATTAGCTTCAATAAAAAATTTATCAGAAAATAATGATGTTACGGTAAGAAGTTAAAATTTTCTTAAAATATCATTTTGCAAGTTTATTTGTTATTTATTATCATATATTAAAAAATATTCTTTATTATGAAAATTAGATTAATTAAAAAATTTTAGCAAGAGATAGTTTGAATATATGATAATAAGGGTGCATTTGGATTTAATTTAAAAATAAAAATCTTTTTGGTTTTCTAATTTGGACTCCACAGCTTCTCTCATGCAAAATCTACTTTTTACAAAAATCAAGTAAAAAAATTAATATTTCTCATTCTTAAATCTCCAAATGCACCAGAAATTAGAATAATACATGCAAAAAAAATATTTTAGGAAAACTCTAAATTTTTTACTACTAAAGTCTCGTTTGATAAAAGTGAAAACTGAAGTTTGAAGTTTGAAGTTTGATTTATTTAAATTCTTAATGTTGAATCTTAAAGCCTAGTTTGATAAATTAATTTACAGCTTAAAATAAATAAGTTAAGAATTTATTGTATTAAATGTGTTTGATAATAAATATTTTTTTGTTTGATAATAATTTTTACAAATCACTTTAATTGTAGTTATAAATTTTAAGTGAAAATTTTTAACTTAACTCTAAACTCTCAAATCTGAAAATATATATTATTTATAAAATTATAACACTTTTTTTATATAAATAATTAATACTGATTAATTAATTCAACATTTAAATTTAAACTTCAATTTTTCAGAGTTCAAACTTGAGATTCAGCATTCTGAACTTAATTAATTCAAACTTCATACTTCAGTTTTCAGTTTTATCAAACGAGACCTCTGAATTTTGATTAATTAATCACCGCTAATTATTTATATAAAAAGTATTATAATTTTTTACAAACAATATGTATTTTCATATCTAAGAATTCAGAATTAAAGTAAAAAGCTTCACTTAAAATTTATAACTACAATTAAGCACATTTTAGATAATTAAGTGATTTGTAACATTGTTGGACCAATTGCACTTAACATAATAAGTGCTTAAAAATTATTTATTGTCAAACACACTTAATTCAATAAGTTCTTAATTGATTCATTTTAAGAGGCAAATTAATTATCAAACAAGGCCTAAATCGTTATATTTTTTAAATTTTTTTTATTAAAATTGATATTAAGAATTAATTAATTGTAAATATACATAGGGATTAAATAGTACTTTAGACAGTAGAAAAATTTAACATTTCAATATAATATATGTCAAAAAAATTTATTTAATATTCACTTTTATTTATTCAGATTCAAACATTTCACTTTTTATATATGAAAGTGTGAAGCTGTGCAACCCAACCAATGTGGTGATTCTTTTAGATCCTTAAACTAAGAGCCCTTTGAATTGTGAATTGTAATATTAGGGGCAGAAAATGACCCCATCTTTCTACAATATTATTTACATGAACTCAAATAACATACTATGCATTCCTTCAAAAATAATAATAATAATAATAATAATATCCTATATATAGTATATGAAATTTATTTAGTTGATGAGGGAAAAAGATTCAATCAAACTAGAAAGGACTGTTCCCTAGCTCCATTTCTTGTTCTCCAAATCCGTCTCCATTTTGGTATATGAAATGTGCTGCTCTTGCTATATTTATTATATGCATTTTCACTGGTTCTTGCAGCAATTTACCACTAGAATTTCCATTGATTCTTTCCCAGGTTTCCATTATTATGTTTCCAACATATTCTCTAGCTTCTTCTTCTGAAACATTGGCCTCTCGCATGTAACACAGAATCGAAGAAGGTGCATCTCCTCTCTCTAATTCAGCCTAATTTTAATTAAAACAAAATTAAATACATATATATATATATATATATTTCAATTTTTTGATCAAAATCTCCAACAAAAATGAAAAATAATAAATCAAGTTCAAGTCCAAATTAAGTAAATTATTATTACCGCAGAAGTTCCTTGATCATTGCAAAGCCGAATTATGAGTGATGTACAGTAAATTAAGTCTCTGTTTTCTTGTAGAATTTCCGAAATGTCTTTTGTTGTTTGATTTGATATTCCTAGTATTGTATGAATAGCAAGCAGAGGGCCTGAAGATGATGTCCAACCATTGTCTAGGTACTCCTTAACTGATGGGAAATACAGCTTGTTGTACCACTTTGCTTCCAAGAGTAAGGAATTACAAAAATCTCCCCACTGACAAAGAAATAGAATGTGTTTAGCTTCTCTTGAATTTTGTATATATGTTTCATAATTCGATATAGATTACGATCAGAATTAGAATATGATTAAACTAGACTCTATCATGTAAGGCTGAAGCTATATGTCGACTCTTAAATGGTCAAATTTAAATATACAAATTTTGTGCATCATTTCACTATAAATTAATATTTATTATACTCAATAACTTATTTTTTATTTATTTGAGGGGGTCATAATAGAAAAATATATTAATTTTTACACAATGAATATAATTTTATACCACATGAATCTTGTAACAATTTTTCGGACATGGTTAACAATATTAAAAAAGTTAAATATCCATGTCCGTAAACTTAGGTCACATTGTTCAAGCCACGTAAATTCTTGTGATCTCTTTATTTCCTGATATTTGTGTGCTTTTTTGTCTTTTATTACTTCTGTTTTTTTATTGTAAATTCCGCAGCATAGAATACTATAAAATTAATAAGTAAAAGCTCTAAGCTACTAATCGAAAAAGATTTTGTTATGAACTCGATCTATGAGGAGGGAAATGAATCTTTGGACCATGCTTTACACAAAAATTCAGTATATTAATCATATTCAATGTGATTTAATATACTCTAAGACATAAATATCTCCGCTAGTAAATCGGGTTCACCACATAATTTTACAACGGTCCAAGTTTGTGTACTTACTGCTTTTTGTAGATATGGTAATACAGAGTTATTGAGGCCTTTTTCTTTCTGGATTTCAACAGCTATATCCTCTGTAGTATTATACAATGCCCAGAAACAGATCTTCATGCACTCTGGTAACTCTTCTATTTCCTCAGGCTTCCATCTAAAGTTGAAGATATTGAAAAAACAAGTTAAGATTTCAGTCAAAAAAAAAAAAAACAAGATTCTGCTATGGAAACATTGTGAATACAGGGTATATACTAACCTCTGCACAGCATTTGAAAAGCATACTAATTCTTCCAAGGAACCATAAATGTCATAAACATCATCAATTACCAATATCAAGTTAATGATTTTGCCTAGCCATTTCCTTAGACTTCCATATTCAGGTTCAGAGGCAATTCCCACTGCATACCGAAAACTTTCAACCAGTCTATCCCTTGAAAAGCTCAACTTTGCAGTTATTCCAAGGTTTAACCACCACCTACAAAAAGGAAATTTCAAAAATGTTATTCTTGATTATGATTAGATCAGAAGAAGGGAAATCGGCTCAAAATGTCAACCAAAAAAAAAAAAAAAAGATATATTTCTCCTTTTGTCACTAAACTTTATTTTTTACTTTTTGTACTCGTGAACAGTCTTTATACACTTTTGTTATGGACTAGGTCCACGTGCCTACCATACTAATGAATCATTTTGCTTGTATTAAGCCGCACCATCTTCAGGAAGAGCCGCTAGTCGGCCGGCCTCAACTCCTGGTTCCCAATATTCAAGCAGTACTGGCAGCAGTTCTTATGCAGGCAGGTTTACTGAGGTAAATAATGTTGGAGCAAGTGCCCAAGGTTTTGCTGGGGACAATGGGGTAGGTTTGATTCCTGGTTCATATCCAAATGCATGGGGAGCGAGGAAGGAGGCAGAAGGTGGAAAGGACCCTGCTCCTGCTTCTTTTTCGGCTCCTGATGCTGCATTGAAGCTGGCCCATGCCAGTGCACTTGAAAAGGTCTCGCCGATGGCGTTCCAAGCAACAGGTTAACCCCCAGATTGATGTTGAAGTCATTAGGCATCCGGAAAGCGAGAATGAATTCCATTCAAGGTATGATGATGTGTACAACAAGAATGCATACAATAATCACGATATGATTGGGGGTAATGATTCCCATGATTTGGCAATACAAAAGAAGGTTGAAAAGAGTCTGAACATTAGTGATGGGATTCGAGGGGCTGGCAAGGAAATACCCACCTGTGAGAGGGCTAGGCATCTTGTATATACGGAGGCAAATGAAAGGAGTCCGTCAAGTAATGGCAATGGTTTTCACCCACCGCATTCCATTGGAAGGCCTACTTTCTCTGACTTGCATTCAGCCACACCTGCTTCTGAACCATCAGAGAGGCCAAAGTTGAAGTTACTTCCAAGATCCAAGCCAATAGAGAACTTAGAACCGCCCATGGAGGATAAGCAGGTAGGTTGGTACCTACTAGGTTTGCATTCAAAGCTATACGATAATAATGTGAGGTTTATGTTATATCCCTGTTTTTTTTCTGATTTATAGGTATATCACCAACCAAGTGCTCCGGCCCACGCAGAAAACCACAATGAAGCTCATGGAAACAAGAATCATGTTAAAGTAGGGGTTTTAGGATCTGAGGGAGGGAATCCTGTAGTAGAGCGTCCAAAGTTAAATCTGAAGCCCCGAAAGGAGCCTCTTGAGCAATTTGAAGGAGACACTGAAAGCAAAAGGTAGTTTGTTGATTTATGTACTTGTCCTTTTCCTTTTTTTCCCCTTTTTCTTCGAAAGGTATTTGTGTCCTTTATTTGCTCTTCTTTTTTCCTTTTTAATTTCACTGATCTGTCAGGATCTTTTTTGGTGAAATCCTAGATGGAACATAAGCTAGCATAGCAAGCAACTATGAGTTATGACACGAGTTGAGCAATTGCTTCCATGGGGAAGGAGAACTGATTGCAGATGTCATGTATAAATAACTAGCATCCCAGTGTGTTTGAATACATGCTTGACATTTTCTTTGTTTTGGACCCTCAACTTATTCAGTGGCAAAAAGAAGTAAGAAATGAAATTTAGTGAGAAAAAGAGAAATATACCTTTTTTAAATGTCGTTTTGAGCCAATTTCCCTATTATATTAATAATAATATGAACAGTCATGGAGAATCTTTGCATAGTGTGCCATTACCTTGATAACTCCTTGAGATCTTCTTGATGTGAAGCTTGAACCATATTAAAGTTAAGCTTTGCAAGATCAACCAAGGCAGCAAAGTTTGTTTTATTCTCAGTTTCAAGTTCATAAATGTACTTGCTGATGTTAAACCAGTTCACTTTCCAGTGCAATGGAAGACTTAAAGTATTAAGGATTTGTTTGGCAAGTTCATGATCATCTGGGTATGCACTTATAACTTTCTTAAGATATTTAGAAGAGAACAATTTGGCATCTTTCAATATGTTTTCTTCTTCTGAGTGAAGATTTGAAGCTTGAAAAAGCTCCAACAACCCTTTCACATTTGAATCTTGGCTTGACAAGAATAATTTTCCATCTTTGTCCATGAACTCCAGAAAGATATCTGATATTTTAGCATAACAGAATCATGTTAATTAGGATTTTCTTTTATGTTGAAAAACCAAAATCATCTACTTTTTTTGGCATCTTAAGAAAGTACTCTAGTGAAGTACCAAAATACCTTCCTGAGGTTAATTAATTTCATTAGTTAATAATTTAATCATCTCCCAAGTGTCATCAAGTTACTGACCGCAACCACCCTCCCTACTTGATAATGATTTTCACTATATCAAAATGGATATCTTAGGGTGATTATCAAGATGATTACGTGTACTTAGCTCCATACTTATATACTATCTAAATTTCATATTATAAGGTACTATATTGTCTTTTTTAGAGTTTTATAATATAAGATATTTTTCATTTTTTAAAATCTTTTTTTCCAATAATATTCCTATTAATTTACACTCCTAACCCTAATAATTACCACTCATCATCTTATTCAAAATATTTTCTATTTAACTTTTAAACATTTCACATTGTTTTTTATGTTTTATCACTAATCTACTCACTATTTCACGTTTTCACAGAATTTTTTGATTTACATGAAATTAAAATCTATCTTATATTGCATATTATCTATCACCTTAGAACATGAGTAAGAATTATGAAAATGACTCAATACAAAAAATCCAAGTCACCATCCGGCCACCGGCCATTTATGTTGAGATTTTATTTTGGAAGAAGTTTGAATCTAAACTTCCAAGTTGGAAGTATATATACATATATATATTTATACTAAATTTAAAAATATAAAAGAAAAAGAAAATATAATTATTTATTGAAGTTACCTATAGATTGAGGCAATCTTTTAAAACTACCGACAATTTTCTTTCGATAAAAAATTGATTGTTAATTACTATCAAATCGATCGATCGGTAGAATACAATTTCCTGATAATGAAAATAATTACCAACTGGCCATATAAATGTTGAGATTTTGTTTTAGAAGAGATTTGAATTTGAAGCTTCAAGTTGAAAATAAATATATATATATATTATTAAATGAATGCTGGATTATATAAATATATATATATATATATATACTTATTCTAGGTGGGATTAGATTAACAGTGTTACCTTGGGAAGGAGCATAACCATGTTGCCTGAGAAGCCTATACCACATGGAAATAGAATAAAGGTCCTCTCTGTGGGAGCCACTCATAATCTTCTCCGGAAAACTTATGGGATTTAGTACTTCTCTTATTTCCTCCTCAAAGTAACTGGAAATACCAAGTTTGGAAATGGCATCTACCAACTCCAGCTTAGAAATCTGATCATTATTTTTGCAGAAAAAGATTTGTTTTGCTTCCTCTCTTAGCTCCTCAGCTGCTCTTCCTGGATTTAAAAAAAATATATGAATATATTGAGTAATTTTGCACATTAATTCATTGTTTATATTTTTTTTAAACAATTAAAAATTAATATTTTTAAAAGTATTATCGTTTCAAAAGTAACTTTCTAAAACTTCTTTTTAAGTTAAAAACAATTATTTACAAACAGTCAAAAATAATTTTTAAACATATAACACATATAATAAGCCGTCAACAATAATTTATACCTTAAAATAAATTAAAAATAATTATTTTTAAGTTATAAAAAATAGGCGTGAATGATGAATGATGGAAAGATGAATATGATGAATCTCACCGAAAATTTGCTAGCAAGAGATTGCTGGAAATCATCATATTTCCAGATATTTTTCTTGTAATTAGCTGTTCGCCTTTGGACAGTTTTATCAATCTGGCAAAATATTTTTGCCATGGGTACTTGCTGCAGGATGCAAGGGGCATGAAAAGTACCACTACCAGTGTTTATGCAGTTTGTGAATGAAGAAATCATATTTATGGAACGAAAACAACTAGAAGAGTACATTATTTGGAATATTTTGAGTAAAAAAAGTTAGTTTTTTTAATTTTGAGAAAAATAAATTTTTTTTTAATTAAGAGAAGAAAATACGATTAAAAAAAAAATGAGGAAAAAAGGTTTAAGTTGAAAGAGTTTTCAAATACAAAAATATTGAGGGGAAAAAAAAAAAGAAGAGACTTGGGTTGGAAGGTGTCCAAATAAATGGACGCAAAAATGTTGTGCTATTATTATGTTACTCAACCCTGAATCTGGTCGTTGCCAATTTCTGAATTCGATATTATTTATAGGTGAATGCATTGATGATGTATCACATCACAATCCCAAGGTTCATAACAGCCTTTAATTCAATAAAAGGTTTAATTCATTTGAAACATGGTGTGAATGATGTGAAAGTAAAGACAACACATGTTTCAGCCCAAAGAAATAATAATAACAAGTAAAGACCACATGAATTTCAAATATCTCAGTTTTTCAGTGGGCCGATAGCAAAGCTCATGTGTTATTTATTTATTTGAAAGGAAAGTTCATGTGTTATTAAGAGAGTACTTTTTATGATAGTGATGGTAATTATTTTAATTGTTCTTATTTAGCATAGTTAAATAATAGTATTTATTGTCATCTATTTGTTTAAAATCATCACAAATGTAATTATATACGTGATTACTAATTTTTATTTCAAAAATTATTTTATATTACAAATGATCCAATATATTAAAAATATTGTTCATTTTTTGTTTTATATAAGGAAAAATTTATAATTCAAGCTTAAGACATCTAGTTGAAAACGAGTGGGTCTAATATATTGTACTTTATATTAATTATATACCCTTGCTGAATTATTTGAATTTTTATTTGTGACTTATTATATATTTATATATTTCATATTTATTTAAATATTACTCAAAAAATATATAAGAAATAAATATTAATTCATATTTGTTAGTAAGAAATAGAAAATATTGATTTTACTTACATATATGTTTTTATGATACACGGAAATGTAAATATGGACATCGATAATTAATAATTCAATATATTTAAAAAGATGTGTTTTCTAAAAATAATTAAAGAAATGTAATTTAATTTATACATCAAAACTATTTTTGTAAGTTAACAAATAATTAATATCACATTTAAAACCAATAACTGCCAAACATTGAGTACCCTACCTTTTTCCATTTGTGACAAATTCACGATTCGGATTGTTTAATTAAGCTAAAACTATTTCAGTTGCTAAACACTCCTATTTTATAAACTTTAAAAGCTATTTTCATATCCAAACTGTGTAAAAAATAGCAATTACAACTCTTCATTCGTTTGAAGTATTTGCGCAAATGTTTAATCCTATAAACTTTACGTTCCAAATATCCAGTCTTGAGCGTGAGCAGTATGTTGAAAATCTCATATTACTAGAGTTTGAGAAATAATTATTTCTTATAAAGTTTAGACAATGCTCCTCTCTTGATGTTTTTTCTAAGGTAAATTAAGTTCAAACTTAAATTTTAACATATGCAAATATTGTCATAGTAAAAACATTATAAGGATCTAAGCCCCAAGAGATGTACGTCTGTCAATAATTCAGAAATCATTCCTCCAATTCAGGTGAAGAATTTGAATATCCTCCAAATATCTCATTGGTTTTAAGCATTCTCAACATATTTAATTGTGCTCAAGCAGGGACGAACCAGCGGGGGGCTCGAGTAGGCTTGAGTCCCCGAAAAATTTATAAAAGTTTAAAATTTTTAGTTATTTTAATTCAAGCCCTCCCCCTTCCCCCCCTCCCCCCCTCCCCCCCCCCAATTTTTTTTTCAATATAGCCCCACAAAATTTAGGTGCTGACTTTAAAAAAAAAAAACCCTCGCGTCCATTAGCTGAAAAAACAGAAACAAAAGAAAACAATCTTCTCTCTCTCTCTCTCTCTCTCTCTCTCTCTCTCTCTCTCTCTCTCTCTCTCTCTCTCTCTCTCTCTCTTCGATTCGACTCTTCCTTCATCCGCTCCCTCCTCGGTCTGAGCTCGGTGGCGCAGCGCAAGCGCAACGGCGGGTGGTGTCGACGGACAGAGAAAATAGGCGACGGTGACGCGGCGACCTCCAGGCGGACGGCGGACCAGCAGCAGGCAGACGACTTCCAATTCCAAGTTTTAGCTGTTCTTCAAACTTTGAAGAAGGAAAAAAGTAAGTTTTCTAATTAGATTTTATAGATTAATCTATGTAAAAATATTTTTTATTTTTTATTTTGGTAAATAGATTTTTTACTGCTAAAATTTTGATTTTGGTAGTGAAAACTTTCTAGGGGTTTTTAAGTAAAAATATGATTATTATGTAATTTATGTTCTAATTAATTATTATGTTATAAGTGAAATGCGTTGAATTGTGAATTTAAAATATTTGAATATTATATAGGATTTTACTATGGAGAAATATTTTGGAAAGTGGAAGAAGGGTCCTAAACTGGTTGAAGAAAAATCATCTAATAAAGAAAATGTTAATAATGAAGATCGTGGGAAAAAGCCTTGGGTAGGGTAGAGTTTTTGGATTGTGAAATTATTGGTGATCCAGGATTGCGTAAACTAATTGATAGTCATCTTTATGAAATTAGAGATGAATTAAGGAGACGGTATGTGGCTAAAGGCCCAAATCAACCATGTTATCATAAATTTCCGCTAATTAATTTCGGTGAAATTAGAAGATTGTTTTAGAAGATATGGTTTAAAGGTTTTACTTGGTTAGAGTACAGTGTACATAAAGATGCATAATTTTGTTTCTGTTGTTATTTATTTGCTAAAGGTCAAAATCACAAACATGGTGATGATATGTTTATAGAAGTTGGTTTTAAAAATTGGAAACATGCTAAAGAAAAATTTAGAAACCATTAAGGATCTCCAAATGGTCCTCTCACTCTGGTGCCATAATTTAGTTGTTGGGTTTCAGAAATCAAAGACATAATGTAGAATATATTTTAGCAAAACAAAGTATTTAATTTGAGATTGACTACCGTGCACGGTTAATTGCTATTGTAAAAGTGATTCGATTTTTATTAAGTTAGGGTTTAGCTTTCTGTGGAAATGATGAGTCGATAAATTCAATCTGACGAGGTAATTTTCTTGAATTAACAAAATGGTATTGTGAGAAAGCGGAAGAAGTAAATAAGGTCATTAACTTGAATGCTCCGGGAAATAATCAGTTGACTTCTCCTAAAATTCAAAAAGAAATTATTAATGCTTGTGCAACAGAAGTGAGATAAGCAATTGTCAATGAGATTGGTGACAAGTGTTTTCCTCTTTTGCTTGATGAGGCTCGAGATAGTTCCGTGAAGGAGCAATTGTCTATAGTTTTGAGATTTGTTAATGATAATGGAGAAGTGGTCGAGCATTTTCTTGGAGTAGTACACGTGAGTGACACTTCTGCACGGATGTTAAAAAATAGTATTGATGATTTCTTTGCAATAAATGGATTATCAATTTCATAGCTCAGAGGTCAAGGTTACGATGCGGCGCCTAATATGGGTGGCGAGCTTAATAGATTGAAACAAAAAATTTTAGATAAAAATAAGCACGCATATTATATTCATTACTTTGCTCACCAACTTCAATTAGTGCTTATGGCTACTTCAAAGAAAAATGCTCACGTGTGAAGTGTTTTTGAGTACCTTGCTAAGATTGTAAACATTGTTGGAGCTTCACGTAAAAGAAAGGTGCTCTTTTGCAAAAGCACTATGATGATCTTGTAAAACATCTAGAAAGTGGAGAAGTTGCTACAAGAAACGGCAAGAATCAGGAAACGAGTTTAGCTTGGCCAGGTGACACTCGTTGGGGCTCACTTTAAAACAATAAATCGATTTTGCATATGTGGGATGCATTGACACGTGTACTTGAAACTATATATGAAGACGCTGATGAGGCCAATAGTCGAAGCATTGCCCGAGGTTTGTTTGATAAGATGCGGCAGTTTGAATTTATATTCATTGCTCAATTAATGGTAAATGTATTGGCAAACACAAATACATTGTCAATGTGCCTACAACAAAGGACTCAAAACATAGTCACTGCTGTCCGGATGATTAAGACAATAAATGAAGATTTGAAGAACTATAAAAATAATGATGATTATTGGGAGGAGTTATTGGGTGTCGTTACTGCATTTGTATCAAAAATGATATTTTCGTGCCGAATATGCAAGATCCTTTACCAGGCCAAGCTAGATTGTACAGGAGTGTGGATAGGCAGCCAAGGACTTACTACTATTTTTTTCGTCGAGATATCTTTTTTGAGGTAATTAATTTCTTTTTTTAACTTATTACCTAATATTCAATTATTTGTAAAATTACAACTTATTAACTGTTCTTTTCTCTATTTAATATTAGGTTCTTGATTTTATAGCAAAAGATATGGATGATTATTTTACGGAGTCAAATTCAGAGCTACTTATTTGCATATCATGCCTTGATCCCAGAGATTCCTTTGTGAATTTTGATCGAAATCAGTTACTCCGTCTATTTGAGTTCTATTCAGATGATTTTTCTATCTCAGATAAGTTTGAGTTTAAAGCACAACTTGATACATATATCTCTTACATGAGATCAAGTGATGTGGCAGCTTTCTCTGGCCTTACTGACATTGGAGATCTCTCAAAGAAGATGGTTGAGACGAATAGTCACAAGTTTTTTACTTTAGTTTATCGACTAATTGAGTTGGCTTTAGTTTTGCCTGTTGTTTCAGCTACCGTCGAAAGATTGTTTTCTCCTATGAAAATGATTAAGAATGATTTACGCAATAGGATGGGAGATGAGTATCTCAATGACAGTTTGGTTTGTTATGTTGAACAAGAGATTTTTATGAGTATTGAAAATAAAGACATCTTGTAGTAGTTTCAGAATATGCAAACTTGATGAATAAAATTGCCATCTTAATCATACCGTTCACATATAAAACTCTATTTTAGATCATTTTTCAATGGTGATTTCTTTTTCTTATTGTTAAAGTATTTGTATGAATGTTATTTGTTTTTATATTAATCTTCTAATCGTTCTAAATCAATTGTAGGTCATATTGGATTTCGACTTCTGATCGTGCTCATCTGTTATCTCAAGATTCTGATCAAGATTCTCAACTTTGATAGAGGTATTTATCCCGTGAGTGATGAGTAATCATTCCTAGTGATGGGTGATCACTCCTCATTAGTAATGGGCGATAACCTATTTTTAGCTATTTTATTTGTAAATTTAGAACTGTAATGCTTATCCCGTGAGTAATGGGTAATCATTCCTCGTAAGTGATGGATGATCACTCCTAATTACTAATGGGCAATTACCTATTTTTTTTTGCTTTATTATATGTAAATTTGGAATTGTTTGAATGTCTTTCGTACTTGAAATGCATCTATTTTATAGACGAAATTCTAGCAAAATTTTTATTGTTCTCCAGCCCCTTAACATTTTTGTCATGGTTCCGTCCCTATGCTCAAGTATTCACCGTGGTTACCCGGATGCTGCTCCTAGATACATGCCTTTTAAATGAAAAAAAAAAAATGAATTTCTTTGCAATGTTTTTAATTTAAAAATTATTATTAACGATTTATGTTTACTTTTTTGTTCACATTAACTAAAGTTATTTCAAATTATTAGTTTATGTAGGTTTGTTAGAGTATTGCGAGTTAGTAAGAGAAAATGAAAGGAAAAAAAAAAAGAAGGTTTTAATTGACTTCACTATTAAAACATAGACAATAAATAGTAAAACTAAAAAATAATTATAAAGATATATAAAATTCTTAACAAAATAGTGAAAAAATTATTTTCTTTTAATTAACTAATGCAAAACACATAGGATAAACTCTAACTTCCCTTAAAAAAAATTGTAACTACTCATCCTCGTTATCATTAGCATGCCAAATTGCCAAGTTTGCGATTGTTATAATATAGTGAAAAAATATTTTTGTTTTAATTAAGTGATGCAAACGCATAAGACAAACTTTAACTACCTATCCTTCATAACAAAATAGTAGTTATCAACTATTCTGAGCTCGTGACAAGGTGGTAGGCTAGTTAGTTAGAAATACTTTTTTTCATGAGATAGGTCATGGGTTCATTTCACACTCCCTCCTCCAATGTATAAAAAAAAACTATAAAATAAAAGTTGTGGATATAAACAAAAAAATAAAAATAATTTATGATTAGAAAAAATAAAATAAACGTTTATAATTATAAGTGAAAATGCTAAAATTATTTATGGCTATTTATAACTAATTTCTCTATTTTATATATTAAATTTTTTATGCATTTTACATAATTTTTTGGGTTGATTCTAAAAAACCTTACTTTTTTATAGGAATCTAATTAAAGAAGGGGGAGGCTGTACAAGTTTTCACATTGCCGGTCAAAATACAAGAGCAAAAGAATGTAATCTTGTAATTCTTGACAGTTTAGAACTATTTTCTTCAAACATATTTTTGACAACCTTTTCCGATTCAAGAACAAAGATGAAGCCTACATGAAATTTGAAGAAGACATTTTGAGGATTCTAGAATCCCAAAGTTTTTTTAAGTCGGAGCTTGTTTGGTATATCAAATCTTTGAGAAAATTAGCACATTTGATTGCATTCCAGTTTTGACACATCTTGGTAAAAAGACCATAACTTGAGTTTTTACTAGTCCAAATAAGATGATTCAATTTTCTATGGAAAGTTAAGAGAAAGATCTACAACTTTTCTGAAGATACTATCTGTAGTTTAAATCCTCAAAATGGACCCGGAGCTAAAACTAGAGAAAGAGGCGTCAGATTCATTTCCAGAAGTTACTGGAATAGATTTGAATTGAGTCTGGCACGGGTTTCTCCCAATCTTGTGCCATATTTTGCATTCATCCTCAATGTATTTCACATTATGTCTTTGATTTTTGAAACCCAACAACTGAATTATGTCACCAAAGTGAGGACTATTTGGAGCACCTTCATGGTTTCTAAATTTTTCTTTAGCACGTTTCCAATTTTTAAAACCAACTTCTGTAAACATATCATCACCATGTTTGTGATTTTGACCTTTAGCAAACAAATAACAACAGAAACAAAATGCTGCATTTTTATGTACACTGTACTCTAACCAAGTAAAATCTTTAACCATATCTTCTGAAACGATCTTCTAATTTCACCAAAATCAGTTTACGGAAATTTATGATCACATGGTTGAGTTGGCCCTTTAGCCACATACCGTCTCCTTAATTCATCTCTAATTTCATAAGGATAACTATCAATTGGTTTACGCAATCCTGGATCACCAATAATTTCAAAATCTGAAAACTCTACCCTTACCCGAGGTTTTTTCCCACGATCTTCATTATTAACATTTCCTTTATCAGCTGATTTTTCTTCGACCGGCTTCTTCCATTTTCCAAATATATCTCCATAGTAAAATCCTATATAATATTCAAATATTTTAAATTCACAATTCAACACATTTCATTTATAATATAATAATTAATTAGAACATAAATTACATAATAATCATATTTTTACCAAAAAAATCCTAGAAAATTTTTCACTAACAACATAAAAATTTAGGCACTCAAAAATCTATTTACCAAAATAAAAAATTTTAGCACTCAAAATAAAAAATCATAGAAATAAAAATGTTTCTGAAAACTTACTTTTTTTTTTCTTCAAAATGTTTCTGAACAGAACAGAGTAGCTTCACTGCTCTGCTACTGCCGCCACCGAGGGTCCGCGCCACCGTGTCCCGGTGTCCGTCTCCTTCCTTCCTGCCGCAGCGCCGATTGCTGGCTTCCTACTGCAGCGCCGCTGCTGTCCTGTCTCAGTCCGCCACCGTCGACACGCACACGCACACGAGACATCACCGGCGCTGCGCCGCTGTCTGCTTGTTGCGCCACCACCGTCGAGCTCGGAGTCCAACACACCACTGATTGAGGAAGAGGGTTTCTGTAACCAGAGGGGGAGTGGGAGCCGGTCGGGGAGAGAGAAAAAACTTCTAGTTTTTTTGTTTTTTTTTTTTTCTACTGGCAGCCCGCAGCTGCTACCGAGGGTTTAAAATTTTTTTTTATTAATCAGTCCTTACGTTTTGGGGGGGGCTAAATTGAAAAAAAAAAACTAGGGGCTTAAATGTGAAAAACTTAAAATTTTTTTTAAAAAAAAAATTAATTGCCGGGGGGGCTCGAGCCCACCCGAGCCCCCTAGTAGGTCCGTCCCTTTCTCCATGGGCCCACTACTTTTTGTATTTCTCACACTCCAATTGCACGCTTGGCCAGGGATGTGACTGTTGATCAGTAAGAAGTACCGGTACTCCTAGTGACTTCCAGATATCTCATGTCTTCATCTTCATCTTCATTCTCCCCTGTGTAAAATGGAGGTTTTCCTGGACCATCTCTGGCTATGTCTGCAAATCTACATCCTGTCCTAAACCAGGCCATTTGGTTGACGTTTCCCTCCTCGCCATTTCCCTCTTGTTCTTTCCCCATTTCCTGATCATTTACCTGGTTGTTTACCGGAGCTTCAGCTTTCATCTTCGAGTATTTCTCGCTTGTCTCACTTCTAGTCCTAGTTCTGGGGGGGAGGTAGTGGCGGAACCAGGACAGAAAATTTGGAAGGGCTGATTAACATTAAAAATTTTACCAAAATTTCGTCTATAAAATAGATGCATTCCAAGTACAAAAATATTCAAAACTGGGGAGGCTTAATAATAAAAACATTAAAATTCCTAAAGTTTTTTTTTTTCGAGGGGACTCGGGTGAGTTCCGCCACTGGGGGGAGGGGCAAGGGATGGCCTCCCCGTCATTCCCTGAAAGAACCCACCTCATCCGAGGCTGGCCCTAATTATAGTCAGCGGTGTTCACGTTCCTATTGAGCGGAAATATAAAAGTTATCGTTTTCTTCCTAAAAAAAAAATAGTTAATGGGTTTATATAAAATCATTTGTTAATGTTAATGAAAAATTGCAAAATGGTTGATGGATTTACACAAACCCATTTATTAATAAATTATAATGTTTGATAGGATGTCCATTGGGTGTCCATCTTGGATGCCCAATGGTCATCCTATAAAATTAATATTTAGGATGTCTATGAGTAACCCATTTAAGTCTATAGTCCATTTAAATCCACTCATTTAGGTCCATTAGTGTTTGGGACATGGGGTGGATATTTACCCATTACCTATGTGTCCATTTAATAACCTTTCAAAAATTCACCCAACCCGCCCATTTGCCACCCCTATAAGGTTTGAAGCATTTGCCTAGTTGCTTGTTCAGTTATAGATCTTAGCTATTCATGTTGGATTCTTTTCAGAATTATTGTGGTTGGTTATAGGTTATGTAGGTTAGAGAGAGTTTTTACTACACTATAATTTTTATTGTGAGGGAATAGATCTACTTTTTCATTATATATATAAAGAAAAATAGATCCAGTGGCGTACTCGTTGGTTCGCATACCAATAGTTGGGTCACCAACTAGTTTGATGCGTTAGTTGCTTCCGTTCAATTTTTTAGCATTTCTCGAGTTATTTTTATTTCAAAATTGATATTTTTCAGTACAGTCTTCAAAATTATTGATTTCAACATCTAAACCTTCAAAATGTTCAATAATCTTCGAATGAAGGAGGAGAGAAACGAGAGAAATTGAATTTAGAGAGAAAGATGGTCAGGAAAATGATATTTTATCATAAAAATTTCGTAATTTTGTTATAGAATTTATCAAACCCGACCAAATTGCTTTCATATTCTCATTTATTTACATAGGTTCGACGACCCGATGCTCTCCTAGCTAGGCCCTATGCATATATAGTATTTGTAGAAAGTACAAAACTTTTCAATTTTTTGCTATATTTGGCTAGTTTTTTAAAAAAAGCCATTAAAGTGGCCTCAAAATTTTTTTAATCTTATTTTGGTCATAACACATTGTGTGTTATCATTAAGGATAACACATACTGTGTGCGTTAGCAATTAATAAAAAATTTATCCGAATTATTCGATGTGGCAGACAATGCACATAGTGTGTACGTTATTTTAAGTGATAACGCATCTAGTGTATGCGTTATCTGCTACATCATTTCTTTATTTGTTTTTCAAAACTTATAATTTTTTTTTTGAAAAAATTATAATTATTATTTTTTTAAGAAAAAGACAGTACTCTATTATTTATGTTATTTGATGTATATTTTATGATAATAATTATAACCATTTTAAAAGGAAAATTTTATTAAAAAAGTACGAAGAAGTAATTTAAAGTACTTTAAATTTTTGTTGTTGTAAATTTTACTATAATAATTTATAATCGTTTTAAGTAAAAGATTTATAAAAAAGTACTTAGAAGAAATTCAAAGAAGAAATATCATTAATAGAAACCCCAAAATATTACAACACTATGAAAAAAAAAAGACTTATATATTGCTTGAACTGAGGTTATTATAATTTTTTGTATTATGCTCGGACATTTGATATTTGCTACATCTTAGGGTTTTAGGGTTTTAGGATATAGGGTTATACACTTTCTAAATTTAAATCTTTACGGGCTTAGAATTTAAAGTAAAATATTTAAAGTAAAGTATTATTACGGACTTTCTTAGGTTTATGGTTTAGGGTTGCAATGTTAGGGTTTTGGAGTTTCAAGGTTAGGGTTTAGTGTTTACTAGATCAAGGTTAGGGTTTAGGGTTTATGGTTTAGGATTTCAACGTTGGGGTTTTAGGGTTTTAGGTATAGTATTATATACTTTCTAAACTTAAGTCTTTATTCGTTTAGAATTTAAAGTAGAATTTTTAAAGTGAAGAATTATTACACACTTTCTAAGGTTTTGCTTTAGGGTTTTAAGGTTTAGGTTTTAGTGTTAAGGTTTTAGAGAAGATTCGAAACAAAATATTCGAAACAAAACCGTTTTCTTAAAATATACATTCATATAAAATTAATAGAACAATATAAATGCTAACAAATTTTCACAACAAATAAACAATCACGGTTTATGATAAAAGCAAAATAAATTATATAACTTATATCATCTTAATAGCAAATTTGTAAGCAAAATTAAGCAACACTCATTTCATCAAATCACATTTCCAATAGAAAACACAACTAGTTTAATAAAATGATCGAATATGTACAAAGCTATCAATAACAACAAGCTTGAACATAATCATAAAACCCACATCTAGAAAAATAAATTACAAAAAATTGAGAAATAACCCAAATAAAATTCTTAAAAGATATTCACAAATCACAATAAACAATAATTTTCATATAAACAATATTACAAATCAACATAGTGCAAAAAAATTAAAACCAACTATAGATAGTAAGAAATTTACTGAAAGTTGGAATAAGTTGAAATCAAAGTTATTTGGTGGAGCTTTCTCTACCGTATGCAAGCCCAAAACCCAGCAACCTTTGTACTCCACGGGTTTACAACTCTAACAGGCACTGTGAAGACCTCGTACAGAAGAAGAGAAGGAAGGAAAGAAGAAAGGAGAAGAGGACGAGAAGAAGAGAAGGAAAGCAAGAAGAGGTGGAAGAGAGAGGAGGAAATGTTGCAGCGGTGGGAAGGAGAAGAGAAGAGAAGAGAAGAAGAAAATGAAGATGGCGGCTAGAGTTTCGGGTATTTTTGTGATGTTGATAACACACGCAGCATGTGCATTATCAGTAAGAATAACGCATTCTTTGTGTGCGCTATTATCCACCTAAGCACCCGCTCTACTATGTTTCCTGTCACATCATTAATCTTGCATAATCTTCTGATTTAATTAGTGATTAGCAATAACGCACACAACATATGTGTTATCATTAAAGATAATGTACACATTGTTTGCGTTTTGCTATTAAGAAAAAAAAATTATGACCGTTTTAATAACTTTTTTTAAAAGAATTGACTAAATATAGCAAAAAAATCGAACTTTTAAGTTTTTTATATAGTGGTTCTTAACGTTCTAATGATAAGAGGAAGCTTGAAAGTTACTTGTGTAAAATGTTTTTTTCTTTTTATTTTTCCGGTAGTGAAAAATGTTTTTATAGTCACGGAATTGATACGTAAAAGTGATTTAGTCATTTTCTTACAACTAAAAATTAGCCGAATAATTAAATTCAATTGATTTAAGAAATTTCTTAATTTATGGGAAAAAAAAGAATAACTCAAATTTTTAGAATGAAGATACTACCTTCATATTCTATATATCTTGGTACGCCGTCAACCGAAGAAATTGATTATATAAGAATTCTCATCACTTTTTGACAAATCGCCCACGTAAGTGAGTTTAATGTGCGTAGCATTTTTTCCGTGTCCGACGGCTTTCATTAATTATAATTTTTTTATTCTTGACGTATGTAAGTTCTTGTTTTTTTTTTATTTCCCTTTTTTCCTTCTAAACCTTACATATGTAGCATGTGTCATTTTTAATTAGCATTTTATCATCCTTTTTCCTAACAAAAAGTAGTAGTATTTTATCATACAAATTTAAATAGATTGATTCTATATGCTGTATTTAAACTGAATTTCATTTTAAAAATTATGATTATAAGAATAAATAAAGTCATTCAATATTTACACGTGAAAACATAAGTTTCGTTACACTTTATTTTTCTTTTGAGATATAATTCTCGTAGAAAAGTTCAATTTTGTAATAGATTTTTCCTATAGATGAGGATATAAATCTCTTGAATTATATTAAATTATGTCATTATTGTGGTTAATATATATATTATCTTTCGTGTTTTCATAAATAGAAACATAAAATATTTTAATTATAAATTTATATATTAATTACATGAATAATATAATTTATTATAATTTAAAATTTTTTATTTTTATTTTAAAATTGAATTCATAATAGAGTTTTTTTTTTTTCCTATTACCGTGTAGCCAAATTTTAGTCAATGATCGCACATGTATTCAAATTTTCCGTGAAAAACTATTTATGCATGATACACGTATTGGCTTGTCTACGTCCTAGCTTTCCCCTTTCGGGTCATTTTATTCTTAACCAAGAAAACTATGTTTTTTTTTTTTTTTTTTTTAAAAAAATGATACTTGGAATGAACAGTATAAGTAGACCACAAATATCTCACTTGGGTATTATAAACAGAACACCAATGGACCCACCAATATCTACGTCCTAGCTTTCCCATTTCGCGTCATATTATTCTTAACCAAGAAAACTATTTTTTTAAAAAAAATACTTGGAATGAACATTATAAATAGAACACCAATATCTCACTTGGGTATTATATCATATCATATTAATTAATCTATTTCCCTCCACATTCTCTTGTTGCAATTTTGTTCTTCGTTTCGTTGCTTGTTGAAGAAACCAATTTTAGTACAGCGATAAAGCAACTCGTGACCATGGCCACGCACAAATCCGAATTATGGTCTAATAGTACTGATGACATAGATCAAAAAATCAGGCGAAATGCCAATTACAAGCCTAATATCTGGAAATACGATTTAATTCTATCTCTAAGCAGCCAATTTCAGGTGAGATCTCATTTTATGAATTATTTTTAGCGGTATTTGACATTTAAGAGCATATGACCCTGACTTATTTATACTCGATCTATAAAATATTCATAAAGCTTGGTTCTTATTTATTAGAGATAACGGTTTAACTAAGAATTTGTAACATTCATGATATGGTATCAACATTAACAACTCGCTTACTAATTGTTTAAAGTTATTAAATTTAGTACACATTTTAATATACTTTTTTTGCAATGCTACTTTTAATTTAATTTGTATTTGACGTACATTTTGAATTTTCTTTTGTTGCCAATAGAGAGAGAAGTATGAAAGGAAAACACAGAAACTGAAGGAGGAAGTGTCGCTCATAATTGCCGAGGCAAAAATCCAGTGTGTAAACTTGAGCTCATCGACAGTATTTGGAAATTAGGTCTCTCCAGTTACTTCAACAAAGAAATCAGGGAAGTACTTGAAACCTTAACCTCCTCTGGCAGCATATTACAAGGAGACCGGCTTTATGCTGCATCATTATCCTTCAGGCTTCTTAGGCAATTCGGATACAATGCATCAGAAAGTAATTACATTTTATTTATATAAGAATTTGATTTTGATATATCTTTTTGTGAAAAAGATACGTGAATGAACATGCTTTTCGTCCCAAAATTGTATCATGCGTATTTTTTTGGAATCACAGAATAATTTATAATATTTATTTTGTCACGGAATAAATACTTTGTGTATTTTTTATGGTAAGTAAAATATTTAATGGCCAAATAATCTTACTGAATTGTCATAAATATTGTTTAGAAATCATAACAAATAGAAAAGACCATATAATTGTATCAAGTTTTAAACGTTAGGGGTTGTTAAATAAACAATTTTTTCAACTAAAATTTTTATTTTGAAAGTTCATTTATTTTAGAGTTCACCATGACTAATTATTTTCAATTGTAATAGGCGTGGTTGCAGACATGTTTCTAGACTTTGTGGATGAAAACGGCAAATTCTTTACAAACACAAACTCAATTAATTCCAAAACATGGCTGGAACTCTTCGAGGCTTCTCATATGGGTTCAGAGGAAGAAAACCTTATGGGTGAGGCCAGACGGTTTTCCAGGGAGCGGCTTAAGGAAATTGTAGGTGCCACGTCAGACAACAAAAATATTAACAAATCAGAAGTGGTGAACGCTTTAAGACTTCCATTGCATTGGAGAGGTAACATAAAGAGACATATTAGTCAACATGAAAAAGCATGCAAAGTCAACCCAACTTTAGTTGACTTGGCAAAGCTTAATTTTAATATAATTCAAGCTGCACAACAAGAAGATCTCAAGAAGATAGCTAAATGGTGGATGAATTTAGGACTCATTGGAAAAGTGAGTTTTTCTAGAGATAGAATGGTAGAAAGTTTTTGGTACGCTGGAGGAGTTGCTTTTGAACCTCAGTATGGAAGTTTACGAAAATGGCTAAGCAAAGTAATCAAGTTGGTACTAATAATTGATGATGTTTTTGGTTCCTTGGATGAATTACAATGCTTCTCTAATGCCGTCCAAAGGTAATCTTTTACTTTGATGATCATAGATAATTTTTAATACATATGAAACGTAGTGTGTACATACGAAAAAACAAATTTTTCTACTGAACTCTTCTAATCTTCTAATATAACTTTATCTATTTTGATATGATATTTGGAAGTTACTTGATACATTTTTGAATAACTTAACTATGTTTTCTTGGGATTTTGAGAGATGTGATCTTCTTTAATTATTTATATAAGTAAATTTGATCCCTGAAGTTGTCTAACAAGATTTTATCTGTCATTTCCACAAAATGGTATGAGAAATATGCTTCTTGATCCTGGCCAATATAATATCGCTAGCTTTAAATTCTCATTCATCAATGTTATGCTAGCTCCTTTTGCCAAAAGTACTAGTCCACATCTTTTGAGACAATATCATGTTCTTTCACAAAAATAACCTTCATACTTATGCGATCCTCTTGTCCTATATATTTAGCTAATAATTAATTAGGGATTCATAATTAGGTTGGTAGTCGAAGGACATAGTATGTATATATATACATACACATTAATGGATGTAGATTGAAAAGTTAATAGGAACATACTGACATTTTAATTTTAAATAAATATAATTTAAACTCAATTCTATGGAATGAATACATCATTCATATTCGATAAAGTATGATAATTTTTTTTATAATTATTCTCGTGCATTTGATAACCTCCTGGGTTAATTGTTGTGGAAACAACTCGATAATCCTTTGTCTATTCCAATTTGAGGTTCCCTTCTCAATCAAATCACTCACAAAGAAAGGGGCTTGAAGAGTTCTATATTCTTATTGTGGTTTGAAGTTTGGAATACCAGGTATCCACAGGTCCGCCCAAATGTATAGATTGGAATTCTTTCCCTCTTTGTAACATAATCCCTTCTAAAGGAATCCATACATTTGAGAATATCAGCCCATATCCAAGAAGTACCTATTGTTGCTTATTCAACATCCAATAATCTTCTGTCTCTAAGGTATTTTGATTTGATGAACTGAATCCACCATCTATCATTCTCAGTAATGAGTTGCCTGCATAATTTTGTCATAAAAGCCTCATTCAATCTCTGCTTTCCCTCACCCCCAATCCTCCCATTAGTTTAGGCATACATATCAATTCTCATTTCCTCATACAAAGTGGTCGAGATTGTGCATCCTTCTTTCCCCAATAAAAAACCCTAAGCAACTTGTCAATTTGATCACAGATCGACAGTGGCAGTATGATATGTTTATTTTTAATTTCTTTGAGTGTCATTATTTTCATTGATTTTTGAGTTTAATTGCTTATAAACTGGACCAATCAAACCTCGTTTCTTTGTTTATTGTTATAGGTACCTTCGGAATGAATATATATTGAAAACTAGTCAAAAAGAAGGCCTTTTGAGCCGGTTTCTTGGTCACGACTAGCTAAAGCTAAAGTTCCATTAAAGAGCTTCTTCCATCGTACCAAGGCTTCTCCGGCGGTAGTAACGTCCGACCTTTAGCGGTCCTTATCTAGGACACTTGAAAAAAAAGCAGCTCCCTCTTCCTCACTTGCTATCAAGTGAAACAATGCTCGGATAGGATTTTAGAGCAACTTGGGTGAGGCAGACTATTCGTTGGTGCTTAGCTTTCTCTCTAAAAAGCGGATGCTACTAGTAGGTTTTTTTCAACTTCAGCATGAGAATCACTAATGTTGAAAATCTGATTATGTTCAAATAGACGCTATCTAGCCCCTTCCTACCCCATGGTAGGGACTGTAGTCCGGCTTTTGTTTTCAATCCTGTCGCTTTTATTGACTAACTTCAGCTCTTAGTAGTTTAGGCATTAGGATTCGAACAGGATAGATGAAAAAAACTATAGGATAGATAGAGTGGGGGGATCATTGTGCAGCCATCAAAAGGCTAGCTCTTTTTTCTGTTTTCACGAATCCTAGTTAAATATTTTGACAAGATTTTCTATTTTTCCATAGAAATAGATTCGTTCAAGAAGCAGAAAAGGAGAAGAAATAACCAGCTATCCAAAAATAGGGTTAATGGCTAAGCAATGCAGTTTCTGGTAGATTTTTTGCCTCCTTAATGACCTTAACTGAAGAAGTGTCCTTATTAGAGATTGTAGAGGACTTCATGAGGTTTCCATAAAGTTAAAATTTGTCTCAATCGGAATCTCAATCGGAATCCATTTAGTCATCTAAAGTATTGTGCAAAGATTCTCTTTCTCACATGATGTTCCAGTTTGACACTTGTAAAGCGATCATAACTAGAGATATACAACTACAATCGATATGATTCAAGATGTTTTGGAAAGCTAAGAGATTTATACACAAATCATATATGACTTCAAGACTTGCATCGTCCATTGAAGGGCTCAAAAAGACTAAAGAAGCAAAACATACGTACTTGATCCGAAAAACATAACAAATAAAAAAACTTTTGGGTAGAAGTTTTTCGGATCCGGAAAGCTGGCTTTACTAATCCAGAATGTCTCCAAGAGGGGATATTTGAAAATTTCTAAAATTTTCCTTTTAGACTCCTAATTCCTTTCTTTTTGTAATTTGATTCCAAACCTTTTTAGGAAAGGATTAAGGCGATTTTACCAGCAAAACTCTCTATTTAAGTATCTCATTAGCACCATTAATCTTCAGCTAAGGTTTTAGATTCAATTCCATATTTTGCAAGAAGAGTTTGAAAATGCAAATTTTCAGAGATCTTGGGGCGACTCGAGAGATGAGCTTGAACTTTCACCGGAATCGCAGAATCTTCAAGATTTTCCCCTAAGCTCTCCTAGACTCTTTCTGTTTCATAAATTTATCTATGAGTTTATGTTTTATAATTATGTTTAGTGGCTATTTCTTCTTTTGTTTAAATGGGGATGCACTCTAGAATTCTTGCTTGATGTTTTATTTGAATTTCTTGTTTAATTATTTAATTCTTGTTTGGTTGTTACTCAATTGTTGTTTTTACTTATCGATTTTGGCGAGATTGGTAATTTCACAAGCTTAATTGGACTTTGACAGAGAAAGGTTAACCTAGGGCTTAATTGAATAATAGGAATTTGTAATTGAGTAGGAATACTAATTACAATTGTTAGATTATTAATTAATCACTATAATCTATATTTGTTCATAATCGGGTTAGGGTAAGAAGGAATTCTTCACTAAAAGGTTAAGTGAATCGGAGGGTCTTCGCCTAGGAATAGGGATTATATGACTTTTGAGTGAGATCCAACTAACAGGTCTTAATAATCAATTATAACGATTTTCTAATTAAAATTAACTTATGTTTCTAGGGAGATTCTACCATTTAAACACTCTTTTCCAAACTTGTTTTAAAACCTTTAATTGTTTTCTTAGTTCAATAGTCTTTTAATTTTTTCTCAGTTTAAATATCTTTTCAACTGTTTTATTTAATTAAACAGTAGAGATGTAGTTAGTACTAGTATTTGGCCATCCTAAGAGTTCAACAATCTGGGGACTTTCCTTGCTATATTACATTGATAGGTACACTTGCCTATAAGTAGAATTTTAATATAAAAGTAACTACACATCATAGTACAAAGTAGGAAAAAGGTATACATTGCATAAGTTGCTACTTTGGCCTACAGACTTAAGTAATACTAGGTGACTTTCTTGGGAGAAACACTTCATTTTTCAAGCAGCAAATTTCTGTTTGAGTTTATCCAGCACACTAATGAAGTGCTTAGACTTGGATCCTAGCTTGCAAAAAGGTAGATCCAGTACTTTATCTTATGATCACACTCTGACATTCCTAGTATATTGCAAACAACAATTCTCTGACTTAGTGGTACATTCTTACTGAAATGAGTAGACGATTTTGCATAACTTATATTCTGTCCAGTCCAACTACAGAAATTCTCTAAAGATTTTTTGACCTCTGCTGCTTTAGTTAATTCTGCCTCATAATAAATAACCAGGTCATTAGTATACATCAAATGGTTAACTCGGGGACTGGCTCATGAAATCTTTACTCCGTGTATACGACCCTCCTCCTCTGCTTTACACAAAACTCTTGATGGAATATCAAAGAAAATGGTAAATAAAACAGGGGACATTGCTTAATACTAGAAGAGGCATTAAAGTATCCACAAGGTGCACCATTTATCAACACTGAATAGGAGGCAGTCGATATGCAACTGTAAATCCGGTCTATGAATTCCGCAACCAAACCATGACACTCTATAATCCCTTTTAATGTACTCCAATTCACTTTGCATCTTGTAGGCCATAAATCCAGCTCTTCCCTTCTTCATGTTCAAATAATGCACTATTTCATAGTTTACAATGGTATTGTCGGTGATTTTTCTGCCTGGGATAAATACCGATTGAGCTAGATGAATGATGCGGCCAAGAAGTGGTTGGAGTCATCTTGCAAGTAGATTTTAATAATCTTATAGGCCACATTGCAAAGTGCAATGGGCCTAAGCTGGTCGACCTTAAAAACTTTTCTGACTTTGGTATCAAAGCGATGAAAGTATGGTTCAGTGCCTTTGTTAATTCTCCTCCTTCAGAAAAATCTTGCACTACCCTTGTAACTGCATCTCCCAACAAATTCCAGTATGTTTTGTAGAACATAGGTGACATATCATAAGGACTTGGGCTTTACCCTAATGCCCTAGCAAAAACAACATACTTAACCTTATTCTTGGAGGGTATAGACAACAAGGTCGTATTGTTTTCAAACAAGAGACTCCTTGGAATTTAACCTCCCAAAATCCATTGGCCAGCTCATAGTACCAGTAGTAAAGAGATTAGTATAATAATTAATGAAGTGCTCACCTATACTTCGTCTATCTTATATCCATGAACTTTCACTTGTCTGTATATAATAGATTGCATTCTGTCTTCTATGCACGATTGTGGAAAGGTGGAAATGCCTTGTATTCTCATGTCTCTCTTCAATCTACCTGGTTTTTGCCTTATCTCTCTATGTAATCTCTTCTTTCTTTAGCAACTTCTCTAGTTCCTACTAAAGACTTGCTTCTTCCTCTAGATTTTCCATAGTTTGTGCTCTGGTTTTTAATTCTTCAATCTAATTAGTCAACTCTCTGATCCCAGTTTGAACATGTCCAAAATTTGACTTGTTCCACTCCTTTAGGGCAATTTTTGTCTTCTTGAGTTTACTGATTAGCTGGAAAGGTTGACCTTTTACTTTGGAATTCCAAGCCTCGGTAATAACCTATCCAACATCAGCAGCTCTTATCCACATATACTTAAATTTAAATGGCTTGGGGGTTTCACGGTCTGTGGTCTTACTCTCCAGTAGGAGGGGACAATGATTTGAAGAGATTGCTATCAAGTGAGTGACCATACCATCTAGGAATAGTAGCCTCCAATCTCCGTTAGCCATGCCCTTGTCAAGCCTAACTTGGATATTAGCTCTATCGCTTCTCTTGTTATTCCATGTGAATGGATATCCACTGAAACCCATATCCACCAACCCTCCATTATCAATAAATTCTCCCAACGGATTCCTTTAGAAGAAGCCATCGGTCTCCCGCCACTATTATCACTTTGATTCACTACTGCATTATAAACCTTAATAATAAGCCACGGTCCATCGAAAGCTTTGCCCACTACCTTCAAGTCCTCCCAAAAAGCAGCACGAAGAGTCGAGTTTGATGGAGCATAAATAGTTGTGAGTTGCCAAGGTACATCAGGCGGTCAAAAAAGATGAGGGAATTTATCATAGAACTATTAGAGACAACAATTCTTAAATAAGCATCATTTTTCAAAAACAGAGAAATACCTCTCAAGAGGCCACAAGCAAGTACAACATAAATATTAACAAAACCAACAGTTCTAAACTTTCTAGAAACACAATCAACATCACTAATTTTTAGTTTAGACAAAAATAAATTTGAGGGTTTGTATAGATTCACAAGAACCCTCAGGGCACGGGCTGCCACAGGTCGCCGGAATTCACGACAGTTCCAGACTAGTGCAATCATAGATCCGAGGGGGAGGGGGGTATTAAGGCCCGCCTCCTCAGTCAAGTTAGATTCTAGGGTGATATCTTGAATTTCTTCAATTCTTATTCGACACTCTATGATTCTATCATCTCGAATCAAACCTTCTCATCGAGCTTCTCTTTTTATATGTATAAGCCTTCTCCGAACCAAAGTAACCTTTTCTTCTTCAACTATGCATATCTCTGTGAGGGTTTATGGTGACTTCTGAACTGAGTATTCCATTGGAAGGGGCACATAGTAAGGAGGAATCTGATTGATAGGAAAATGCTTCTGCTAATAGAAAATTGAGACATCTGGATATCAATAGGGATAGTAGTTGCCATCATGTCCAAATTGTCTATTCGAACTCTCTTGCTACCGAGGTCCATTATCGGAATAGGCCTCTTTCTATTGCCTCTCTTGAGACCAATTTGGTCAACTTGCTCCAGCCCAATGAGGCTAGTTATAATGTTCATTCCAATCATTGGGGCCCTGTGGATTTCAAATATCCCCTCCATATATGGGCCTTCTTTTCCCATAGTAACATAGGCTTTACTTCCTAGGCTTGCCATTTCTACTAGTTATTCTCCTTCTCAGTGTGGCACACAACTCCTGAATTTGTTCTTCCACAGTAGGCGGTAAGGGAGGGAATTCAAATTTTGAAATCAATTCCCTTTCAAGATTTCCCGCTTGTACTGTACCCTCATTGTCGGCTACTTCTCCATTACCAACCTCTGTTATTTCTTCTGGTAGTGCATCCATAGTTTGAACCTCAACATGATTTAGAGTCTCTTTAGTTACCTATTGAACATGATGTGTATATGAAATTGTGCTTGTTGTGTACTGAGGTTTCATCTACAGACCAAATGCATATTTGGGATCCAATAGTCGGATGTTACATGGAGGATTAAATCCATAGTGCTTCTATGTGTGTCCTAATCTTCCACATTTGAAGCAAAAATCTGATAGCCTTTCATATCGAAATTGAACCCATGTTTTACCGTACCCTGGTCTCCAGATAAATAGACCACTAAGCAAGGGTCTTCTTATATTCACAAGGACTCAGATCCTCATGAAGTTCTTGGTACGAGTTGGGTTAGCCAACCAATTATCTGTCTCAATTAGCACTGTGATAGAGTTGCTAATATGTTGAGCATTCTCCATATTCTGGGCAAAAAGTTTTGAAGCTGTATCTAGAATAAGTTGGTATCAATCCAATTCGTCCCACTTCTTATCGGGGGCCAAATCTTCGTAACAATCAGGAACCCATTAAATGACCATAAGTGCTTTTCTATAATCCGGTCTTGCTCATCATTATAGTTAAATGAAAAACTAAACATATTTTGCATTAACTTTCTTTTCCGTAATGAGTTTTCAACTAGAGGGAAGTCCTTCTTTTTGTTGGCGGAGGTATTTACTGCAAGGATGAGATCTCCCTCCTCCATAAATGGGGAATATGATTGGTTATTTTAAAGAGAGGGGAAATAAAGATAAAAAAGAGAGAGGATGGAACAGATAATGTTGAACTTCTAGAGGAAGTAGTAGTCCAGTGACCAGGAAATTAGAGTAGATTCTAACTAATGGAAAGAGAGGTCTCTCATGTAGAGAGAAGGAACAGGATCTACTCTAGAGAGAGAAAGGGGAGAAACATATTCCTTTTTTTATCTCACCGCTCGTTTATTTATGGGTCTTTGATCTCCATTTAACTTAACCAAATTGTTTTGTTTTTCTATTAGTAGTCCCCAAACCACTTATTGCTAGCCTTTTAGCTTAAAACTAGTTGCAAATTCATGCTATGCACATGAAGCTTGCCCAGTTTTAGATTTTTTATTTACAAAGACAAAAACTTGCGGAAGGGAAGTGAGGTTGAACAACTAATGCTAACAACATATTTTTAATGACGGTAAAAAGAAAATTAGAATATAACATTCATACATGAAAGAAAGGTGCGAAATGCTGGCATTGGAACAAAATCTTCAATTTGATCTTGGTTCCACAATCTAGGGAGAACTAAATAAAATTTGGCCATGAGCAAATCATCCAAATTTTCAAGAAAGGCATAATATGAGTATTTTACTTTCGTCGCTATGACCAGAACATCTTTGTTGTCATTAAATTGTGTAAGGAAACATTTTGTTGTCCCTAATTTTATAATTGAAGAGAGGAACCATCACCGTAATAAATATAATCACTTTTAAGATTGTAACCTCTATAACCTAAAAACTTGGGTGAAGTGGCTCGAATAAGCTACTGCTAGGGCAATGCCTAAACTTAACCTCTTGATCAAGCCCCTTATTCTTCTTTACTTTCCTGCCTGGTTATTTTTATGGTTGCAAAAGATAATCCAATAACACCAGCTCTAAAGACAGCCTGTATAGAGGTCTATGAGCTTTTCTTTCCTATAGAAAACCAAAATTATATCCCATTTATTCACATCAATTTAACTAGAAATGACTAAAGCATGTCATGTCTAATTGACAAATGAGATCCCTAGAAACATTCAATGCTTGTATTTTGAAGCAATATCATAAAGAAAGAGAAGAAATGATAAGAGTACCTCTTATAAGGTTTGAAACAAAATGTCTGCATAAGTAAGAAAAAGAAAAAACATATTGGTTACCTTCCCTTCACCATTACAAAAATAGAGCACATGCATAAAAAATTCAAGCATTTTCATGTGTGATGACCATTGACAAAGCACATAGATGGAATATGAGCTTTTGTGCCTTCCGGAAAGCCCTTTGGAGTCCCACATGGGAACTCCATAACTTTCCCTATAGCTTCACTCTCTATAAATAAGTACACTTCTCTATCTTCTCCTTAGTATTTTCTTTTAGACTCTCTTAGTCTGTACATACTCTCTTATATACTCTTGGAACTTAGCCTCTAGGTTTGGACTCAACTCTCTTAATAGTTCTTGCCTTTATTGCTATTCATGGTCTTGGTACTGACTTTAGCATTGGAGCAAGAACAGGAGGCCAGTCTCCACCATTTTCTGACTAGCTCTTGTCTTGCAGACCGAGACCCGAAAGCGGGAATCCACCAAATGGCGCCTATCGTAATTTTTTTTAGTTTCTTACTAACCCACTCCAATCATTAGTGAGTACCTGAGTAATTTCTTCCATTTGAATTCTTAGATACTCTCGCGATAACATGCTTCGAGGGTGGCAATATTCCTTCATACCAATTTCATTGTATATCACTTCCTTCAATTCTTGGGCAAAAATTCAGCCCGACAGATTTTTCCTCCTTTCTTTTACCAACCCTGAGGGAAGCCTTCAACCTTATTCACACTGCTTGAGTAAATTTTCTTTTTTATGTAAATATCACGAGACTCTCATAACTGAATCTATTTATACAATATTATGGGATAGGTTCTTTGTTCCTCAATCCCGCATGTAAATTGGACTTTTTTCTCGTGGTAATCATTCTCAACCCTAAGATCCAAAAAAAAATCTCTATTAACAATTATTACCAGCACCTGATACATTTTCTTTTTCCACTTCGTGAAGATAACACAGGGTAGTCAATACCGGGATAACTGTTAAAGTTTCTAAAACATAATTTCTATTTTAATGGCTATCAAGACCAACTAAATTCTCAATCCTATCACTCCTACTGTTCTTCTTGTTGCCAAGTAACCAACATAAGAAAAATACAACAGCATAGGAGTCCATTCCCTTTATGTCATGACCTTATCCTCCAGTAACAGTGGTGTCAATCTTTTATAACAACTTAATCAGAATGGATTTGGACACTACCAGTGGCTTCACCTCCTACTAATGGGTTTTCACTTTCAATTATTGTTCTTGGGTATAATTGAAGTCATGACTGTGGAATAGAGGGAGAAGGTTTCAGACCATCTGGATCTGATGAAAAAACTCACCTATTTTTTCTCGATGATTTGTACTATAGATTGATCTGAAAAATGGATGTTTGCTAAATCCATTACTGTGGCCTCATCTCACACTCCTTCCAAAGTACTCCATTTGCTGCCGACTCAACACTAAGAATCTGACACTTGCCAATCTCTGGCTAACTTCACCACCACCAATCCGACGCTGCCGCTCTCACCACTTATACTATTATGCCATCACATCTCTCTGTTCAAGTAAGAAAAATCTAACCTTTTTTGGATTTGTTAAAGGAGGGAATAAGGGATATGTATGCTCAGATCTAGTTTGTCTCCTTATTTGCAAGACCTATTTGCTTTCAGATGGAAATTTCTTTTCCCAATCACACTTTTAAAAACAAAAAATCACTTTGAATTAATATTCTTCAATATCCATGTTTGGTTTTCATTTTGATTTTTTGCTTCCCCAAGGCGGCAGATGAAAGCAAAGTAGTGAATTTGTGATGGACAAAAACCCACCTGCAGATGTTAGATATTTTCTTTAATAATTTTAATTTATTCTCTTTGAAATTATTTGTGCCTTCCATCTTGAATTATCTTGAACCCCATCTTGGATTTCATTATTGGAATCCCTTCATCGAAAACACTACAAAAAAAAAAAAAAGCAAATACCGACGGTCGTAACCGTCAGCGGAACAATATTGCTGTTGGTAAGTCCTATTCCCTATGATGTCACCGACGGTTTCTTATTTTTTTGTGGTATGTCAAGAGCCAATGCTCCTCATCCGTCGGTAACGAATACTGACGGTTTTTCCGTCGACGTTGGATTTCCAGTCGCAAAATGATACTAATGACCGTGTTAACTATTGTTACCATCGTTAAGGCTGACGACAGATCCCGATGGTCTTTTCTATCAGTTGCTCGTGTTTTTAAAACTTGTTTGCTACGGTCTTTACTGTTAGTAAATTCTTTTTAAAATAATTTCTAAAACAAACTCGAAACTCCTTGAAATGCAAAAAGAAAAACCAACAACGATAGTATATATTCATAAAATCATGCTCATATGTAAATCGTCAACCCTATAAAATACCCATAAATTAAAACATCCATAAAACACCAAAAAAAACATAAAATGTATAAGTATCAAACATCCTCGAGATCCCTAACATCATTAGAGGGCGAGGAGGAGAGAGGAGGATCAACAATGCTAGTTCTCGAGAATCAATAGAAGGGTGAGGGGGAGTAGAGGAAGATACCCTCGCGTCTGAGGTCCCTAAAGCTATTGCTATAGATGAAGATGTCGATAGAACGACATCCATATTAGCTCTGACGATTTCTATCATTGGTGGCATAGGGGTGTATGACAAGTGCTCTACTCAGCAAACCGCCTCATGTGCTCGTCGAAGCACCAAAGACACTTGGCCTCACTAATCTCGGCTCTGGGATTAGCTACCTCCAAACCAGCTCCATATAACTGGTTGCTGGAGATCATCAGGCTACAACTTCCTTCTTGACCTTCTGTCAGTCCTCATAAAATTTCCTCTACGATATGAAATGTTAGTTGGATAATAAGTTATAACATATTATATAAAAATTAAAGTTATATGTTATAAAACATTATATAGACTTAAGTTATAAATTTTACTAAACTTACCCAGAACTCCTCTGACTAAAAATCAACATACTGCCCCTTCTTATCCCTAATCTGATGCTTGTGGATCTCCTCCAAGTGGCTGCTCTTGGAGAACCTCTCTGCTAAATCCGCTTGTTGCAAAACAACAACGCAATTATTAATTACATTATAATGAGTAATGAAAAAAAGTAATAAAATAAAAAAGTTCTTACCCTCTTCAACTGATGCTCTGTGAAGGAGATAGAACCACATGTGTGGTTATATTCTCAACATTTGTCACAATCCATTCATGGATTCTTGATATATAATGCTTCAAGACTCTAAATGCACATTGAAGAATCCAAGGAGTTTCTGAGACAAGAGTATTAAGATCAAAGATACAATTAACAAGAGGATTCCTTTCTAAAACCAAAGGATTGGTATATAAGGTTTTGGAATAATTTTGTGTTGCCTTTGCAACATCAAATTCCAAAAATAACTCTTCAAATGGTAAATGACAATATCGAATCCTTCCTATTTTCCTTTTCAAATACACCTGAAAATATTTTTTCAAGTCATTAAACATAGCCTGTAAATAAGGAAACTCAAGACAATCACTTCCAAACAACAAGTAAATTTCATGAAAGTACTTTGAAATGTTATGTCTTCTTTTTTCTAAGCCATGTTTCCAAAATATATCTTTGAATGAAAAATAGCTGAATAAGTAGTTTTGATGCAAAGCCTCCCAAGATAGATCAAAGGACCTATTCAATAAAGAACACCTATGATTTTATATAAAAACTTGAGGGTTTTCAAATTTCTTTTGCAAAACAAACTTCTTCAAAAGCTCCAAGCATCAAATGAGTCTCAAGAGAAGCATGGAATAGAAAACTTACCAATGCAAGCAACAAAGAAGGATATATAGATAGGAAAAAAAAACACATATCCATTTTAAACCCATTTACCAAACTAGTTCAAGAAGCAATTACAAAAATTGAATTATAGTCTTCTATGTATACAATTTCAGCAATATATATAGGTAAAAAAATTGTCATTAGTTATCTTATGTATCCATAAGATAATATAGGTCATTAATGTTATTTAGTCCACAAGATTGAAAATCTTTTTTGCAGAATTTTTCCTGTATAATGGACATTTTCTAGGCACATAAGCCACTCAAATAAGCAACAAACTGACACAAATAAAGATAAAGAGTCAGGGCTCCCTCATAAAACTTTAAAGAGTCAAGGCTCCCCCGTAAAACTTTTAAGAGTAAGGGCTTCCCTGTAAAACAAAGTTTAAACTAATTAAACACATACTTCTAACGTGTATATGATGGACAATATGTCAACGAAATCCTCACGACCAAAAATATAAGAAAAAATAGAATAATATCAAATTTTAAACTTAAACTTAAAGACTATAATAGATACCGTATAGAGTAACTTATATAAAGAAAGATATATCATAGAAAATCTGTCTCATATAGATTTGGTCTTTGTGTACTTTTTTTTCTTTTAAAGCCAGTCTTTGTATACTAATATTAAAAGTTGTATTTTTTCCAAGGATATGAATATGATGTTTGTGATTGTTTCCAATGAGATAAATATTCGAGAAAGAGACGTTACTTTTAATGAAAGTATATAAAAAATTGTATTAGACGATCCTAACAACATACAAGAGAAATATTTTGAGCCCAAATATATATATATATATATATATTGTGATAACTTTTGCTTAGTTTGATAGTATTGATTGTTAGTACATTTGGTGACAAGAGGGGTATACTGTTCAGCAATTTAAATAGTAATTGCAAAAAAAACTGTCAAAAGCCTTTGTATAAACTTTAAAAAAAAAAAAATCAATAGATAATCAATAAGAAACAAGATTGCATTAGAAACATCAAATTCTTTGATCCATTTCTTCTCAAGTATCTATATAAAAGGGACCAACAAATCCCCTTTTCACAATTTTTACATCAAACTTATTCCAGAAGAAAACCAAACCAAACCCAAAACTGAATAAACTATTAATGATGAAAAAACTAAAAACCCAAACATAAAATTCACCAAAATTCTAAGGAATAAACCTATAATCCCTCATCTTATCAATGCAAGAAACAAATGATTTCATCAAATTCCTAAACCTCAAGAACCCAAATTCCTTACTTTTTTTCATACTACTAATCAAATTCTCAAAACAAAATGCAATATCAGCAAACCAAAAATAGAAGCTGAAAAATAAAAAAAGTAGAACTTGAAAACATATATATGTTTACTTTTATAACTAATAAAGACATATGTAGAAGCTGAAAAATAGAAAAAAAATACCCACCTCACCAACCAGCAACCAGCAGTGGTGGCAAGCTTTTTCGGGGGTTGCAAGCATGTAAACTCTCTGTCCGGCAGCAATGACTAAAGATTAAAGAATAGAAGAAGAATAAAAGAAGAAAGAAGAAGAACAAAATTATTGCTTGAGAGAGAGAGAGAGAGAGAGAGAGAGAGAGAGAGAGAGACCTTACCTGTTGGAAAACGGCAGCGGGCTGGGAGGGGGTGGCTGCACCAGCTGGTCATCTGTGGTAGTGGTCAATGTTGGTAAAATCAAAGGAGGAGGTGGAGGGAATTGAGAAGTGATTTGAAGATTCGTGAAGAAGGAAAGGGTTTGCCCATTTTTTTTTTTTTTATAAATCTATGACTTATTATAAACATCCTTATGAATTTTTTATTATTCAATAATAGCACTTTTAGTTCAAATACGAATAATACTCTGAGTTCAAACCAGATAAATGGTGAAAGAGTATTTTCTCGACTACGTTTTGTAACCTTTTTTTCCATAAAAATATTAAATTTGGAATTTGAATTGTATATTCAAATTCTGTTCGAGTTTGTTTGATTAATGTTTTTTGAGTTCGATGTTTTCTTGAATCCGTTCTTTTATTTGTTTTTAAAATTTAAAATTTATTTGTACTCGAGTCATATAGTTTATATAAATTGTTCGAATAATTCAAGTATTGTTCAAATTTGAATTGTTTGAATAAAATGATAAAATAAATAGTCAAATCAATTAAAAAGGGTATATTCGCTAAAAATGTATATAAATATTAGAGTTAATTTCAAAAACACCCTTGTACTTTTAGTAAATTGTCAATTGAGTATTTAAATTTTTACTTTGACAAATAAGTAACCAAATTAGATTCCATTAAAAAATAAGCATATAAAAACTTTTAATTTTGACAATCAAGTATAAAAATTAGGGTTCTGTAAAAAATATAATGGTTGAACCCTAATTTGGATACTTGATTTTTAAAGTTAAAAGTTTTTCAGAGGTTTTTCTTTTTTTTACGAAACCCTAATTTGCATACTTGTGAAATTTAAAATTTAGGTACTCAATTGACAATGCACTAAAAGTGATACGAATCATTTAATCACTAAATTAGAAGCCAAGAATTTAGAATACAAAGTAGGAATTAATTTGTAGAGAAAAAAGAAAATTTTAAGATGAACCAAATTGATGATATGGAAAAACGTGAGCGCGAACGCTCAGTGAGTCCACGTGTGTGTGTGTGCGCGCGGTAGTGTAGTGATTTCTTTAAAACCATGACGATGCCGTTACACAAAGCAGTTCATACAATGTTATAAGAAAAGTATTTCTTTTATTATTTTAACAAAACTGATGCTTGAACCTACATGAGGGTTTCGAGCGCAGCTGGGAAGTCTGAGCAAATCAAGACACATTAGCGCAGCTTCTACGCCCCAAATTTAAAAGAACATGTAATACAGTGGGGATCCACAGACAAAGTCCGGTTCCCCAAAACGAGGCCATCGGAACCAAGTTCCGGCATCTCGTAGTCAAATAGCAGCCAAACAACATATGAGCGCTCGATTACAAACAACCGCACTCCCATATCACTGGTCAAAACAGGCTACAGACTCCTGGGGCACCTACCAGGTCTGCCCTGGGACCAACCCCAGTTTCGAGCCCCTCCTGACTCTTCACTAGGCGGTCGAACCCCACCGCAGAGCATGATGCGGTATCCACGTAGACCGATTGGGCCATACCCTCTGCGGTCTACGCCCCTCTTCAAGTGGATCCACCCTCAAAGTCAAAAACCCGTCCATGTCATCGGAAGAGGCCCTAGTACGGGGGACTAGCCACGTATAGTGCAATCCGCTAACGCGTCCGTTTACTTGATTTTCCCCAAACTTTAACCCTGGTCGGAATGAGGTTTTCATATGTATTTACAAATCGAAAGGCCAATTGCCCGGCCATAATAACAGATTCAAGTCATAAACATTTCAGAGCACCAAAAATCCTCATCTGCCAGTCATCACATGCTTATGCAAATTTCACAATTATGCCAATGCCAGATCTATATTCATGCATGTCAAAATACGTAACTTTTCAAGCTAGAGCATTTTCTAATATATAAATATTTCCGAAAAACCTGCGTACAACAAACTTCTTATGCACCATCGTAATAGTCTGTTTTAAAAGAAACACCTATATGGAGCACTGCTCCTATGCATTTTTCTAGGAAACACGTAACACATTGTGGAGAACATCTCCAAAAACACGCTGATAGATATCGTTCCAAAAATAGCAATATTTTGTAAATGTTCAAAAAAAACATATTTATATGTCTTGTAATATTTGAAACAAAATGGAGTTTGTGCTAAGATCCTACAAAATAATAATGCGAAAATACTTAATACCCTGGTGTCGATCAAATAATCCTATTCCCTAAATAATATCGAAATCCTACGAAATGAACTTTAGGATGTATATATATACCTATATAAGGATACCTATATGATGATATATATACTTATAATAATTCTTTAAAAGATCGAAAATCCTATACTCTTAAAATATATATATATATACTCTCCCAAAAAACCATAATTAATTATATACTATATACTAAAAATCCATTTAAAATATTGAAATCCTAAAATAAATAACTAACTTAAAAAATATATATATATATATATAATCTAACTAGAAATAGATCTCACTATATATTAAAGAAAACAAACAAATAATACACTTAAACTATATATATAGATATTATAGTGAAATTACAAAGGAAAGAAAAGAAAAATAAAATAAAATAAAAACCATGCAAACTAACCTTCTTGAGGAAACTAATATGAGAATATGGCTGCCCTTTTTGATTCAAAGAAAAAAAATGATAATGCATGCATATATATATATATATATATATAGAGAGAGAGAGAGAGAGAGAGAGAGAGAGAGAGAGAGAGAGAGAGAGAGAGAGAGAGAGAGAGAGAGAGAGAGAGAGAGAGAGAGAGAGAGAGAGAGAGAGAGAGAATAAGGCGGCTAAGGAGGAAAAGAAAAGAAAAGAAAAAAAAAAGAAAATGGTGAGGGGGTGATGGGTGGGTATAGGAGGTGGCAGCCGAGCAGTTTTCTTAATTGCAAAGGTTTTTTTTTTTTTTTGGAAATCCTTATATGAAAATGTAAAGTATTTAAATTTCTAAAATAAATACACTAGGTATTAAAAATAGAATACACTCACTTATAAACCTTAATAATAAAACCTCAATTTAATAAAATTTTATTCCTATTCCTAAATATCCCCAAAATACCACTAAGTGCCAAAAACACTATATTCCACCAACATAGATCAAAACTCCATTTTTATTACATCCATAATTTTAAAGTCATGCTAGGTGCTTACGGAATAGGGCGTTACAATTAGAGCCACGAAGATCATGAGCGATCTAGCGAATCTTTGTGGACATTGGCTCCGGAGTTCACACGGTCTACCATGTTCATGTGAGTTTTTTTTCATGTGAGTTAATTACTAGATACCATAAGTAAATTCCTTTAAAGCTTGACAGTCTTTACCATTTCTGGTCATCTCTTGTGATAGACGGGGTATCGGGAATGGAACATCATGATTATGTTAACCCCATGAATGGCTTGGTGTACCATGAGAATAATATCACCGGCATTCTAGAGGACTTTAGACAACGACTACCATCAGTGGTATGTTAAAAAATTTTATTATTAATTTATTTAATTAATAAGTTAGGATAATTATGCATTTTGTCTATATTCTAATAGTTGATGGAGTGGTGTCGTGATGCCCGAGACATCTTACATCCCATGTTACCGTCAAACCCCAAGGACCTTTAACTTCTCCTCTGGACACGGTCATTACTAAGGGTGGGAAAAATATGGACTCGTCGAGGAGGGAAAAGTTACATTGGAAGCATATACAAATTGCACATAAATCAATCAAGAACATTAGTGGATCCGGATCACGATAACGCTCAGGTTCGGGTTCAAGATTGGGATTTTGTGGGGTGGGTTAGTCAACTGTCTAACATCACCATCTCGTGGTGTGTACCTAGTAAGTGCAGCATGACAACCATGTAATCTCAATACAGGTCGATCCTGAATTAGAACGATCATATAAAAAACTCCATTATAGAAATATAAGAATATACTAAGAAAACAAAATTACAAACATTTATACATGTAAAAAAATATAAAATAATACAGAATAAGACTGTAAAAAATACATATCCACACCATGTAGCAGTATCGATGTGTCCACTGTATGATGGATCATGTTCGACTCCTGTGGACCTCTAAGGGCAAGTCCAGCCCGGACTTCTTCAACCTCTTTTTTCCGCCACCAACTCCCGAAGGCCCAGATAGCCCCACAGTCTCAGTAGATACATCCTCAGATAGTCGGCTCTTTGGAATATGTAAAGACTTGCCTTCCATCGTCAATCGTCTCTGGCTAACAATCTTCACTGTTTTCTTCGCAACTCAATAAGCCCACCTACTTTACATGTACGCCCTGAAGACAATACAAGTACAACTACTCTATCCTCAGAACCCTCCTCCTCCTCATCCGCCTCCTCCTCCTCACCCTCAACATCCCCACCCTCACCAATATCTCCACCTTCACCATTTCCCCTGTCTGAACTGTAGTCTCATCACCATCACCACCCTAATACTGACCAAAATGCTTTTCAGACCCAGGTGCATAAGAAGAATCTGGTCTGATGTGCCATAATAACTCTGCTAATACAGTGGGGTGTTTCTCGAAACTCCTACCAAAAAGTCATCTACGACCAATGGGGTATATTGCGCACCAGGTGAAATAGGAAGTGGACGCTGATAGATGTCGTGCATGTAACTAATGTCAGGATAGGGTGCGAAGAAAGGTAATACACCGAGGTGAAACTGATGCAGTGTTACTTAGGAATACAGAAAGAGTACGGAAGTATGCGGGTCGTGCGGTATCCGAACCCATTGGGAATAGGTGGAGGCGGAATGATAACCAAGGTGTATCCAACCCACGAAACATCCCATGGGGAGATGTGGACGGTACATTAGATGTGTTGTGCCTACCTAAGCCGCCTAGAAGAGGCTGTCACCATACAGCTATGAGTCCGATCGCTCCTATCTGCTACCGGACCTAAGCATGTATCTCTGCATCTAGGCCGCTCTGAATCCATCTAAACAAATTCCAAAATTTCTTTAAATTAATTTGTATGTAGAAGTCCGAGTATTTAATTATTAATTAATGATTATTCAACTATGAAATTAATTCTTATTATTTATTCATCGTAGATTATTAAATTAACTTTAATTAATAGATTTTTTAATTACTTATTAAAATATTAAATTATTACACTAATTAATTATTTAATTAATTTTAATTATAATATAATTATTTAATTATTATCATTAAATCATTATGAAATTAATATTTAAATATTTAAATTAAACTATGGTTAAATTAGAAAATTAGGAATTATTAAATTAACTAACTTAATTCAAATTATTAGTTAAAAATCTTTAAGATAATTATAATGATTTAATCTATTCACTTCCCTATAAACAGCTTTAAATCTACTTATTATTTAAATTCATACATATCTTAATTAAGATTAACGTAGTATAACATGAATGCATAAATTAACACGTAATTTCTATTAATTATTTTACAAAATACTATAATAATTAACTACATCATAAATATATATTACATAAAAAAATTAACAATTCATAATTATGACATGAAAAAACATACTAATATATGAAAAAATCATAATTATGACATAAAAAAACATATTAATATATGAAATTAACTAAAAAAAACTAGTACAATGGACTAATATATTCTAAGAACATTAATATAACAACATACACAATTTATTAATTTTTAAAAAAATCAAAAATCAGAAAAAATGGGTGAATGGCGCACCTCTCTGGTCCATGCACCAGTGGGTGGCGCACCACCCAAGCCGTGCGTCAATGGGTCGTGCACCACTCCCATTGGTGCACCAGTTAGATGCACATTTCCCTCTTCAGATCCGACCGTGTGTTTTTTTCGCTCAAAATGTAAATAAACAAGTTAAAATAATGTATTAATATTTTTTTGCGTTTCAACAATTAAATTTTCTTAAATCTTCTTTGAAAGATAGAGAAACTTTGAAAGAAAAAGACAGCGGAGTGAGAGAATGTTTAGTTTAAGCAGTTTAATTAACAGCAATTTATAAATGCTCACAATTAAATACTGCAACAGAGACTCTGATTTTCTTCGTTGGTTAGAACGTCACGTTTGTCCAATTTCATTTCTTGGATTTAATGTCGAACATCAATAACAAATTTTTTTATTGATTCTTTTCTTGGTGTTTGTCTGAATCTCCACACAGACAAAAATCTTCATCAATGAATGAATCTGTTCCCAATTTCATTTTTCATCTTCTATTTTACCCCGAAAACAAAAGATTTGTCCTAAGTTTCCTTGTTTTGATTGTCTTCATTCTTAAGAATGTATTTTGTCTTTTATAAAGATTTCAAAATAAACAATAGAGTTGTTACATTTACTGCACAGTGTTTAACTAGTAATTATACTTTAAAAAAATAATTATATTATGATATTATAATATTATGTACTATGTCTACAAATCTAAAAAGATAGAAACTTGTCATTTACAATTTTTACTTAACAATTATCCTTTCAATATCTATGAGTATTTTTATCCATACTTATATATCATACAAATGTATACTTATTTCTTATGGGTTAGATGTATCACAACAAAGATACCATATAAACTAGAAGATGATTTAATTAAAGATATAATTACAAAGTGAAAGAACAAAGCTATAATATTGTACAAATTTCAGGTGTTTGTTTTCAAACTATAGAAAGAAACAAAAATTTCCAGCTAGGAAATTCAGAAAAAAATTGTGCAATCCATTTTCTACCCTCTGCAAATCACTACAAAGCAGGGGAGAAGAGCTTTGGCATTTAGCAAATACAGTTCTTCAATATTTGAATGGATACCAACTTTTCCAGCCAATGAATCAAACCCTGATTGACCAGTGAGTTCTTGAACATTTTCCAAAGGTTTATGAACTCTACCTGCAATAACTCTGCACACCATTAGAGCCTTCCTTGTAGAACAATTATCGCCACCGCAAAAATCAATGGACTCGAGTGCCCTGCTACTAGTAGAAGCAGTGAAAACACCAATGCCATTGTTGAGTTCTTTATTGGTGGAAGCAAACCCATGTCTTAGAACTTGACAAACACTGCATTTATCAGATGTACATAGGCTAGAGGAGCCATTGATGCCTAGAGGGCATTCCACCGTGGAGCCGAAGAATCTTAGCAGTTCATTCCCATCTGCCAAGCACCTGGGGTGTTTCTTGGCTAGTTTGCTTGCTTTGATCTTAACCATTTCTCTGTACTCTTCAAATTGAGCTATTGTTTTCTGCATGTTGTGGACCTTCAAAATCCTCTCTATACCCCCATTAGTACCGTCTGTCTTTGACCAGCTAGTTCTGTATATTATTTCTACTATTTTCCTAGAAGAATCCCCTTCAAGTAGTTCAGTAACTGCAGAGGAAAACAAGAACTGATCTCATAATTTCTTTAAGGGTCTAATCTTTATAGTGTAATATAGTTTGGCAGAAAGTAAAATAAACAAACCTTTGTTTAATGGAAAATTTCACAAGATCAAGAACATACAAAAAGCAATTCATCTTTCTAACCTGCATGTCTGGAGAGATGATGTGTTTCAAGAGCTTCCCATTTGGTGAATTGCTCATTACATTTATGGCAAGATAAAGTTGTAAAACCATGAGAATCAACTCCAAAGGAAGGCTTAGAAGAAATTGTACCAAAACCAGATCCCCTTCTCTTGGAAAGGCTAGTGCCTGTCCGCCTCATCGGACTGCCAAGGCCTTTAGGCTTGTAATGATGGCCTCCGGGGCCTGGAGTTCCAGGCTTAAGGGTGCCCACAAAGCTCGAAACACCAGCACCACCAGGTCCGCCACTGACATTGTTATCTTGAAAACCATAACCAGAAATTTTCAGTTCACAGGTAGAATTGCTGAGGACCACTTCATGTGTTATTGGATTGAGGAGTTCACTGCTGCCAATGGACCTCGGACTGCAAATTGTTGGCTTTTCTATGTGTCTCTTGCTTCCATGAATAACATCTCTGAGATTCGCGATAGACCTCGAACAGCCGGATCTCCCTGTTTTCTTTGTCAATATACTGCTGAGATTTCCATTGGCCTTTGGATCATGAACTTCTGCTGGTTCTGATTTGCAGTGTAAAGACTTCTTTAGAGCAAACCAAACTGCAGGCATCTTTCTTTTTTCTTTCTCTCCTTTCAGATTCCAACCCTTTTGGTTCACTTCATAGCCATCAAGAAAATATCATCCCCCGTAAACAATTACAACTCCAGAGCAAAACAAGGAAAGAAATCTCTTATCTTTATGTAGTTTCTTGATTTCACAAAATTCACCATATCTGCAAATTTGCTTCCTTTCCTGCTACCTCAGGAAGTTTCACTTTATAGTATAGGCAGATAGTCACAATTCATGACATGCTCTAATGAATACATTATTTCAAACACTTCAGCACTGAAACCGAAGAATATTACACATAATTAACTCATTGAATATGAAAAGAACAACATTTTGGAAGATGGCCCCTTAATTGTTTTCAGACTGAAAGAGAAAGGACAAGGACATAGAACCCCGAAAAACGCAACTATAAATAAATAAATAAATCGTTATACTAATGGTTTTTTATTGCCCCTTTTGAGTTATTAATCTTGTTTTTGTTAAATTGATTTTTCCCCGCACGAGCAGCTGTAAGTGGCCTGGGAATACTTAAATGAGTTTACTATTTCCTTCCTCTTCACTTGCAAGAAAAATTAAACTAAGAAGAATATTTAGCCATCACATGAAGAATTTCTTCAGATAGCATTACTAATGGTATTAAGACAGATCAGACTAGAATTCACATGGTAGCTGAATAAAAACAAGTAATCTATAGATGTACCCACATGAATCGTGTTTAGGCTCTTAAGGACTATATCTTAAAACATTTCTAACAAATTGATTATTAATCACGTCGTCTCCACAAACCCCGCATGCAAACCTCAACAGCTGCAATCCAAAATCCAAATTTCGGGTTTTTGGATACAATATAAATACATTCTACTAGTATAAACAGAATAAGACTTTTAATATCGTGTGAGAGACGTAGAGAAATAAGTCCTGTCTCTGTATACAGTGAAACAAAGAACAACCTACTAGGACATTTTGAACAGAAGCAAATGCCGAATCCGAATAAACTTTGGTACTATACCGAACAACAATAGAGGCAAAGGCACCACTTTTAACTTTAGTTTCTGGGCAGTAATAATCACATCAAATGGTTCCCATTTCTTCTTTCAGGCAAATAAGGATAGGATATGAAATCTAATCATTCTCCAGACTACAAATAATTGACACAACCATTTATAACGCATTAAATTATCTCTAGCAACCTGTGGTCACAGATAACATTTATTAGGCACATGTTGCTTGCCCAGATCCTCTATGCATATACTATCACAGACACCACTGTGACATATGGAAAGTCGTACTACTAAATTACCCCAAACCAAGAAACAACAATAAACCTCTCGTTTAGCCTCCAAATGGTCAGATATCAGATCCAAGAGATGCCATTTTTTCTCTTTCACCAAAACAAAATAGCAGGATGAAAGAAGAGGAATCACTTTCTTTAGCTAGGGAAAAACCCAACTAAATATAAATAAATGCATGACTCAACCTACAGAAAGACTTGAATTACAGATGAAATCAAGAATGATGGCACATGAGATCACCTGCATCCCCCTAATCCCCTTTGGTCTTGTGCCCCAGAGTGCCATGTTTAAGCTATAGATTACTGTTTACACAATTCAGGCCGGCCTATGATGTGGTGTGCAAGAATTCACAATGGCAGATGTAATTTTCCACCAACCAGAACCTAAACAAGAAGCATTGACAATCATGTCTTTCTCCTAGACACCAAGGGGATGTTCTACCCAATCTCTCTTTCCCTCTCTCTCCCAAACCCCGCCCCCAGGCGGCGTTAACTGATAGACCACTCTGTTCCAAACAAATAGTTAATAAGCACATCTTTGTTGCTGTTTAATGTCATATCTTTGTTGATTTCTTTCAAGAGTTTCTTTTGTTTCATTATTAGGCATTATATTTCCTACAAAATTTTTGGTTGGGGGGTAGGGGGTATAAGCAGAAGCACTCATCACCAGATACAACAAAGCGATACCAAGCATGAAGACATATTTAATATTAAGCAGATACAGTATGTTTGAATTCACAATCAAATACAGTAATATACATTATTTATGAATATAACAAAGAAATACCAAGCATCACTAAGTATTAACTTGTACGGGTTTTGTCTTAAGTACAACACCACTTTACTAGAACAAGTAGTAGGATGAACCAAGAACCGAGGTGTGATTTTTACCCAGGCGGCGCCCTCGAAGACACTCCAAATCCATAACTTGAGAGTGATCTACAAACAGATTTACCTAAATCACAGTTAACAAAATTTCAGAATACACACCCAAGGGAAAAGGTAATCATTTTCAATAGAAGCCGAAAGACAGAAAGGGCAGTATACCTTGGGGCCATATTGGTTGATGAACCACTCAGAGGTCCTGGGATTTGAAGCTTCAAACATGGTTCTTTCAAGCCCAAGTCGTCCGATGATCTTTGCGATGATATCTGCTCTAACAGAATCAGCCTGCCGGCAAACATCATCTGCATCAAGCATTATCATGTCTGCCCCAGCTTCTAAGCATCTTTCAGCCCTTCTTATCAGAAGATCAACATCCTCAACAAATTCTGTAAAAAAGAAAAAAACATCAGTTGAAGAAAGAGTTGAAGTTTTATAACACACACACGCACACACATATCCAACACTCTCATTGTGTACACCAAAATCTCATTTATCCTTTTACTAACAAGATCATGAAGTTCAAATAAGCCTAAAATCTCAATCACATAGTTTTAGAAGGAAATCTCAGTGCATCATATTATCTCCAAGTCACACTGGCATTCTCCCCAATCAAGGCAAATAAAAGTTCTTTGATGCCAAATCCCCCTTCTGAGTCATGCCTCTCTGGACATGGTCTTAACTTCAAGTGAAGATTATACCCTAAATCCAGCAACAACTGAAAAATAACTTTGTAACTCATAGGCTATGCCATACTTTGTAATCAACAAAATATAAAATATATCTTCATTCATTTCTTTTTTTTTTTTAATGAATAAATCTTCATTCATTTCCAAAACTTAACAAAAGGACCTAAACCAAGTATCTGTGCAGTGCCATTGCAGCAGTTGTGTTTTTCAGTAGTGCATGCTTACCGGAAGTTCTAGCAGTAGGGACTACATATGCCGCAAATGCTCTGTCAATCTTATCTGGTATATCAGACTTGTCAAACTTAATTGCAAACTGTGGCTTAGCTCTAAGACCACTACCCTTAATCATCCGCACGTATCTCAAGAGGGTTTCTTCAGGTACTCCCAAAGACCCAACATCAAGCTCAATCGTGTCAAATCCCATTTTCTTGCACTCCTGAGAAGTTGTCATCGACAAAGATACATTACAACCATGAAAAGGGAGATTCTAAAACTAAAGATGGATTTTTTACAGTTTGCATACCTCAATGTAGTCTTTAAAAGCAGATGGCCCTTTTCGAAGCAGATGTTCGGCCCAATCACCTGTACTAACATAAACATTGTGTTTGTGAGCCATTTTAGTGACTTCTCTGATGAAAGTCTCTGGTAATAGACTATGAGATCCTCCAGAGAACTTTAATCCATCTACAAACTGTCCCATAGACTCAAACACATCCTGAGTGGGAAAAAATATGCATCAGAACGAGAAATTTATCCCTCTATGAGCAACAAACATGATACAGAAATAGATATTCAACAAATCAAGCCGCGTATCTCTTTAACAAATTGAAAGTCCAACTTGACAAGGTCATTCTCACACTATGGACAAGCATGACATTTCTCTTAAGCATATGATATGATCTAAAGAAATATATAAGACCTCAATGAAAATAACTCTTTTGTATCCTAAAGAATGAAGTATTAAGCAACTACGATACAGTTGAAGAATAAAATTGAAACCTTATACAGAAGCACATCTCACAAAATCACACAATACTCATGATGTGCACAAAGTATCAGCGAGAATCCAAAAGAATTCACCATCGGTTCTTTCCAAATGGTAAAATGGATTTTGGATCAAGGTACAAAAGCATATCATATCAACTTAAGTCAAATTTTACCACCCCTTTTCGATCAAGGTACAGAAGCATATGATATCAACTCAGTCAAATTTCACGACCCGTTTCAGTGTCAACATATTCCAAGTTTTTCTTCAGTTCTGTCAATAAGTCAGTTTTTTCAAGCTAATGAAGGAATCCCGTGCCTTCACTAGGAACCAGACAGAGGCTCCCAAATAGGGGGAAAATGTTAGTCGAAATAACCGAGCATAAGACCTAGAGTCAGTTAGTAGGAAGAGTTTTTGCGGGGTTAGAGCACATACTCATTGGTAATGAACAATCAATTAGTGGCCAGACGAAAGAGCATTGTAAGCAATCAAGAATGGACAATGCAGAATTCAGATAAAAAACACTTGTATCTAAACAACTTGAAGCTCGAAAATTAACCAGTTCAACCAATCCCAGTAAGTAAAGCCAAATTGACACTGTTTGAGTAACACCCGAATGGCCTATTATTAGTGATCACAAATCTTTTGCTATGAATTTTCTTTCAGCTATCTATCATCCAAGGTTTGAATCTTCTCTTCCATAATTGAATTTTCGTACCCAATGAAAAATGTAAACAAATAAGAGTCTATCCAGCCAATCACACTTGGATTACTTAAACCGATCGCTCATTTTGCAAGAATGCCAAAGTAAACAAAAGCAAAAGCGTAGAAATCCAGGAGGAGAATTGTAGAAAATAGAAAATGGAATCAAGGAAAATTACCTGAAGGAGGCCTTGGGAGAAAAGTGAGTAATGGGGTCCCCTCATTTCTGTGACACCATACTTTCTTGGCTTCTCGGGACGATCTTCGTCCTCAAAGAAGCTCTTCCATCCGTACAAAGACATGTTCCCCGTTGCTGCTAATTAATTGTCTTCTTCTAATTCCTCCAGCTGAATATCCAGATGTGCAAAAATTAGGTAGCTTATTATAACATGAAGAAATATAAATTTTCTTCAGAAGGCTTTAGCAGTTTCTAGAGAAGGTGAGGAGTTTCTATCCGGTATTCATCAGAGGAAAATAAATAAATTTTTGATCGGAGGGGGCGCCATATCTCCGAAACCGAGCTGGAACGACACGCATATTTCTTATTAATTTTTTTTATTACGAACCTCTATTTTTCGTTTAGGTCTCAATTTACTTGAATATTCATTTAGGCCCCATTATTTTAGAACCAATTAATATCAAAAGAGTAACTCCATTTGAATCCTAACGAAAGGGCTTCATTGAGACAAAAGGATGATTTCTACGAATTTTTCAAAATTAAAGTCTTTGCTTGAAATAATTACTTATTTTTAAGGACCTAATTGAAATTTATCCTAAAATTACAGTGTAATCATTTAGTTTTGCAATTTTTTTTTCATTTGAGGAAAATCTTTTTTAAGTTTCAAGAGAATACTTGGAGCACCAACATGTTGGTGCGAGAAATTCCTTAAGAAGTTAGAATAAAAGATTAGTTCTCCAAAAAAAATGGTAAGTGGAAATAAAATTAACTATTTCATATTAACTATCGCTTTAGAACAATGTATAAGAATTAAGGAAATTATTAAATTGTTTAAATTTAAAAATAAGTGAACTAAAATATCCCTATCATCAATATAGCAATGGTAGTTCTAATTCCAAAAATTTAAATTTCCTAGGTCCTCATTATCTTTTACTAACTTAGAGTATTTAGCTCATTATGAATGATAAGAAGCCCAATAAACTCATAAATGATAGAATAGTAATGGTTGGGATAGTAAATTTTTGGAGAATAAATTGGAGTAAAAACTATCTTGAAATTCAAAGTTAGTAAAGTGTTAGATATTTTGAAACAAAAAAATATATTTAAACGACAGTTAATATGAAATGAGGAAATAATGTCTAATGCTTTGAGATTTCATATTATCTCTGGCCTTGAGAGAGGCCACAAAAATGAATGAAATGATTGAATTATCTGAATTCAAAAGAAAATGGATTAAATTAGCTTTTTAATTGTCATTAATATACTTTTTAAGAGTTGTTTGATTAAATATGGAAAACTAGGACTTAATACTTCCTTAATTTACTAAAGTTTTAGATATTTTCAAACGAAAAAAGTATATCCAAAATGTTTAAGTGATAGATAATATGTATCAAAGGGAATACCAAACAAAATAGTTAATGTGAGGTTGGCTTGGCTCAATATGAATAAAGCAATGAGTTTGCACGCATGAGCGTAGCTCAACTAGTTATAGAGTTGCAGAATAGGTACTAAGAGCCAAGGTTCAAATCTTGACAGCGACAGTGTGAGAATTTCAACCTCTTCAATGTAAGAGGTGATTCATTACTAGCGATTCCAACTTCATGTTCCCGAGTTGTAGAGAACAATCCGAACTAAGGCAATCTTTCCGGATTCGCTCCGCCTTACAGTCTTGCTTCCCATTGTAATTGTCATTGTAGCACGTGTGTGGCCTAGCCCACAAGGCCCATGCGGACTTGACGTCATCCCCACGTTCCTCTAGTATATCACTGGCAGTCCTTCGTAAGTACAACAAGCACCTTTCTGTTTGTTTCGAAGCCGTTTTGGGAGAGCGTACTAAACCCACTTCGTACCACACCACCGGGCGGCTCGCCTGAATACCGAGTCTTCTTATCTTGTGCGCACTAAATTCTGAATCTCCATTGCAAAGTCGTTGAGTTATTATGATTTACATCCTTTACTTAGATATCAGACAGTTTGGTGAGGCCTAAAGACAAAAAATTTTGTCTTTTGGTACCAATAAAGTAATTGAGCTTGTTTGGGACTTCGGCTCCTTCTGAACCGCCATTTGTCTCATTGGATATATGACATCTTAAACCTAAGTATGAAATACAACTCCTGTGTTTCCTCCTCCTATATGCCACTATTGAATGGAATGGAGAAAATTAAGTGCAGTGCTGGGGAAGATGAAGTCAGTAACATGCAAATGAATATTGCTTTGGAACAGAATATTACTAACTTTGAGCTGTCAACATCTCTCCCTCCCTCTTTAAAGTTTTACCCCACTGCTTCTGCTTCCGCTTCTCACCCCATGAAAGGAAAGGAATCCACTCTCTCTTGCAGCTCAAAAGCCAACCAAAGTTGCAGAATAAAGATATCTTTCAAGACAAAGGAACCCTTTCTCTCCATTTGTACAGCTCCTTAAATTCATTCTTCCATGCCTTTATTCAGATTCCCATGCATTCAAATCCAAAGAAAGCTTCAACTAAGAGCCCTTATATAACCAAAGGGTCTCCTCCTGTCATTTCCACAGTCATCCCCCATCTTTTCAATCCTCTCAGAATTCATTATTAATAGTAGTAGTTACTAAGATGGCTGCAAAAGCTATTGGTTATCTAGTCTGTCTTTTGATCATCGTTCTGGACATGACTGCAGGCATTCTCGGCATTCAAGCGGAGATTGCTCAAAACAAGGTACCACAGTTGTCCTATCAGAGTTAACTCAAAGGAAGTCCTCAAAGTTTCTGATATTCCATCCTCTCTGTTGTGCAGGTGAATAACCTGCGAGTTTGGATCTTTGAATGCAGAGACCCAAGTTATGAAGCCTTCAAGCTAGGCTTGGCAGCAACAGTTCTCTTATCCCTGGCTCATGTCATTGCCAATATGCTCAGCGGCTGTGTTTGCATCTGGTCCAAGGAAGAACTTGATCATTCCACCAATAACAAGCAGCTGGCTGCTGCTTCTCTTGTCCTGTCCTGGTAGGCACAAATTTAAAACTAACACATTTTTCAATATAGTTTCCTTTTTTTGAGACTAAATAGGGTATGATGATCTGAAACAGGGTTATATTGGCAATAGCATTTGCTTTGCTAATGGGAGGGACACTATCAAACTCGAGGTCAAGAAGGAATTGTGGAATAGCACACCATCGTCTTCTTTCTATAGGAGGAATATTGTGTTTCATACACGGCCTCTTTGCAGTTGCTTATTATATTTCAGCAACTGCGGTCATTCAAGAAGAGAAAAAGCTCAATCAACCTGCTGCTGCAGCTGGAGCTCAAGCTTGAGTCACCATTCTGTTTAACGAAATTCAAAATTGTTTTGCTATTTTTTGGCCGAAAAGGTCTGTTCTCTATTTTCTTCCTTCCCTCATTTTTTTACTATTGTGTATCTACATTGTAACCATTCTTAAAGACTTCAACCATGGCAATCATGTGTCATTTCTTATAGCCCAAAACTCACTCATTAGGTTACTTACAAGCAAAATGAATGAAAAAGACCTGCAGCACAATCAAAATCATCTAAATTGGCTTCTTCTGCCACAAAAGCCTCCAAACAATGCTAACAATGATCCGGCCCTAAGGACAACAAACCATGAGATATCCTGCAGATGTTAAGAAAAACTCCAAAACAGTTCCATAAATAGTCTATAATACCTCCACCACAGGGAAATCAACTATTCATATCCTTAAACTATTAATCCTCGTTTCCTTCTGGAACCAAGATGCTATCCCCAATCTGCCTCAATTTTCGATACAAAGCAAGCACATCTAACTTCCCCGTGGGTGGTGCTAAAGAAGAACCATTCTGTAAAGGATAAATTATCTTCACTATGATAAATCATCCTTGATTTGTATATTTGATGTCTAAACCGTTAACAATAGACTAGGACAAAATTAGCTGAAATAAGGCAGAGCGGCAAGGGGCTAGGGTAATCTGTTATCCCACTCTTTAGAGTCAGACATGGCAAAAGAAACATTACGTTTTGTAAAGTTGAAGACATAACCATAGCATTCATTTAATTATCAAATGTCACTTCCAGAGATTAAGAAGATACATGCAAGAACTCTTCCACTCATCGCAAGCTACAACAGACCAAAGAAATGACTTTAATGGCATTCAGTAAACATAAACCTGTGCCAATGGCATTAAAGAAAGAAAAGCTAACCTGTGCCAGGACAATGAAGCAAACATGATTAAAGATCCATTTACATAGCACTTGCACAGTTTAAGAATTTAAGTAAAATAATTTACTCATATAATGTAAGAACAGCCATCAAGTGCTGGCAGTGGCAAAGCCAGGAAAGGAAAACCAAATAGCAAATAAAGCATAAATAACGCAGCAACTAGCGATCAATATCTCCTCCAGTAGCATTTTGCACAATGATAAGGAAGCAATTCAAGAGTCAATAACAAGATATCTTAAATTCCAGCAATCAAACAACAAGAAACTGAAAGTTACTGATTACTTTGCCTACTGACCGGATGAAGAAGAAAGCAAAACCAGAGCAAGCAGTCCATACAAGCCTCTAGACCAAGTAACTCTAATCATTAAACAACAAATTGTGCATTAACTGAGAATTTGAAACAAAAGAGGCGAGCAATCTAAAGCTAGATGCTTATACAAAATATTCAAATCATACAGTTATGGAAGTCATTAACACGAAGATCATCAACCAAGAAATATAAACTGCAGAAACTTGCAACAAGCTAATTCACTAAGTTACAATGACATGGCTAAGTCTCTCTATTCCAACTACCTTCACCAATATTAACCACAACTTACCTTTAGATATTCCTATGCAACCTCAATGCACCGATGATTTCAAAGCTTCAAGAACACTCTTCGTTTGCTCAAGCATTAACTCCAACTTCTTGGCATAGATCTCAATCTCCTCCACGTTCAACTTCTTCCACTTCTCCTCCATCTCTTCCCTCTTCTCCCCTTTGATCACCTCCATACCCTTCTTAGCTATCCAACCCTCGATCCCCTGACTTCCTAAACCAATATGCACACCCTTCAACCCCTCAACACTCTTCTCACCCCCCAAAATCTTATCTTCCTTAACAGCCTCCTCCGGCTCATCCAGCTTTGGTGCCAGTACAGGTGCATTCTTGGTTCTACTCTTCCTTACTGCCGTCCCATTGACCTTGGGACTCTCCAGGACACTCTCCTCCGCACTATTCCCTTGACCCCATATCTTTTTGGATAGTTCATAGGACATTTGCTCATGAGCCTTGGAAAAAACCTTTTCTTTACCTTTTTTCCCCTTGCTTGCGTTGTTTTCATACTTCTTCTTCAACCTCCTAATTTTGTCTTGTAACTGTGTCCTGCTCACATCAATATGAAGTGATTTCTTGATAAATTCAAGAAAAGCATTCAAATCAGCAACAGGATCAGCTTTCTTCTTCGCTTGATAATCAATCATCCCCTGCAAAATTGCAATCTCATCGTCCTCACTCCACAACCTCTGAAACAGCTTCTTGGAATCATCATTAGAATTCACTGTTTTCTCCACAGTTTCTACTCCCGTTTCCGATTTTTTCTTGGACCTCTTTGCATCCTTAGTTTCTCCGTCGGAAACTCCAACAGCACCGGATGGACGTTTAGCCCCTGGACTAGGAGTGGGCTTGGTCGGAGAAGTAGGCCCAGAAGCGTTAGATTTGGATCTAGGTTTTCTAGTGGTGGGACTTTTCTGCACTTCGTCCATAGGCTTTGAAGCAATGGGCTTTATGTTGGGGTTAGGTTTCTTAGTCGGCAGAGTATCGGAGTCTGTGTCGGACTCATCATCGTCTGAAGAAGAATCAGCCGGCTGGGTTTTAGAGGGTTGCTGTTCGGGTTTTTTCACTGCTGCTGGCGTAGGCTTCTTGGCAGCTTGAGAATCTTGGGTCCCTGGTGGTTCGGGTTCGGATTCGGAGCTATCACTCTCCTCTTCGGACGAAGAATCTTCTTCCTCTCCCGAATCATCTGAGGATTCAACCGGAGGATAGGGTACAGCATCACGGGACTTGGCCATTTCAATGAAAGAAGAAGAGCAGAAACAAACAGGGGCTTCTGCAGATCGGATTCGGAGGTTTCTGAGTGTATGACTATGGGGTGTAAGGCAAGGGAGAGGAAGGGGTAGACATCTACCGGACTTGACGAAGAATAGATACGAGAGAATATAATTGTCAATAAAGTAAATGTTAAGGGTAGAAATGGAAATGTGCATGTACCATTGAACTTTTCAATAATGATATTAATAATAACCGTTGACGTGGGGTGTGACGCTCCGCCCGCACCCCCACTGCCCAATTCAAATACCAAAACATGGGGAATTATACGAAAAATGTGGAAAAATTAATGAAAACTAACCTTCAACTATTTATATTTCGATAGTAAGAAAAAAATTTATTTATATTTCGGTAATTTAGAGATTTGTCTCTTTTTTGTCATTATGTATATCTATTTTTTATATGTAATTAAAAAAATTTAATACGGTAGAATATGTACGATTGAAGAACTGCTTAATGATTTACATATAAAATTAGTATAATATTATATTATTTTCCTCCGATTTGATAAATATATAATTCCAACTAAATACATATTATATTTGAGTTTAGATGTCATGAGGGTTGGAGTGAAAGTACTATTACATTGAGAAAAAGGAAAAAATGACAATTTGATATTAAAATTAAGACCAATTAGGGGCTTGTGCTACGAATTAAATTCATGAGAAAAAGTTGTGCCTTTTACTTGACAATATAAATTCACCATTAGATAGCTTCAAGTTGTCATCAAATGTAAAATATTTGTTTGGTATAATGGTTGAATTAAAAATTTTGAGATCGAACCAAAAATTGATCTAAGTTTAAATAATAAATTATTTATTTAATTTATTTTCTCTTGAAAAAAATAATACCTTCAATTTGATAATGGATATATCTATCATCAAATTACTTACTGACTACACTTAATAAATTATTTATTTAATTTATTTTCTCTTTGAAAAAAATAATACCTTCAATTTGATAATGAATATTTCTATCATCAAATTACTGTCACGGTTTGTGATAATGATATGCACAGTATTGTATGCAAGTAATTATAGAAATTTTCTTAAAAACCAAAACTCAGTTATATCCAATTTAATAGCATGAATTTGCATTTGGGAATTGGATAATATCATTGCTTAATGAATAATAGCAAAAGAAGATCATTTGAAAATGATATTATTACACAAATTGATTCTAACCAAGCTTTGATAGAACATCATTAAGAGCAGCTACAGTTTCAGCATAGTACTTCTCAGCTTTAGGACTATCCTTTGTCTTTGCAGCATAATCAAGCTGGCTAATGGTCTGGAATAACTTGTCATAAAGTTGTTTCAATGGCTTCTTCTCTTCTTTTGGTTTAGAAGCAAGAACAGTGTTGAGGTCATAACGAAGATATTCAGCTCTTAGACGAAGGTCATTTTGGACATATGGCCATGCCTTCTTATCAATTTGACTCTTTACGTTAAGAATTTCTTTTGCAGATTCTTTAGCCCTTGCTGCTGCCTCTGCTGGTGGCAATGGTTGAAGGTAAAATCGTTGATTCAGTGGTAGATCAAAGTCTCTTGCCTCGTCTGAATTCAATGTTCCAGCTGCAACCAACAATATTCACACAATTTTTACCATTAGCTCCATCATCCACAAATAATAACTCAGCCTGTTTATAACTTCATCAAGTATTTGTGTTTGGTGGATTCTGTCCCTAATTTTTGTTTTTAACATCAAGGATAATGAAAAACAATGCAAGAGCTTAAGTTAGGGTTTGGGCCCACTAAGAACAAATATGTTAGGGGTTGTTAATGTTAAAAACAAAAGTTTGAGATTGAGTCCACTAAAAGTAAATATGTTACAGATTCTTAATGTTGAAAATAAATATTAGAGACTAAGTTTACTAATCGTAAATAAGCCAGAGCTAAATGGATTATTTTCTCCCATATTAGCAAAAATAATTAATTATATATAAACCATCATTTATGCCACGAATACATTTATACACTCAGCCTTAGTTTAGTTTGATTGAAATGAAATCAGGGGATGTAAATCATGACGTAAATGTCCTAACATAAGAGGATGTAAATGTGGAAGGAGACGTCTGCAAATTAGCCCCTCCCAAAATGGAGGGATTGTGACTTTAAAAATGTTAAAAAGTCTATTATATCCTCCCTCTTACAAATTAACGGAGGGATTGTGACTTTAAAAATGTTAAAAAGTCTATTATATCCTCCCTCTTACAAATTAATTTATTATAAATTTATACTAGACTAAATTCCAACCTCATATATATAATATTTCTAACTTTGTCAAATAGATATAATAATAAATCATAGATAATAAAAACTATTTACCTTCCACTTTTCATCTCCAACCAAACGGGGAGAGAAGTAAATGTCTCTACCAAACAATTTTGAAGGAAATGAAAAATATACTTCCCCTTTCCCTTCACTCTCCACGAACCAAACTAAGGCTCATAATCATTTGTAACATTCTGTATATTATTTTCGGTTAAATTTTTGTTTTCCTTAATATAATCTTATAATTAAAATGTTAGGAAAGAAATATTAATGAGAATGTTCTAGACAATCTAAACAAATTCCTTGGTTAGTGGAAGGAATTGAAGTTTAACAGGTACTTGTGTTTGGTCTGAGTTTATTTTGGATAGCTTATTTTACCTTACTTATTCCCGCCTCTTCTCTTACAAACATTTTAAGTTTTACAAATTTCAATAATAAAAGTTTCACCCTTTTCAAACTAAAAATCAATCCAAATGAGAATTAATGCTACGTTTTAAGATAGCCACTTTAATATATTGGAAAATCTTCACATATACCTCCATTTACTCTAATTAACTGCTATTGAAATTCAAAAAGGAAATACGTAGAAATAGTTAATTAAGATAATCTAATCATTTTTTATTTCTTAAGAAATGGACGGAGAGAGTAGTTATTAGATTAGAGGTGAACTTACGTAGGCCACCGGATGGTGGTGGTGGACCTCCAATCTTGATGGATTTGGCATCGGCCAGAACCGCCTGAACAAAAGATCCAGTCGCCAGACCACCAGCAACAAGTCCCAAAACAGCTCTTCGGCTTGTTTCAGCAGCTTCACCAGATCCTTGTTGTGCTTTCACACTGAATCCGGCGGATTTGGCCAAGGGAACTCTGGAGGTGCTGAGGCGGCCTGCAGAGCCACTTATCTGGAGGCTGCCTTCAAGAACAGCTTGAGAAGAGCCACGCAAGCCAGCCATTGAAGCCATAGCTTGTGCCATTATTCCTTTGATAAAGAAAGAGAAAGTTTTTAGGCAGAGTATGATTGGATGTAACTTAAATTGGGGAAATTGGAGCTTTTTGTTATGTTGTTTATGTGATGTAGAGTGAATTCACTCACAGTATCTTATCTAACTATGGATATGCCATTAGCCAATCAATGTTTTAGTTTTTGACAAGTTGGATCAGGTTATAGTTGGTACAACAGCATTGTGACACCTGGATTGAAAAGATCTCAAATATACACATCATTACCATTTTTCTTTGCCAGATTTTCTTTTCCTTTTCTTCCTTTTGAATCCATATTAACCCAACAAAAATAAATAAAGACTACACAAGATAAAGTGTTATGTCTCATGTCTCTATTTTGATCATAATCATTCCTAAAAAAAGAGATAAAATTATCATATTTTTATAAATTAAATAATATTTTTGAATATATATAAGAGATAATAATATTTGAGATAAAATCTATCTTCGAAAGAGATAGATATTCAAAAGATATACACATTTTGAAGAGATAGATATTCTGAAGATAAATATCTTGAAGAGATAGAATTTAATTAAGAAATAATAATAGAGTTTTAATCTTATATTAAATATGAGTATCTATCCTCCTATTTCATCTCTATCACTTGTATCCTCTAAGCACTATAAATAGGACCATTGGCCTCCAGTTATAGATACATTTCAGGGAGAATCAATAAAACTCTATTGTTCCTATCTCCTTATTCTTCTAGTTATTCTTTTATATTCTCTATTTCTTTATACTTTATATTTTATATCGATTCTTCTATTGTATTAACAATGATGCGCCAAGACTAAGGAATTCTGTAGTAATGCTGTCATGCTAGCAAAAGGTAGATAGAGGTACTTCTTTTATTAATATTTCGATTATAGAACTTGAGCTTTTTTAGCTCATGATATTTTTAGAAAATAAATTATACTTTTGTCTTGTAATTATTTATGCAAATTCATTTGGATATATAATGAGTTTGAAAGACACAATTAATAGAATTATAGTATCAAAGGTGCATTATGAATCACCAGAAGTTGGTTGTTTTACAATTTTAGATCAACTAGAGCTCTATATTTATCAATAGCGTAATTCTATCTAATTTCTCCACATTCAAAATTTACGGAGAAAATGATTGGTGGTGATAAAAATATTCTACCTTTATCGTTTCTCTAATAAGCACACTATGATATAAATGTTACTTATAGTTATTACAATGACTTAATAAATGCTCAATATATGGATTTCGTCAGAAGTAAAAATTAGTTACAAAAGGAAAGAGCAAGTTATTGATGTGAATACTTTCGTAATTTCCGAAATTATACTACTGATATTAGTAATGTTATTTTTAATGGCAACAAAATAGTATATGTAAATGATTCCAAATTATCAAAAAATATCCAGTTGATTTTTTCTTGATATATATTATGTTTGTTAGATTTTTTTCAAAGTACCATATTATTTTATTTGTATTGGTTATATTTAAAGTTTATTAGCATTTTATATTGTATAATGATGAGATGAAATATCTCTAATTGATTAAAGTTTCTGAAGAATTGATTGATTAAAACTCTTGAAGAGACCCAATCAAAGACTCTAGAAGGACTAATATATCTTTACATAAAAATATCAAACATGTAATACATTCTTCTCAATAAAGTGTCATAGAATATTATTTTTAGTCTCGGTGAAATATACATTACTATTATTATTATTATATAAAACAAATACTACAATTTATTTGTATTGCACCGAATAAATAAATTTGAGATATAGTTCTATAAGCCAGAAGTTTATTAAGTTAAATAATTTATTATAGGCATAACCAATTTTGCTCCCTCGAATCATTAAAATACAAATAGTATTTAGGAATTCATGAAATAATATCGAACAAGAAGTTTCATAATTTGATGAATTCTATGTGCTACTTATTTTAAATACAAATTATTTTATAAATATCACAGTAATACTTTAGGGTTGAATGTATTTTTTTGGGACGAATACAAAAAATTATTATTTGATAATCGATGAGATAGTTGTATAAATATTATTGACTCGTAACTCTTAGTTTACGATGTCTTAATAATGAGCTCACACTTTAAATTATCCCAAAGATACAGTTTATCATAATTATATTGGTTGTGATATGTATCTATTAATGTTGAACATCTTGAAGAACAAGTTCATACACAAAATGGTCATTGTACTATAAATGCATTAATATGAGTTATTACAAATATAGTAGCACTCGCTTTTTTGCCAATGAATTATTATATATACTCATCTTTGTTATTGGTTTATAGTTAGAAGTCAATTGTTTCCATCTACGAATTAAATGTGTACTATTCATTTTTATTACTCAGCCGAAAATTAGATGGACTTATATACGTTGGAAAGAATATCAAAAGAAATGTTCATAATTTGTTGATATCCCAATATTAAGAGGAGAAAACATGTAGTCAGATGAAAATATTAATTACTTTGTGTCACTAATAAGTTTTGAATCAAAAGTTCAAACGCATATAGCCAGACATATTTTTTACTAGCATCCGACCAATAATGCTTTTAATATATTTGATATCCCTGAAGGACAACCTACCACCATCAAAGTATTTGAGACACAATCTAAACATGGTAGATAAATCGGTTGCATGAATATGAACTCCTCACATATGAAATGAGTAAATGTTTAGATGGTCATATTATAAAGTCGAGAAAATAAAATTCCAGAAGAATTTTTAAAATATTACTAACGTATTATTTTCAGAAGAAATTCAGGTACCTGAAAATGGTGATATTATGAGATCTCATTATAATAAGTTATGATATAGAATGAATGGAGTCTCAAAAGTACAAGAGTATTTATGTGCATAGTGGTAATGAATTAGAATGCTTCAAAATTTGTAGACTGATACTGATAATAATATAGAATTCGCATGAGAAGTATAAAAGTTAGTCCGGACAATTAAAAAGTACACATGAAATATACATAATTCTTATAAGGAATTACATACTTGAAATGTAATACCAGAAGGATAGTTATGAATATTCATTTATGTGAACTATGAAATGAGTATTGATCTAAAATTCTTCGTAAAAGCTTGCCATTACTTGCAAAGAAATATTTCTGGTAGAGAATATGATTAATTTTCATATATATAGTGCACGAGAATATTCATATACATTTGTCTAAATTATCATTTGATAACATATTTATATGATGTCCTTGATAGACTTAGTATGTCTGAAGTATATAAATAATTATTCCAGAAGAACATAGTGTAACTATCTTAGTAAATCATCATTGAAGATAACAATGAAGATCGAGTCCATGCATGAGGAAACATTTATTCATCTTGATCAACTATACTTGCCACAGATATTGCTTCGTGAAAAGATATTTTTATTATAAAATTTGCTGATTAACACGTTGATGAGCTAGTGTATATCACATTAAGGGGAGAAAATCAACAATAGAAGAATGATATCGTATAAAAATATCGTTTACCCAAAAGAATAAGTAAACTAGAAGTTCACAAGGTTTGACTATTTGCAAATAATTACGAATCAAGTATTTTATATAATTTTGCCAAATTTATGAGAGCTTCTAATATATGCTCTAATTTGGTTAGATGTCCTAGAAGGATCATATATTTCATAAGTTTGAATAACGCTTGAAACATTATATGCCTTATATACCTCATGATTATAAAGATAAATATCTTCTTAAAATGAATGATTATATAAGCAAATTGTTATTCCTGAAGAATAAACAAAGGCAAGTATGATGATCAAGAGTTTTAAAATCAAGTCTTTTGTCTTGATTCATAAATTGAACATTTAGAAAAGGTTCAACATGGACCTGACACATCATTACTATTCAAAGTCATTTAAGTCATTATACATTGATAGATCTTTTGTAAAATGATATTGAAGAGCCAATTGGTTCTCAAACACCATGATTATTCAAATTAGTATATGATTATACTTGTTTCATTCAAGTATATAGCTATTATGGTTCTTATGGTTATTCTCTAATTAATGACTTTGGAATATATATTGAACTTATCGTTTGATATCTTCTTTAATTGACTATCTCGAAATTTGAAAAATAATCCAACTCCTGCAGAGATGGGTATATAAAATATTGATTATTTACATTATCCACACAAATCATGTCATTCATTGACATATACTATGATTTTGTACATAGATATATACAGTAGCCACTTATTTCACTTATGATAAAGGAATATTAATTATTATGGTTGGTTAAAATGTGTGCGGTCAAGATGAACTTATATTCGAGATTTATATGTCCTTTTAGATGAAATTCTAATTATATTGTTAGAGATGATTATAAAGTTTGAGCATATACGAAAGATAAGACAAATATGTTTATTCATGAGCTCCAGAAGAGATACAACAATGATGTACAAACAAGTTCGATCACTAAAATTTGAAAGATTTTATTCACTGAGAAATTAGTGATAGTAATACTTGAGATAGTTTTTTATTGCACAAGTTTATAAATCTTAAGTGATTATCTCATCATGGGGAGTAACATTTGACATAGAGAATGGTATACTCTTTTTCCTTCACTAGAGTATTTTTTTCTCACTGAGTTTTTATTTAGTAAGGTTTTAACGAGGCATGTTCTCTATGTAATAGACATCTAAGGGAAGTATTATGAATTAAATAATATTTGTGGATGTCCATAAGATATAAGAACGTTTGAGATAAAGTCTATCTCCCGAAGAGATATATTCTAAAGATATAGATATTTTGAAGATAGATATCTTGAAGAAATATAATCTAATTAAGAGATAATTATAGAGTTTTAATATTATATTAGATATGATGGAATCTATCATCATATTCCATATTTATCAATAGGACATAAATGGGGTCATTTGCCTACAGTTGTAGACACACCTCAGAGAAAAATCAATAAAAACTAGCTAATTTTCTCTTTCCTCTTCTCTATCTCCTTATTCTATTCTCTTCTCTATTTCTTTATACTTTATATTTTATATCGATTATTCTATTATGCCACAACGATGTGCCAACAAGTTTCGTAACACATATAACGTGTTTTTTCTCTAGCTGATACAAAAATAAATAAAAATAACTTATTTTTCCTCTAAAAGAACTCAGCTCTCAAGTAAAAAAAACCCAAAATCTACAAAGTGAAATAAGTCATTTTACTCCTTCAAAAGTAATTTTTTTCTTGATGAACTAGGGTCATGTTCTCTATTGATTAAAATAAGATGATTTTAGCTTATTTTAGGATATAATATATTTTTTAGTTGCTCTCAATTGCTTATTAAATATGTTTTTTAGTTTAAGATAAGTTGAAAAAAGGTATTTTTGAAAAGTTACTCTAAGGATACTTTTTGAAACGACTTCTGCTTATTGATGGTATTAAAATTAAAAATGTTAGAATAATTTTTTTTAAAACAAATTTTTTAAAGGACTTTTTTTCAGCTGCTTAAAAAAAGCAGAAATGATGGAGAATAGGCCCTAGATAGGGATCCATTCCTGCTCTCCATTGCTTATACTTTATTTAAACAGCTTCAAAAAGTGCTTTAGAAAATGTAGTTTCAAAATAATTATTTTTGTATTTTAATAATAGCATCAATAAGCAGAATCAGTTTCAACCACTGGGATAGCTTGTCAACAAAAAAATTTTCAGCTTATTATAAGCTAGAAGTACATATCATAAGCAATCAAGAATAGCTAGAAAAAACTCTTATAGCTTAAAATAAGCTAAAATATGCTTATTATAAGAAATAAAGAATAAGACCCAAGTACAAGGCATGTGGGATTTCTGGTTGAAAATTATCATCTAAATTAGTGGTTGGTTAGTAAAAGATGAACGAAATTAGTTGAAAGAAATACAAAATGAAAGAGAAAAAGATTATAGCTACTTATGAAGAATGAAAATATTAGTTCTATTTATAGCTATCTTCCCTTTAATTTTTTTTTTATCAACCCGAACTTTCATTTAGAAAATAAGAAATAGTACATTGGAGAACATCTGAATATTAGGGAATCTCTAAAAACCTAGATCCATCAGAGATGTCAGTAATCGGGCACCTTGTAAGCCCGTAATAGTTAGACTATCTCCTATAACCTGATTATATTAACTTTTAAACTACAAACAAAAACATTAAGCAAAATTAAGACAAATTCAAAAAATTAAGACAAATCCAACTCGCTTAGAAGCCCAAACCAAACCCTCAAAGAAATCCCACCAAGAGGTCCACATAGCTAGGGCATCACCAACCATCAGATAGTATCGCCGCGTCAGCACAATCTATGCTTCCCTGAAAACACATGCCAGAGAGGAAGACAAATTCAAGACGACCATGACGCCAGAGTGCCCCACGACTTCCGAAGTAAGCCAAAGGTATGAAATCTCATTAAAGGTAGCGAAAGCCATAATTCCCTAGAAGTAGAGAAGCCAGTATTACAGAGGAAATTTGCCACGGGTATTTTGGCAGAAGGAAGCCGCTACCGCAATTCTATTTTGACAAGAAACAGACATTATCCAAAAAAGAAAGCAGCTCATCATCAAGAAGTTTTCTTTCATCTAATTCTTTCTTTATTAATACTAATAAAAACCATCTTCTTCATCATCATCAGAAAAGATGTGCTTTTACTAGAAAGTGTTAACCACAAAAGAAGACCTGCAAATAGACAATATCCACCAGTACCAAAAAGAAGGCAACAGCCGAGAGCCTCACACACCATCGTCGCTGCTGCCAAAACACCAACAAAATCGAAGAAAAACACGCTCAAAACCCACACACACAATATGTACTCTATTTACGAATCTCAATTGAAAGTCTTAAAATCTTAAACGGTCAAATCGAAAGAGGATAAAAGCTTAAATCGGAGAAGACCCTCAATCCGCTGGCACCAGCCACTAGCCACCGAGGCAGGGCAGATCAGTGACCCGTCCATCCTAGAACGCATAGGGCGGCCACCATTTGGAGAAAAGAATGTTGAATTACTGAGGAAAAAAAATACACTGAATCAAATGAGAAATTTGTATTAAATTTTATCTTGAACGTTGGTCCAAATTAGGATAAATCTCAATTTGGTCCCTAAAAATATAGAGTTTTCTCAGGTAAGGACTTCAAATTTAAATTGTCTCCAAAGAATCCTTAAAAACAAAATAGGAATGATTGGATGGGATGATTTGGAGAGAAGAGAAGAGAAATAGAGAGAAAGGAGGTTTAGGGGTCTTGTTCGGAAGTTTTTTAAGTAGAGAAAGTGAAAGAAAGGGGAGAAGTGGGAGGATGAAATAAGGGACTTTCTCTCCTCAAGTGGGATGAAATGGAAAGAAATAGAAAGAAAGTTTTAAAAAGACTGTGAAATGCGTATTTTATCCCTAGAGATAATAACAAATTACAAAATCATTAAACATTTTATTCTCTCCATCACATGATTATTTCAAAAGATATCTTTCTTTCCATTTCTCTCTACTAACGGAACCACATTAAAGCTTGGAGGGGCTCCAGTTCCCGGCCTTTCGTCCCCCTTTATAAATTTTCTCTAATTTTAAGTTAAGCTCCCCAAATAAATTTTTTTCAAAAAAATCTTATAGTTCTAATTCTTTTTTATCTCTTCCATTTATTTTCAAATTTCAATTCTTTAATCTCTATCTTTTCTCTACTATGCTAAAAGTGCTCTAACAATTCATGTTTGATTTACACCTTTTATATTCTACTTTTTTTTTAAGTAAAATTGAGTAATGAGAGTAGCTAGGGAGAATAAAAAGGTAAATTTATCATATTTTAATAATTTTTTAGTAATATTAATAAAAGTAGTAATCTCATGCTTTAATACGAAGAGAATAAAAGTATTGAGTATATTCATTAGAATAAAGTATTAAATTCAAACATTATTAATGTGAAATTAAGTAGTAATTTATTATGGTACAATAAAAGATCACAAAAACAAATTAAAATAAAAATTATGACAAATGAGAATAGGATTGATTTTTAGGATATAAAATACCTAAAAAGTTTAATTTTACAAAAATTTTATTACTTACGAATGCACGTGCACGGTATTCTTTCTTTTAAAAGTCTTCTTCTATTATTTAAAAATATCATATACAAATAAGTAAATAAAGGGTCTAGTAGTCTATTACTGGGCCTTCAATTAAATATAATTTGTTTAAAAAAATTTCAAAGTGAAGTCATTTTATTTTATTTTTCTTACTTCTTTCAAGCCACTAGCAATAACAATCTAGACCATTTTCTCTAAGCAGTCACTATTAATTCAACGTTGTTACCTTACAGTTTGGCCCCTCAGACTTGGAGCCTTGGTTTCACCACAGCTTCTCTCCAAACTCCCAAATAAAATCCCACTTCTCCCCTACTCCCTCTAAAACTCCCAAACAACATTTGAATAAGGGTAAAAAGCCTCGGAGACCCTTAAACTTTCTTAGATTTTGATTTTTTATCCTTAACTTGAAAATAACAAATTTTAGACCTCGAACTAAAAAAACGTATCAATTTTTTTCCCTTCTGTTAGTTTTGACCATTATCTTATAACAGTCAACTATCATGTGATCGTTTTAAAGGTATTATAGTCAATTTCATATTCAAAAATAGAGAAATTTAAAACAATAAAAAAGAGGAATTATTTTAGATTTTTAAAAAAGAGAAATTCTTTTTTAACAACAAAATTTAATTCCCCCTTATTCATCGTCTTCTTTCGTATTCCATATCCCTTCATACTGATTCTCGAACCTACCACCAAGCTTAGAGAAGATTGAATCAAAGATTCAAAATAAAAAAGTTTCAAGAAGCTTTCAATTACATTGAAAAATCTACAAGAGATGGAATAAAAAAAACAAAGGAGAGTTATTGCCCATGACTCTGAAATATTGTAGGTTTTTTACGAGGTTCTCTGTAATTCCAAGCCCTAGACAACAACTATGGCATAAAAGTACGAGTTTGTTGCTATCAAGTGGGCATTTGATTGAAGTGCTTCTTTTTGTCTCCTTATGACCAAAGTTCACTTAGTGAGTGTATTTTCCACTATGAATTTCAAATTGGTCTAGAATTTGTAAATCTGTCTTGGAGGTTAGTAAGTGGAAAATTGTGCTAAGATAGAAAGTGAATATATTTGATATTATTGTATATATTGTTGCCTAATCTGTACATGGTAGGAATCATTGATGTGATTGTAACAAAAGAAATATCCTGGTATAGCTACAATGCTTGAGTTTTCTATTGATTTGTAAAGGAATATATATAATAATGGTTAACTAAACAATAGCAATCAATTAGCTAATTACAAGCAGTCAATCAGCTATTTACAATCCCATCAACAATTCCTACAATGTACAGATTAGGTAACAATATATACAATGATATCAAATATATTCACTTCTTGTCTCAATACCCCCCTCAAGTTAGAGCATGCAAATTGTAGATGCCCAACTTGCTTGAGGAACTGAAACTAGGACTACTCCAATGCCTTAGTAAAGATATTGGCAGGATGAGCGGCAATAGGGATATAGGTAGGAGAAATTTGTTGTGCCTTAAATTTATCACAAACAAAATGACAGTGAATCTCAATGTGCTCAGTTCGTTCATGAAACACGGGGTTGGAAGAAATGTAAAGAGTAGCCTGATTATCACAAAATAGTGGAGTTGTGTGGAGTTAAGGGACTTAAATATCACGTAGAAGATATCTTATCCATTTCAACTCAGAACAAGTGATAGCCATAGATCGATACTCGGCTTCCGCGAAAGATCGAGATAATGTATGTTGTTTCTTTAATTTCCATGAAATTGAAGAATGTACTAGAGAAAAAAGAAACTGGTTAAAAAACATTGAGTGATAGGACAATTGGCCAATCAAAATCACAGTATGCTTGGAGTTGTAGATCAGAGTTTGCTCGAAGAAGAAGCCCCTATCCAGGAGTGCCTTTGATGTAGAGAAGAACACGAAAGGTCGCATCCAAGTGTTCCTGTCGAGGTTAATGCATAAACTGAGATAGGACTTGCACAATATAAGCCAAATCTAGTTGTGTGATAGTGAGATAGATGAGACGACCTATAAGACATATATGAATCAGATCTTGATAACAAAGAACCTTTGGCCTTTCCTAGTTGTGATTCTGTTCCATGGGAAAGCCGAAAGTTTTGCCCCCAAGAAGCCAATATCATATCAAATGCCTAAAGAATACTTCCACTGACATAAATAAATCCCTTGATTAATCTGAGCAACCTCTATACCAAGGAAATATTTCAGGGAGCCCAAATCCTGTATGTGAAAGTAGGTACTTAAATGTGCCTTGAATTGTTGAAGAGAAGGCAGATCATTCCAGTTACTATCAAATCATCTACATAACCAAAGCATAGAGAAAAATTTTGCTAGAGGAGTAGGTAAACAAAGAGTAATCTGAGTAAGAATGGAAAAATCCGTACTATTTGAGTGCAACAATTAATTTTGCAAATGAACAAAAAGTATGTTTCAGTCTGTACAAAGACTTTTGGAGCCTGCACACCTTTCCCTTTTTTCCCTTGGAAAAACCTGGAGCAAGCTTCATTTAAACTTCTTCTTGCAAATCGTCATGGAGAAAGAAATTATATACATCTATTTGATGGCCTTCCCCTTTTCGTGCAGCTACAACTATTAACAAAGTCTAAACTGTGACCATCTTGGCCACCGAGGCAAAAGTCTCATTATAATCAAGTCCTTATACCTGTGTATTGCCAGGGATAACCAAGCGAGCTTAGACCGCTCAATGCTTCCACCGGATTTACGTTTAATCTTGTAAACCCATTTGCGACCCAATAACTTCTTTACGGGAGGAAGAGTGATTATGTGTCAGGTTTGGTTTCGTGCTAAATCATTAGTTTCACTTTGCATGGCATCTCACCAGTGTGGAATGGAGATATCATCTGAGAATCGAGAAGGTTTTGAATCAGTAGTAACTGCTGCAATAAAAGTCTTATAGCATGGGAAAAATTTTTCATCAGAAATATAATGTGTAAGATAAAAGGAACAAGTACCAAGAGAGGAGGATGGAACAGAGGTAGGGCACAATGTGGAAGTTCCAACTTTATTGCAGATAAAATCACTGAGTTTACGAGAAGGATGTCGAGCCCGTTGAATGTGGCAAAGTTCAGGAGGAGAAGGAACTAGATTATTAGGAGAAGGATCGTGATTATTTTGATTTGATAGAGAAGAAGAATGGGAGGATGGGCTACTAGTAAGGAGCCCACCAGAAATAGTACTAGCAAGAAAAGAAACTGGCCTAGTGCCATATGCAAAAATCGTTGGGCTGGGAGGAAGAGTCTGAGCTGAAGGAGCAATCCCAGTAGACGAAAGACAAGTCGCTAGAGATGTGCTATGTGGTAGAGAAGGCCCAAGGTTTTGGGATTGTGTCGGTGGTGGGCCAAGAAAATAATCAGATAAAGGGTAGGTCGGCCCGGCCTAAGAATTCAAAAAACTATAAGTAGTCTACGGACTAGAATTGGTGAAATATGTAGAAAATTGAAATTGGGATTCAAAAAATTGAACATCTCATGAAACAAAAAATTGATGTGTATCGAGATCAAATAAATTTCGTCACTTGTTCAAGAAGAATACCCCATAAATACAAAACGCCTACTACAGGAATGAAATTTGTCATTTGTATGAATGTGTGCATAACACAAACGATCTAAAACACGCATGTGAGAAATATCTGGCAGTTTAGAGAGAAGTATTTCCATAGGAGTTTTATTTTGAAGAATGGAAGAAGGGATTCAATTTATTAAATATACGGTGGCTTTACCGAATCCCCCAAAATTGAGATGGTAAGTATGTTTAAAGACTTAAAGCCCGTGCAACATTTAGAATGTACCTATGTTTATGTTCTACCCTCCCATTTTGTTTGGGTGTGTACACAATGCTCGTTTGGTAAGTGATTCCTTTAGAAAGAAAGAAGAGTTTCAAGCTTAAAAATTCCGTACCATTATTGGTACGAACGGTCCAGTCTTTGTGGTTTTATGAAATTGACTTTTAATAAAAACGAAAAAATGCTCAAAGTAAGCATGAAAGCTACTTTTGTCCGAAAGCAAATAAACCCAAATAGCACAAGAGTGTTCATCCACTAAAGTAAGGAAGTAAGTAGACCCATAAGTTGTCTTTGCTTATATGAACCCCAAACATCACAATATACTAAATCAAATAATTGAGTAGAATTGGTATTACTTAAAGGAAATCTATTTCTAGATTGTTTAGCTTGAAAACAAATTAATAATCATGCATATTAGAGTTCAAGGCATTGGGAAAACCAGAAAAGTGTTTCATCACAGAAATGGACGGATGTCTTAACTGTTTATGTAATAAATCCAGCTAGAGAAATGACAAAAGCGTGGTTTACCTGTTCTTGTAAGAAAATGTACAATTCATGTGCCAGTCTACCCAGTACTACCTCTTTCTTCGATGCATGGTCCTGTATAACACATATTCTTAGAAAAATAAACATACTCAAGGTTAAATTGGAACAATTGTGATATAGAAATGAGGTTACATTTAAGGTTAGGGACATAAAGAACATTATGAATGACGAGTTCAGGCTCCAATTTCACAATTCCTTCAAAATTTGCTACAGTGTTTGATCCATCAGACAAACCAATAAAATAGGGCTGAATGGCATAAATATTAGATAAAAAATCAAGTCTACCAATAATATGTCGAGATGCTCCAGAATCCAATAGCAATATGGAATTTTTCATACTATTGGATGAAGACATGATGCCTACTATACCCACATTCACATTTATTGGGCTAATACATTGGGCCGCTCCTGCTTATTGTGAGATTTGTTGGACTTTGCCCAGAAGAGAATGTACACTGCCGCCATTAAACTTGAGAGAAGGCTGCCGAGTTGGAATTGAAGTTAGCGCTAGTGATGTTGATGTCCAAGTGTTCCTCCTGGTGCATTCAATAAAATCCCAACGGTCAAGGGAGAAGACACCGATGACCTAGAGAGTTCATTGAGGATGGTCGGAGCTATCCAAGGGACTGCCGCATTGGATGAAAACTCAGGTGCCCAGGGAACTAGCGCTGCTGCACCAGGAGCTGGCCAAGGCGCGACCTGTGAGAAGGAGCTAGCTACCTGAGACAAGAAGGCTGATGAGTAGTCGAGAGACGTCCTAGAGAGGTGTGGGTGTACCAAGGACCTCATCTAAAAATTGAAGGCTCCACCACCTGTATTGGTTGATGCTGGCATGAGAAGGAAATGAGATGGGGGAAGGAGTCATTGCCATCAGTGAGCAGCGCTGGCGCCGATGTCGGCTAAGTGGACTTGTGGGCTTGATGCCGAGGTTCACAGTACTTGGAACTCTCCGTCATTTTTTCTTTATAAAAAACAAATTGGATTTTAGCTCTGATTCCATGACAAAAGAAATATATACAAAAATGGTTACCTAAACCATAGGAATCAACCAGCTAATTACAAGTAATCAATAGCTAATTACAATCCTATCAACGACTCCTACTATGTACAGATTATGTAACAATATATACAATAATATCAAATATATTCACTTTCTATCTCAACAAATTGACAGATTTGGAGTGAAACAAGTTGAATAATTCTTTGGAATTTAGGAATTGAAGTTTGAAGATGATTATTTGATAGGTTTTTTCTGTTGGGTTCTTTAGGATTTTTTTCTTGGATTGAAGAATTGAAATGACATATCGAAAGTTGATTGAGAATAATGAAGAACCTTGGCTCGAAGATCGATGGATGATTTTGCGGCTTGAAAGAGGAAGAAGAATGATAAGAAAAAATGATAGGAGATTGTGGTGGTGACTCGCGGGTTTTGGGCGACCGGGGTTGCTGCTATGGTCCATGGATGCCACTGTTGTCATGGACAAAGAGAAGAGAAGAAACATTAAAGATATTAAAAATAATAAAAAATTATCTAACATACCTTAAAAAGAAGAATGTGTGAAGCATATGAGACCTGTCGATAGTCATTTTATGATTAAAATTAACATAATGCCAAAAATTGTTACGTTTTCCAATTCAAGTTAAAAATTTATAATTTTAAAGTTTAGATCAAAAATCAAAATATAAGAAAGTTTAAAGGTGGTGAGACTTTTTACTCATTGAATAAATCCTCTCAACTTCTTTTCTCTTCTCTCATCTTCTCGTCTCTCCTTTTACCTTCTTTTCTCTCTCTCCTAAATTCCCAAACTAGGGTAAAGTGTAGGGAACTTTGGTGAGGTTCTTTCCACTTTGTCCTCTGGTCTTTATTCTTTACAGTAGAATGGTTGAGCGAAGGTTTTTCTTGTAAGAGATTGAAGGTTGATAATTGCAAGAACAGTGGCTTTTCCATGTGATTGTTTCTGCTGCATCAAACTCATAATCTAATGAACGAACTCTTCATGGGATCTCTAGAAAGATCCTGCAGTTTCTTTCCTTCAAGCAAGAATCCTTTTTTAAGCCACGCCCAGTGCCCACCCAACTTGATCAAAGAATAAAACCAAAGAGTTAAATGGAGAAAGAGAATTTTCAAATGAACAACACATATCCAAAAGTGGGGTCCCATTTATTATTTTAGGAAAATAATAATATTTCTTATCATCATCTTATATTCTGAAAAATCTCTGCTTTAGTACTGTTATAGAAACAATTATCGCAAAATTCCTGCCGGGGACTCTGAAGAGGCAGTGCAAAGAAGAGATGGAAAATCAAGACCAATCATCAAAATCCAAAGTTGTAAAGGTGGATTCAAAGGATTCTTGGGAATTCCATGTTAATCAGGCAACAAATCAGGGCTCTCCCGTAAGGGCTTTCCTCTGTTAATCTCTTGAGTGAATTCGAGCAGAACCCTTAATTTATTTTTTGTGGGATTTTAATTAATTTAAAGTTCTTGAATTTTAATTGATTTATATTTTTCATCTTCGTGGTTTCTTTTGATTAGATTGTGGTACACTTTACAGCTGCTTGGTGTATGCCATCGGTGGCTATGAACCCATTTTTTGAGGAGTTAGCCACTAATTTCCCAGATGTTTCTTTTCTTACGGTCGATGTCGATGAAGTTAAGGTAGGAACTGAATTCAAAACTTCTGGGACATTTTGCCATTTTCTTAACTAGTGGGTTTTGTTGATTTCTAGGAGGTGGCGTCTAAATATGAAGTAAAAGCTATGCCGACCTTCTTACTGATGAAGAATGGATCTCCAATTGACAAGTTAGTTGGTGCCAATCCAGATGAAATCAAGAAGAGGATAGAGAACCTTCTTCTGCAGTCCAATCCTGTTATTGTTGAATAAATTTCGTTTCTTGTTTGATTATATGTATTTGAATGATTGCAGAACTTGTGTCTAGTTGAAGGAGAAGAAAAGCTTCGGATACAGAAAGTTGTAAATTATTATGTATTATTACATACTTATGTTTGTATCAGATTTCAGTTTGTGAAATATCATCAGCATATGATAAAATCTAACACAATCTTACATACGACAGAAACAAAGAACTTTTGAAGATATCATAGATTGATGATAATCATCCGAGTAACTTGTACATTATGCAATCTTTTGCCCAAGTTTTACATAAAGACTCTTGGGTTTGATATCAAGTTAGATCCCTACAACAGGGTCAACTATGCCCCTTTGCTGTGTACATTTTTGCTTATTCTGCAGTTGCTTTGCAGCCAATACCATTGGCCAAGGCAAATACAAATCTATGCTAGTAATATCTTACGAGGCAACAAGTCTTGGGTTCAATTCACATCCTGTGTCCCTATGTATCAAGGGGAAAAAAAAAGGAACTTCTAGAAAAAATGATAAGAATGCCTAAACCAACAATGCACACCAAATAATTCCATGAAAAGCATAAGCCAGTGTCTCCTTTCTGTATTGCCATGTTCTCAAGCAACAAATGTCATGATAATGTCTTCCTCTTCTGCTCTCTTCTTCTAATTTCACCTAAAAGCAATGTTAGTGGTCAAACACATTCGTTAGGCATGGTTTTAAATAAGGAAGAAAGGGACAAGACAGGCAAAATTTAACCAACCTCGTTAACTGCAAGATTAGTCATGGCCAAAACATAGCTTGTGGATTTTTCATCCCCAGAACACTGAACTAAGAATGATAACAGCACACACGATTAATAATGGACAAGATCAATATTTCCAATTTGAGTAATGAGATGAAACTGAATATACATGACTCACGGTAGGCTAGATGAAGGACATTGCAGAGTTAATCTCTTTCTCAATGTTTCTTTGCCTGAAATCAGGATGATATGCATGTTGAGTGCCAACATTGACTTGAAGGAATCTACAGTGTCTTCTATCGGCATCATGACTATCAAAGAAGAACTCATCCTGAATTTGATGGGTTGGGACTCCTGATAAATTTTCTTTGTCTACAGTGTAGATTCTTCTTTCTGAAACCTAATTTAGCTATCCTCTGTTTCCTACCTTCTATATCAGTTCGAATTACACTATCTCTTTTCTCATCAGGCAGCAAAGCAAGCCGGGCAAACTTCTTAGGTGTCACTTGTCCAAGCCTCTCATTTATGTCCTTAAAAGCTGGAACAAGGCCACGTCTAATATAACATCCTTCAATCAGTTGCATAGAGTTTTTATCAGGTAGCATGGCATTATTTTTCAGCTCAAGATCAAAGCAGTACGGGGAATCCTTCAACCACATTCGCAAGGAATGCGCTTTTGCAACAAGGAGGCCACTTCGAGTTTTACAGGGCAAAAAAGGAGATCCCATTTCCCAAAGGTACGCTTTGAGTGTGCTGTTAAGAGAAACCTGATTGTATTCTGATGCACCTGTTATGAGTACCACAGATTTTGGAGATTCAGGAACACCCTCCAAAGAAGCATCCTGCAGAAATATACCTTTCATGAGATGAAAAGGAATCCTGACAAATTCCAACATTCAAGAAATCTAGATAAAAGGAGACCCGGAAGAAGATAAAAGTATGGAATCAGAGAAAACAAATATCTGCACCAACTCCATATATGACACCAAATATTGTAGAAACACAAAATCGCAACTAGCCACAACAACTAAGATACTATTAGTGGCAACCCCAATATGTTCCAATACAAAGCCTGCAACAATTTAGAACTTCAAATCATCAACCAACTTTCACATAATTAATACAATCGAGCAGTTAAATTCTAAATGACTCTTTGAACATCAGTAATAGAGGTCTTGCTTTAAATTGTAGATACATAGTTATTAAAATATTTTCTTTCTTTCAAAGAGGGGCATTCTAAAATGAAAACCAAAATTTCAGGATACATAAGACAGAAATATTGCCTGCATGTGGTCAAGCCATAGAGTAAGCCCAACAAGAGCTGCGCCAGCTGACAACTTCCTGAAATCAGCCCCCCAATCTTTATCTGCTACCCTGCAGCAGAAACGAATGCAAGTTAAAAAACCATTTCCAGATATAATAAGCGCATGAAACAATAACCTCTGTAATTGGAGGTTCCCATTGAAGAATCACAATATGCACACAAGTCTATCCTTTCATAATCACCATCTGTCCACAGATCTCAATTAGCCACATCAACAGATGAATCCACATATCCCAAATTTGTCCTCTTATATTTTTCATTTTTTGGTTGGCAGTGTGTTTTAACAAAGGAATCAGGTATTGTGTTATATTATTCCTAAAATTAATTCAGAACCTTCATTTATTGCTATTTCACACGATCTTTCTTAACATCACAATCACAGAAATATTAAATATCTCGAACTGATGTCTTAATTGTGACCTGAATATATCACTGCGATAAATGTTTCTCTTGATTGCCAAATGGAAAATCCATGAGGCAGTGGCCCGAAGCTCAAACGCCCACAACAGATCTTCCAAAGCATTGACAAAGTTAAATGCTGCATTATCTTCTAATGGTTCTATGGTTGCAAGATACTGATCCATCTCCAGCACCATTGATTCAGAATTATTCTGCAGAAGCCTGCAGAAGAAGTCTCTTTAAGTTGGTATTTTGAGAGACATGAGAACATCCAGCGGCAGGGACCATCTCCCCACCCCAAAACAATATGTTTTAAAAAATAAGCAATAAAAGTTCAGAGTGCCTGATTGGGAGATCAAATCCAGCATCTGCTATGGCAGTCAGAAGAGTTTTGGCTTCCATAGTGCTGTGGCACAAACTTGCAGCTCGAACAAAGCAAGTCCATATCCTGTGGTCGGGTTCAAGACCTTCTGTTTTGATCTCCATGAGCTTTTGGATAGCAATATCGTAATCTCCATTCTTGAGATAAGCATCTAGAACTGAACTATATGGCAACGTACCCAGAGTTGCACCAGTTGATTTTAAACCATTAAAAATTTTTTCTGCTTCTTCAGGGTGCCCAGAGCTTCCATATGAAGTCATAAGCAAATGCATCGTAGCAATGGTGGGTTCCACTCCAGCTTCCTTCATTTCAACCATTAGCTTTTCAGTTTTATCATGATTTCCTGAGTTTCTGTACATTTTCATCATTAAATGATAAAAAGAGCGGTCCAACTTCTTTCCATGTGACCTTAGGTGTTCAAAGAGCTCCTCAGCTTGTTCCAGCATCAGCTGCTTACAAAAGGCTGCAATCAAGCTCTTGTAGGTATCCATTCGTGGTTCCAAATGCAGCTGTTTCATTTCATGCATTAACCCATAACCTTCTAGCGGCCTACAATCTCTACAGTACATCAGTATCAAAGTATTGTAAGTATCTTCATCTGGTTCCAATCCAGCTTCTAGAATCTGCTGGTATACCTGCACTGTCTTCTTGAAATCCTCAATTTTTGTATATAGTTTTAGCATTGAATTCCAGATAGAAATATCAGGCTTAAATCCTGCTTCCTCCATCTCAGAAACCATAGCTTCAACATCCCTGACATGCTTTCCCCTGGACAACAACCCAACCATAACCCTGTAAAGGTGCATGGTAGGGAAGTACCCTGCAGCTTTCATGCTATGATATATTTTCTTTACTTCAAATATGTTTCCGGCTTGTGCAAATGCCTCCAACATCAAAATAATAGAACTCTTACTAATCTTAAAACCCATATCTTGTAGTTCCTGAACAACAACGTAAAGCTCATTTAATCTGCTATCAGTGACCAGTGCTTGCAAAAGGCCATTAATGGTCTCTACGGTTGGGGAAGGACCATCTTTCATCATCGTACTGAAGGCAGCTCTTGCTTTCTCATAGCAACCGCTTGCAGCATACGATTTTATTAATGCATTCCAAGCTTTCCGGTCCACGATTTTGTTTCTCTGTCTAAGACTTCTGATAATGCTCTCTGCCTTTTCCAGTAGCTTCAGTTTACCATAGGCTTCAATAAGACTAGTATGAATCAGCGTATCCTGAACAGCAATGCCACTCTTTTCTGCCTGCTCAACCAAACAATGTCCTGTCTCTGGAAAACCCAGTCTACAATATATAATAGCCATTAATTGGTATATTTCCTGAGATGGTTCCACTCCAAAGGATCTCATGTCAGAGAATATTTGCGAAGCTTCAGCAAACATTTCGTTCTCCTCACAGCACCTGATGAGGATATCATATATTGTAATACTCCCTGCAGCCAAACCAAATTCATGATATCTATGGTATTCATCCAAAGCGGCATCTAACTGTTGAGCCTTGCAATAAATGACAATCAAGGCTTCAGATATAAATTGTTCCGAACCAGAAACATTCTCTTTTATGAAATTTAATAATTGTATTGCTTCTGAGTGCCTTCCAGATGAACTATACGAGCTCAAAATAGAGAATAAACTATCACGGTCCAAATTGTGTCCCTGTTCGACAGCTAATCTCAACATTTTGGCTGCAAGATCATAACGCTCCCCCTTCACCAGGATAGAGGAAATAATATGGGGACTCAACTTCAGGAACTCTTCCAGGTCTCTGACAACTTTCTCGATGCTCTCATTTTTGTTTTCTCTTCCAAGAACTTGAAACAACACCTCACAAAGAGAACGATCTGGCATAAATCCATGACGAACCATATCCTGATACAATATCATTGCCTTCTTCGTGTTGTTTGACCTCAAATGGATGTCCAGCATAACAGAATATGCCAAATGATCAGGTTTGATTCCAGAGCGCAGCATAAAGTCATATATCTCCTCGGCCTCCATTCGCTTCCCAGCTTTTGCATGGGCACATATCAATGCACTGTATGTATGCAGTGTGGGCTTAACACCAGCATTAAACATCTCTGACATAACATTTGCAGCCTCTGAAATCTTATTTGCTTTACCAAGTGAATCTATAAGAACAGTGTATGTAACTACATCAGGATTTCGGCCAGATGGTTTCATCTCACGGTAAAGTTGCATCGCAAGGTCATGGTCACCCCGTTTTCCATACATGTGGATCATAGTATTATATGTCATCTCATCCTTTCTAAATCCCATCTTCACCATTTCTTCACAGATTTCCCTCACCTTCTCAGTATTCCCTTCCCTTGCAAATGCATAGAGTAGAGAATTATATGTCACTGCATCAGGAAAAAATCCTTTTGACTCCAAATCCTTGAAAAGAACTTCAGCTTTACCAGGGAGACCACACCTACCAAAGACTGAAATCATGGCATTATATGTCCATAAATCAGGCTGGCATTTATGCGCTTCCATATCATTGAAAACCTTAACAGCCTCCTCCAAATTGGATTCACGAGAACAAGCACTGAGAAGAGTGTTGTAAGTAATGATATCAGGTTGAAGTCCTGAATTTCGTACTTCATTCAAAAGTTCAATTGCCATGTTTGGAGACATAGGCCCAGATTTCAAACGTGCATTTATGACAGTATTAAAACTCACAAGGTCCGGCTCACAACCACGAGCACGCATCAAATCAAGCAATTCTTGAACCTTAGCAAAATGACCATTCCGGGCATAAACACCCATCATAGCATTATAAACTTGGACAGTATTACCAACCCCAGGTTCTGCCCGACTGAATATCTCCAAAGCCAGCATCTCTTGATTAGCCTTACCAAGGACACCCAAGATTGTGGCCAGCATGCGTGGAGCAGGGGAGTACCAATGCCTAAGATTAAGCCATTCATATACCTCCAATGCCCTTTGCCAACTAGACTGCCCAACCCATTTTACTACAAAACAAAAATCAGTGGGTGTCATTTGCACCATCTTCTCATCCAATACATCTGCCACAAACTCCTCTGGCTTCAAATTCAGAATCTTTTCTTTCAAAAATTGAACCCTTTTTCGCCAATCCTTAGCTCTCTTTAAGGCCAATTTAGTCATTTTCTTTGCCTTAGTTCTACTAACCCTTCCCACACCTTCTAGTTCTTCATCAACCAGTATCAAATTAGTATCTTCATCCAAATTACCTGATTTTTCAACTTCATCTTTTCTCTCATAATTAACTCCAGCTTCATTATCATCTATTACAGTGCCTATTGAAGGAGAGGTAACCGTAAATGGGGAATGATGTGGATTGTGATGATTATCCGTAAATTTGAGGTGAGGCCATCTCACAGGCGGAGAAGCTCTGCTATAAGTGAATTCCTTTACAGTTTCTTGTTCATTTACAGTAGTAGTGGAGCAAGCTAAACAGCTAGAAGCTGGGTTTTTGTTAGGTACCTTTGATTTTCTTCTATTGGAGCGTAATGGCGGAGTACCAATGCTAGTTAGCACTACTCCAGTGTATGCCATGCCTCTTGAGTTTTCCAAAATCCGAACGTTTTTGTCTGGATTTCAATAATCCATAGTTTCTTTCCGGAAGAAGGTCTGGGACATCGGTATTATCCTGGGAAGGACGAAGATTTTTACAAGGGTTTAGCTGTTACTGCCAGTCCACTGTAGTACTCTACTCACTACTACTGAACCCTGTCCCTGAGCCGATTTTGTGGGTTTTTCATTCTGCCTGTCCTCCTCTGCTCGTTCATAAATCAATGCGTTGTTTTACCGCACGTGCAATATATTTAGGGTCAATTGCAAAAACGTCTCCATACTTTAGTTAATTGTCAATTGAGTATCTAAATTTTTAATTTTGACAATCAATCAGCTCGCTTTTTATTTAGGGTCAATTGCAAAAACGTCTCCGTACTTTAGTTAATTTTCAATTGAGTATCTAAATTTTTAATTTTGACAATCAAGTATTTAAATTAGGGTTTCATAAAAAAAATGATTGAACAACCTAAATTAGGGTGCAACCATTATATTTTGATGGAATCCTAATTTAAGTACTTGATTGTCAAAATTAAAAGTTTAAATACTCAATTAACAATTAAATAAAAGTAAGAGAATATTTTTTTAAACTAAGCATTTTCTTTACTGTAAATAAAAATATTGTAAATCCTGCATTATTTATACTATATTTTAAAATATATGATTGGAGATTGTGATACCTCGTACCCCTTCGCTAGGTCAACTACGGCTGGGTAAGATACTTGCGTGCCTCTCGGCACTAGACTTATAGAAACATAAAGCTAGAATACAAGCAGGAAGAACTAGAACGCATCTGTCTAAACTAAACAACAGAAGAAGAAAGTAAAATATAAACATAACTTTATAATAAAAGTCTTATCAAAATTTATACATAGGTTTAAGGTCGTGAGGGCCAAAACTCTTCATAGATCAAAATCTTATGACTAGATGTGGAAGACCCCAAGATTAAAGAATCCAGCGGCCCACATTGGCTCAACTAGCCAGATCCGGTTTCCGAGAAACATTTGACAGACATTAGTGAAAAGTGCGAGCAAAAGACGCTCAGTGAGTCCACGTGCACGTGTGTTTTTGTGAGTATTCCATATGGGTAAAATAATCTTTATAAAATGGTTAGTCATGCCAGAAAAGAAAAGTTTTCATAAAATCTCGTATGCAATTCATAAACTTTTCAAAGGATTCGGGCGCAGCCGGAAAGTTTGAGTGAATCAAGACATATCGGTGCTGTTGTGATACCCAAGTCCTCAAAATCATGCATGTATCATGATAGGCTCAGCATAAAAAATCTAGAACCTTAAATAGGATCATCGATCACAAGTTTCGGTATCCTGTAATCAATACCAGCCGGAAACCCAAAGCACACTAGACGAACATTCGATTTCATAAACCACAGTATACACCATTTATACACAAAACAGGCAGCGAACCCTAGGGTACCTACCAGGCCGCCCTGTACTACATTAGCCGGTGAGCCCCTCCTGACCCAACCAGCTAGAAATTAGTCCCACCGCAGTGCATGATACGAAGTCAAACATAATACCGCCTTGGGCCTAACCCTCCAATAGTACTACGCCCTCTATCAACTGGATCCAGATCAAGAGTACACCTCCCAAGCATGTCGTTTAGAAGAGGCCCTCGTACGAAAGACTAGTCATGCACAGTACAATCCTCTAGACATGTTAATAAAAAATATACATACAAAGCGCCTTCAGCCGAACTAGGGTTTTACTTGATTTTTATAAAATCATAGGCCATCTCTCGGCCACACAAATCTTTTTCATGTATCAAAAATCCCTATCCGCCTGGCAAAACCAGAAAACTCATAGACATAACAAATATAACATGCGTGCAATTCAAACATGTCTTTAGAAAATCTTTATAAAAACATTTATGTTTCCCAGATATTTTCAAAATCATATACACAATGAAAGTATGTGTGTATAACCTTTGAATGTAACCTTTAAACAGAACATGTTACCGGTTATAAAATAAGTTATGCTAATTTGTTTTTCAAAAAATCATGATAAATATTTTTCAAAAGGAATTATTAAATACTTCCAACAATTATAGTAATATATGAATAAATCCTTGGAGAAATATTCCTTAAAAGAAATAATAAATATTCCCAAAATCATAATATATGAATATTTTAGTTATGGTAAAAATATTTCTCTTTTAACTCGAGTAAACTCAAAATAGTATAGAAATACTTTAAGAATAATCTCAAAGTAACATAAAAATATTTTAATAATTTAAACATATCTCAAAGCCTTATAAGAATATTGAAAATATTTTAAATGTTATTTTAAAAAGAAATAATAAATACTTTTAAGATAATTCCTCCAAATAATTTAATGATAATATATAAACCAAATTATTGTGAAAATATTTCTTAAGAAAAGTAAGAATTAAAATCACGATGATATACAAATAATTTAAATAATGTAAATATATTCTAAAGGATATTTTAAATACTATAGGGATAATTTTTAAGATAATAATACAAAAATAGTCACAAAATATTATAAGATTATATTTAACATCTTCTCATAAGTTATTGGCAATATTAAAAATATTTTAAATACATAACATATTTGACATAACCCATAGTATATCACCGGTAAATATTTTGTAAATTTTGTCAAGATCCAAAAATAGAAAAATATGTTTTCAAAAAAATACTTAAATTTCTTGTAGAAGAAAAAAGTTGGTAAACTCACCTTAAGCCACTAAACAAGTCAAACCTATAGCATTCAATCATATATCACAATAAAAATATAAACATGTCCCTATGATGACCCTAAGGTTCACCCAAACTTATTCTAAATCTAAAAGAATTCTAAAGACAACTCCCAAAATAATTTCAAAACAATTCCTTAAAAAATATGGGTTCCCAAAATAGATCCATAACTATTCAACTTTACAATTATTTATTTTAGAAAATATAATCCTAATAATAAAAATAAAATAAAAACTCCCCCTAATAATAAAATAAAATAAATAAAAAACAAAAAACTTGCCGTAGTGAGAGAGAGAGAGAGAGAGAGAGAGAGAGAGAGAGAGAGAGAGAGAGAGAACAAAGAGGAGAGGAGAAATTGGGAGAAAAGAGAGAAGAGAGGAGAAGAGAGAATGAGAGAGAGGTGAGAAATTGGCCTTTTTTCACCTCCTATATATAGCCATGTATGCATGTCTTTGGCACGTGTGGTCAAGACATATGATACTTACTTGCCTCAAATCACCACCCCACTTGGCACCACTAATTCTCATAATTGCACTAAAGTCTTCCAAATTTCTAAACTTTCTACGTTGGCCCCAAATCTTAAAAAATGACTTAAAACTCATATTAAACTTAAAATCTCAATTTTCAACTTAAAGCATTAAACACTAATATACCTAAAATATGCCCAAAAGAATTTTCAACAAAAATTCTTTCTTAGATTTTCTAAAAATTACTAAATGACCCCAAAACTTTTTATTCCTTTTAAAACAACCCCAAAACTTTTGTTTGAACTCACCTCAACTTATGTTAACTTTGAGGTGCTTAGTTGGGATATTACATCCCAGCCTCCTCAGAAAAATTTTGTCCTCGAAATTCTTGGGTTCACGTACCTAGGATCTCCGAATATTTCCCATATAGAAATTCTTTGGTTTCCCATGTTGCCTCTTCAATGCCGTGGTGTCTCCATAACACCTTGGACATTGGATTCTCTTTCTGCGTAATTCCTTTATGATTCATTCCAAAATCCTACTAGGCTTCTCCTCGTATGAAAAGTCAATTTGTAATTCCAACGGGTCGTCATTCAAAACATGCTTGAGCAATGGTCGATATTTCTTTAACAATCCTGTCGCTTATTTCAAATAGTCCAATGTATCGGGGGCTTAACTTCCCTTTTCTTGGGTGTCTGGGGTTCTCCCGATGTGGTATAAGTTTTAGAAAAACTCAATCTCCCACTTCAAATTCCAAATCCTGCTTTTGATTGTCGGTGTAGCTCTTTTTGTCGGCTTTTAGCTGCTCAGAGTTGTTCTTGAATTACTTTTACCCGTTTCTATGTCTCTTCTAACTCTAGCATCTAGCTCTTCTTCTTCTAAAGGGAACGAATTCCAACGTCGTCCTAATATAAAATGTTCTACACTTCTTCCCATATAGAGCTTCAAACGGCGCTATTCCGATTGAGGAATGATAACTGTTGTTATACGCAAACTCCACCCAGACCAGGTTATCAATCCATTTGTTTCCAAACTCTAACGCGCACGCTCACAACATATCTTCCAAAGTTTGGATTATTCTTTCTGATTGTCTATAAGTCTGGGGCTATGCGGCAGTACTATAGCTTAGGTTAGTCCCTAATACTGCATGGAACTTAAGCCAAAATCTCAAAGTAAATCTCGGATCTCGGTTTGACACAATGTCCACAAGTACTCCGTGAAATCTCACAATCTACTCCACAAAAAGCTGGTCTAGTTTTTCCAAGGAGTACGTTATGTTGACAGTAATAAAGTATGCAACTTTCGTTAAACGATCAACTATGATCTAAATGGCGTCTTTGTAACATTTTGTCTGCGACAACCTAGTGACAAAGTCCATCGTAACACAATCCTATTCCCATTTGGGGATAGGTAATGGCTGTAAGAGTCCTGCGGACTTCTTGTATTCTACTTTCACCCTTTGACAAGTAAGACAAGCAGCCACATACTTTACCACATCTCTCTTCATTTTGTTCTACCAAAGCTTCCTCTTGAGGTCATGATACATCTTGTTCTCACCAGGGTGTATGGAATACTTGCTTTTATGTGCTTCCTCCAATATCTTTCATTTAATCTCTGCATCAATAGGTACATAGCAGATTTTGAAAGTGCAAACTCCCATCAGTATCCAAGACTTGAAAGGCATCTAATTTCTTTGCCTCTACTTGAGCTTTAAACCTTTAGAATTCCTCATTACTCTTTTGTGCTTCCTTGATCGCTTGTTGCAAGGTTGAAGTTAAGGTGAGGCTTGCTAACTTGGCACTTCTACTCAAAGCATTAGCTACCACATTTGCTTTCCTGGGGTGATAGCTAATTAGGCATTGGTACTCTTCAAGCAGTTTCATCCATCTTCATTGCTCATAACGTTAGGTTCTTTTGGGAGAATAAATACTTAAAACCTTGTGATCGGTAAAGATCTCGTATTTAGCTCCATAGAGGTAATGTCGCCACTTCTTGAGTGCAAATACTATGGCTGCTAGCTCCAAATCACGTGTTGGGTAGTTTTTCTCATGGTCCTTCAACTTCCGGGAGATATATGCAATCATCTTCTTGTCTTGTATAAATACCGCTCCTAATCCTTCTCTAGACGCATCAGTATATAAGGTAAACTCGTTCTGCGGATTAGCTAAAGTTAGCACTAGTACCGATGTCAATCAATGCTTCAACTCCTGAAAACTTTTCCCTCACTTCTCTGACCATTTGAAGTCAACAGACTTTCGGGTTAATTTCCAGCAATCTTAGCAAAATCTTTAATAAATCACCGATAATATCTGGCTAGCCCCAAAAAGCTCCGTACCTCTATAGGGTTTTTAGGTGGCGTCCAACTAGTTACAGTTTCCACCTTGGCTGGATCAACGGTTATGCCTTCATGTGTGACCATATGTCCCAGAAAATTTACCTTCTCCATCCAAAATTCACATTTACTGAACCTGGCGTACAACTTGTGTACTCGCAAGGTTTGCAACACACTTCGAAGGTATTGCTCATGTGTCACAGTAGCTGGTGAGTAATCCAAGATATCGTCGATGAAAATCACCACGAATTAGTCCAAGTATGGGCCATAAATTCTTTGCATCAAATCCATGAATGTCACTGGTACATTGGTCAAACCAAAAGGCACCATTACAAACTCATAGTGTCCATACCGAGTGTTAAAAACGGTTATTGGGATATTTTTTCTTTTATCCGCACTTGGTAATATCCTTGTCTTAAATCCAACTTGGAATAACAACCTGCTCCTCGAAGTAGCTCGAACAATTCATCAATCAGAGAAAGAGGGTATTTATTTTTTATAGTGACACTGTTCAACCCTCGATAGTCGATGCACATTCTAAGGGTTCCATATTTTTTTTTTACAAAAAATACTGGTGCACCCCATGGTGATGTGCTCAGACGAATGTAGCCTTGCCATAACAATTCTTATAGTTGATCCTTTAACTCCTTTAGATCCTCTTGAGCTATTCGATATGGCGTTCGGGATATTGGTGCGGCACTGGGTACTAGTTCTATGCCAAAGTTTACTTCCCATTTAGGTGGTAAAGTTGTTAATTCTACAGGAAAAACATCCAAGAATTCCTTCACCACTAGGATGGTTTCCATTTGTACTTCTTCTTCCGTTTTGTTGAGTAAGTATGCCAAATACCCTTGGCATACCTTCTTGATGAATTTCCTTGCTTTAATTCTGGAGATCAAAAGGTTTTCCTTTTTTGTTTTATCTCCTTGAAATTCTAGGGTAGACATATCTGGTCGGGTAAACTTAACCATTTTCTTTTGGCAATCTACTTGGGCGTAATGCTTAGATAACAAATCCATTCCTAATATCGCATCATATCCCTCAAAGGATAAGGTGATCAAATCTTCACGTAATACGACGCTCCCTATGTAAATCTCACAATCGAGGTACTTTTCCTCAATAACCCGACTCACTCCCATAAATATACAAATAACCAATTGGTAGGGCATGCGAACAGAGATTTTAGGGATATGTTTTATGAAATGCATGCTCACAAACGAATGCGTAGTTCCTGAGATCAATTAATATTTTAGCAGGATACAGTCCAAGGGCTGCCCACTAGGGTGTAGACCTTAGCTTTAACTTGCAGTTTGTTGTCTCAGGCTACTCGCACTCTCATGGCATTCGGTGGTCATCCCATTCCTCTGGGCGTTCTTGAGTTTGTTGGCTGCCCTCTAGGGCATTGTCTCGCAAAATGTCCAGCCTTTCCATACTGAAAGCATGTTTCTTCCTTTTGATAGCATGCTTCTACCGTGTGTCATCCACGTCCACAGTAAGTACAAGTCAGACGAGGATTTCTTGTCATAGGGCTCTGGCTATTTCCATTCCCCGTTTGGTTATTGTTTCGTGATTTCTTTAGATATTCGAGCCTCCAACGTCCTTGTCCAGGTCGTTTGTAGGACTGCGATAAGGCACCCGTCGCCACTGCTCTCAGTTTTTCCATTTGGTTAGCTATTTCGGTTCTTGTGGCAGCTTCAACTGTAGCAGCAAACCTCATTGGTGATAGAGGGCTAGTGTGCGTTGCAGTTCTACTCGTAACCCCTTCACAAACTGGCGTGTCTTATGCATTTTTGTGTCTATAAGGCGCAGACAATACTTAGCTAGATGATTAAACTTTGCAATACATTGTGCTACTGTCATCCCTTCCAGTTTTTGTTGCTGGAACTTGTCTTCGCGACGTTCTCTTATCCAACGGGGTATGTATTCTTGCTTAAATTCCTCCTGAAAATCATCATATGTCCACAGTTTGTTTCTTAACACTCGGGCTTCAGGAATCCTTAGCCACCAGTCTTTTGCTACTCCCCTAAGCCGAAAAGAGGCAAAGGTTATCTTCTTGGTGCCATGATACTGCAGCATATCATAAATATCGCTTAATTGTTCTAGAAATAATTCTACCTTGGCTTACTGTTCAACTTCGCCATAGAATTCCGGGCGCCGAAATCGTAAGAATCGTTTTAGGGCTTCGTCATTACCGATGTTCTGTGTTCGTTCCCCTTTTCGATTCGCCAAAGTAGCTTCCAACAACTCAGTCATTTTTGTCATGGAATTTCAAATCATTTCATGACTGGTGGGTTTCGAATGGTGACTTACTTCTCTCGCGGTATCTGTCGGTCCGTGATGTGAATTTTCTGACATAACTTCATTTTTATGACTTGGGGAGTGTGGTCTTCATATCTTCCTAAGTCAAGGATAAGTTCGAACCTAATAAAAACTTAGGAGTGCTAACCTCAAGTTTGCAAATATAACTTACACGTAACATCCCATAATCAAAAGATATATCAAAACTTAAAACAAAATATAATCATATGGAAAACACACTTTATTAAGTATACCCACTCAGAAGATATTACTTAATACAAACAAAACTACAGTCACACTATATACAGAAAACATCCAGTCAAAACTCTAAAGAATATTACCAAATCTCCAAGCCATTGAGCCTAAGTGGTCAGCTCTTAGAGCCCATCTAGGATCTAGAGAACCTAAAGTTGAACCTGGCTCTGATTCCCCGTATCCCTCCGCTAGGTCAATTGCGACAAGGTAAGGTACCTGTGTGTCTCTCGGCACTAGACTTACAGAAACATAAAGCTAAAATACAAACGGGAGGAACTAGAACGTGTCCCTCTAAACTAAGCATCAGAAGAAGAGAGTAAAATATAAACATAACTTATAATAAATGAATTTTCAAAATATATATATATATAGGTTTAAGGTCATGAGGGCCAAAATCTTCATAAATCAAAATCCCATGGCTAGAGGTGGAAGCTCTCAAGATTAAAGAATCTAGTGGGCCAAAATTCGCTCAACTAGCTAGATCTGGTTATCGAGTCATCTGTAAAAAGGGAAAAACATTTGGAAAACATGAGCGAAAGCCGCTCAGTGAGTTCACGTGCACGTGTGTTTTCGTGAGTATTCTATATGGGTAAAATAATCTTTATAAAATGGTTTATCTTGCCAAAAAAAAAAAAAAAATACTTTCATAAAATCTCTTGTATGTAAGTTATAAACTTTTTGAAGGGTTCGGACGCAGCTAGAAAGTCTGAGAGAATCAAGACACATCAGCGCTGTCGCGGCACCCAAGCTTTTAAAACCATTAATGTACCATAATAGGCTCAACGGACAGAGCCAGAACCTTAAAGGGGGTCATCGGACACAAGTTCTGGTATCCCTTAGTCAATACTAGTTGGAAACCCAAAGCACACTGGACGAACGTTCGATTCCATAAACCACCACACACACTACTTATACACAAAACAGGTAGCGAGCCTTGCGTACCTACCGGCCACCCTGTACTACCCTAGCCGGTGAGCCCTTCCTAACCCAACCTGCTAGAAAGTAGTCATACTACAGAGCATGATACAGAGTTAAACATGTCAGTCGGAAGAAGCCCTCGTACGGGGACGAGCCATGCACAATGCAATCTTCTCGATATGTTGATAAAAAATATGTATACAAAGCCCCTTCAGTCGGACTACGATTTTACTATAAAATCATAGGCCATCTCTCGGCCACACTAATGTTTTCAATGAAAATCTCTATCCGTTGAGCAAAACCGCAAAACCCGTAGATATGACAAATGGAACACGCGTGCAATTCAAAACATGTCTTTATAAAATCTCATAAAAATATTTGCGTTTTTCAGATATTTTGAAAATCATGTACACAATGTATATGACCTTTGAATGTAACTTTTAAATTGAACATATTACCAGTTATAAAATAAGTTATGCTAATTTATTTTTCAAAAATCATGATAAATATTTCCTAAAAGAAATTATTAAATACTTCCAAAATTATAATAATATATGAATAAAACCATTGGAGAAATATTCCTTAAGAAGAAATCGTAAATATTCTCAAAATCATAATATATGAATATTTTAGTCATGGTAAAAATATTTATGAGAAATCTTTTAACTCATGCTAGAGTAAACTCAAAATAATATAGAAATACTTTTAAGAATAATTTCAAAGTAATATAAAAATATTTTATTAATTTAAACATATCTCAAAGCCTTATAAGAATATCTAAAATATTTTATTTTAAAAAGAAATAATAAATACTTTTAAGACAATTCCTCCAAATAATTTTAACGATAATATATATACCAAATTATAGTGAAAATATTTTTTAGGAAAAGTAATAATTAAAATCATGATAATATACAAATAATTTAAACCATGTAGGTTTTTAAATACTATAAGGATAATTTTAAGATAATAATAAAAATAGTCATAAAATATGATAAGATTATATTTAACACCTTCTCATAAGTTATAAAAAGATTAATAATAATAATAAATATTTCAAATGTATAACATATTTGACATAACCCAAAATATACCACCTGTGATGCCCCCAACCCTGCCACTAGGTCAACTGGGCTGAGTAGGGCATCTGCGTGCCTCTCGGCACTAAATTATAAGTTCCACAATAAAACATAACCCTAGAACAACACTAACAGGTATACACACAAGATACGCGGAAAACTTAAGTAAACTAGATATTACTAGTGCGCTCAAAACACAAGATCTTAAAAAAAAACTTCTCATTTATGTTTTATTATAAACACAAAAGTATCTTACATCAACAACTTACACAACAACATAAAAAGAAACTTTCCAGACGGTTCGAGTCTAAAAAGATAAAACATAAACATATGCCCTTTTGGGGAGATTTGATCCAAAAACTCCTGGCATAAAACTTCTGTGGCTTGCTGGGCCCCTGACCGTTCTGAGCTAATTTGAGAAGAAAATATGATATGGAAAAACGTGAGCGCTAACGCTCAGTGAGTCCACGTGTGTGTGCACTGTGGTGATTTTGTTAAAATAATGCTGATGCAGTTTTACAAATCTGTTCATGCAATGTTATAAGAAAACATTTTCTTTGATTATTTTAACAAAACTGATGCTTGAACCTACATGAGGGTTTCGAGCGCAGCTGGGAAGACTGAGCGAATCAAGACACATCAGCGCAGCTTCTACGCCCCAAATTTAAAAGAACATGTAATGCAATGTTGGGGCTCCACGGACAAAGTCCGGATCCCCAAAACGAGGTCATCGGAATCAAGTTCCAGCATCTCGTAGTCAGTACCAGCCAAACACCATATGAGCGCTCGATTACAAACAACCGCACTCCCATATCACTGGTCAAAACAGGCTACAGATTCTTGGGGCACCTACAAGGTCTGCCTTGGGGCCAACCTCAGTTTCGAGCCCCTCCCGACTCTTCAGTAGGCTACCGTCCCACCGTAGAGCATGATGCGATGTCCACGTAAATACCGGTTAGGCCACGCCCTCAAGGTACTACGCCACTCTTCAAGTGGATCCACCCTCAGAGTAAAAAACCCGTCAACATCATCTGAAAAGGCCCTAGTATGGGGGACTAGCCACGTACAGTGCAATCCGCTAACGCGTCCATTCACTTAATTTTCAACAAACTTTAACCCTGGTCGGAATGAGGTTTTCATATGTATTTATAAACCGAAGGGCCATTTGCCCGGCCGCGGAACAGATTCAAGTCATAAACATAGAAACCAGGAACTAAGGCTCTATGTTTGGATTACAGGGTGGTAAAAATCCTCATCCGCCAGTCACCACATGCTTATGCAAATTTCATAATTATGCCAATGTCAGATCTATATTCATGTATGTCAAAATACGTCACTTTTCAAGCTAGAATATTTTCCAACATATAAATATTTCCAAAAAACCTGCATACAATAAACTTCTTATGCACCACTATAATAGTCTGTTTTAAAAGAAACATCTATATGGAGCACCACTCCTATGCATTGTTCTAGGAACACGTAACACATTGTGAAGAACATCTCCAAAACACGCTGAGAGATATCACTCCAAAAATAGCAATATTTTGTGATGGTTCGGAAAAAAAAAAAAAACATATTTATACGTCTTGTAATATTTGAAGTAACATATTAAAATGGATTTTGTGGACTCACCTGGATGTAGATCTGGTGCTAAGATCCTACAAAATAATAATACGAAAATAATTAATATTTAGGTACCGATAACATAGTCCTATTCCCTAAATAATATCGAAATCCTACGAAATGAGCTTAGGAGATATATATACTTATATATTTACTCATAATAATTCTTTAAAAAAATCGAAAATCCTATACTCTAAAAAATATACTCTCCCAAGAAACCATAATTAACTATATACTATATACTAAAAATTCATTTAAAATATTGAAATCCTAAAAAAAAAAAAAAAGGAAATAAGCTTATACTATATATATATATAACACTTAACTAACAAGCAAATAAAAAATAAAAAATAAAAAAAACTTACCTCAAATGGCTGCCCACCCACTTAAGAAGGAAAGAAAAAAAAAAAAAAAACTCCTAATATAATTGTATAGAGATGCCGAGAAAACTTAAGAAAAAAAGAAAAAAATCCTATGATATATATAGATATGTTATAGGCAGCTAAAGAGGAAAAGAAAACGGTGAGGGAGTGACGGGTGGGTATAGGAGGGAGCAGCCGATTTCTTAATTGCAAAGGTTTTTTATTTTTTTTTTTTTAGAAATCCTTATATGAAAATGTTAAGTATTTAAATTTCTAAAATAAATACACTAGGTATTAAAAATAAAATCCACTTAAAGGCACTTATAAACCTTAATAATAAAACCTCAATATAATAAAATTTTATTCCTATTCCTACATATCCCCAAAATACCACTAAATGTCAAAAACACTATATCCCACCAATATAGATCAAAACTCTATTTTCATTACGTCCGAAATTTTAAAGTAATGCCAGGTGCTTAGATTTTGTGAAGATCCGAAAATAGAAAAAAAAATATGTTTTCGAGAAAATACTTAAATTTCTTGCAGAAGAAAAATGTTGGTGAACTCACATTGAGCCGCGAAACAAGTCAATCTTATAGCATTCCAAACTTAATCAAATATCACCATAAAAATATAAACATAACTCCACAATGACCCTAAGGTTCACCTAAACTTATTCTAAAACCAAAAGAATTCTAAAGACAACTCCCAAAATAATTTCATAACAATTCGTTAAAAAATATGAGTTCCCAAAATAAATCCATAACTATTAAACTTTATTGTTATTTATTTTAGAAAATATAATCCTAATAATAAAAATAAAATAAAAACTCCCCTAATAATAAAATAAAATAAATAAAAAAAGAATAAAAAGACTTACCTTAGTGAGAGAGAGAGAGAGAGAGAGAGAGAGAGAGAGAGAGATGAAAAGAAAAGAAAAAGAGAAAGTGGGGAGAGAGGAGAGAGACTTGGCTGGGGAGAGAGAACTGAGATGAGAGGAGAGGAGAGGAGAAATTTAGAGAAAGGTGATAAATTGGCCTCTTTTCACCTCCCATATATATAGCCATGTAGGCTTTGGCACATATAGTCAAGACACGTGATACTTACTTGACATGTGTCTAAAAATTATCATCCTATTTGACACTACTAATTCTCATAATTGTATTGAAGTCCTTCAAATTTCTAGATTTTCTACTTTGGTTCTAAACTTTAAAAATGACTTAAAATTCATTAAACTTAAAATCTCAATCTCTAACTTAAAGCGTTAAACACTAATAATTCTAAAATACGCCCACAAAAATTTTAACGAAAAATTCTTCCTTAATTTTTTAAGAATTACCAAATAACCTCCAAAATTTTTATTCCTTTTAAAACAATTCTAAAATTTTTCTTTGAACTCAGCACGATTTATGTTAACTGTGAAGTGCTTAGTTGGGATATTACAAAAATAACCTTAAGGAGCTTTTGCGAACCTACTCTTATGCATAACAAAGCGAAACTTATCAACAACCTACTTTCATAAAAGTTTAGTTTGATTTTTTTTTTTCTTTTTCATTTTGGTCTACATTTCTTTTTACAAACTCAAAAAACATAATAATAAAAAATAAAAAAAATACTGCGGACCTTTCGAGCGGCCAAAAGCCATTTGGCAAAATGCCAAGGAACCATCAAATGATATTTTGCAGTGTAAAGGTTCCACATATTCAAGGCAATGCCTGTGGCTCTAAACTTCTTTCCCATCCAGATGTAATGGTCCAACCCATTTCCTTCATTCCTTCCTTACCCACCTACATAATTAACATAATATACAAATTCCCTCTATATTTCTCCAATGAAAATGAAAAAGAAAAGGATGAATACACATATATATAAATATTTTTTTTCAGCGTGGATCTTATTCTTTTTCCAGGAAAAAAGGACCACATTTTCACTGAAAAAGGAAAAAAATGGATGCGATGATCATGACTCACGATGACATCGATTTTGATTTTTTCACCTTACTTTGGTTGCAGTGGGAATCGTTTGTAATATTTTTAGTAATACTCTCTCTAACATTTCTAATTTGGTATATTTTATTAATAAAATTTATCAAATAAAATATATATCCTAAGGAAAAAAGGTAAATCTAAAAAAAAAAACATATTATACAAGAAAATGTTACAGGAAATGTTACAGAAAATGTTACAGAGGATCTGAATGCCTTGGTTGGCTATAGTTTAGTCAACAAGTCGAGCCTCTTTAATATTATTCCTCAACTTAAAAAAGAAAAAAAAAACTTTATATTAAATACATTAAGAATTAAACAAAAAAATTGTCTTAACTTTTCTAAATTTGAATTTTTTTGGGTCGATAAATCTAATTCGGGAATATGAATGTATAGCGCGAAAAAAATCATTATTTTCCCTCATCTTCCCTACTCTTTCTCTCTACACAATTTCTCTCTAACTTTTCTCTACTCCTTCTCCGCTCTAAAACTAAAATATTTAACATTGAACTTGTATTGGAGGTAGATATAGATCATTATGAAGAATTTGTAGAAGAAAATATCAATTTAGATATAAGAAAAGTTAAAATTATTTTTTTTTCAAAACTGCGGCTCGGATTGCCCGGACGGGCGACCTGGATATGAGCGGATCGCCTAGATGGGTGACCAGCACATGTCTAGGCCACCCGCTCACGTCTGAGTCGCCGGTCCGGACGACCCAAGCCTTTTTTTTTTTTTTTTTTTTTTTTTTTTTAGGAAGAAAGAATTTTTGTAGGTATTTGGAATACTTGAAACATAAATAATTCTGCGATTGGATGTCTATTTAACGCATATGACCACTCGTTTCAATGGTTCTTGTAAGGATAAACGTAATGGCATCGTTGAAAAAGTGATCCGAACGCGTTTCGAGGCAAAGAAATTGTCTCGTATAGTCGAAGGCATAACTTTGCGCTCAGACGTCCGATTGAGACGATTCTTGTGGGCATTTCGCGTATTAACCAACCGTTCCCACAAAAATGTCCTATTTTCGTTTTAATTTACGTTTTTGTAATTTTCTAATACTTTATCTCTTATTAACTAAAAAATTACAACACCAATTTGAAAATTAAACAGATGAGTAGTCTTCTTTTTGCTCTAATTAAAAATTCAAATGATTGAAGTTGGTAAATATTGGAATTCTTTTTGCACGCAAATTTTTTGGCCTGAAACGCGTACGGATCACTTTTTCGACGATGTCGTTACGTTTATCTTTATGAGAACCATAAAAGCGAGAGGTCATATGCGTGAAATGGACCTCCGATTGCAGAGTTATTCATATTTCAAGTTTTTCAAATATCTTTAAAAATTCTTTCTTCCTAAAAATAAAAAATTAAAAAAAAAAAAAAGCTCGGGTCGCTCGGATCGGGTACCCGGACATGTGCTGGTCGCCAATCTGGGCGATCCGCTCATGTCCGGGTTGCTCGTTCAGGCGATCCGAGCCCCAGTTTTGAAAAAAAAATAATTTCAACTTTTTTACATCTAAATTAATATTTTCTTCTATAAATTTTTCATAATGATCTATATCTACCTCAAATACAAGTTCACTGTTAAAGATTTTAGTTTTAGAGTGGAGAAGGAGTAGAGAGAAGTTAGAGAGAAATTGTGCAGAGAGAAAGAATTGGGAAGAGGAGATAAAATAATAATTTTTTTCGTACTATACATTCATGTTCTCGAGTTAGATTTATCGACCATATTTTTTATTACAATTTTCTAACTATCAATAAAACTACATGATTTTTTGAAAGTAAGAAAACCACTTACCTTATTTCCAATAATCCAAAAGGCATGAAGAATTTTTATAGTGAGGGGATAAATTCAAAGAGATTTTTTATAAGAGCTTTGGATTTTTGTTCATTCATCGCAATAATATTTCAAAATTTAAGCAATAACTTGGTGTGTATATATATATATTATAACTATTAATTAAAATATGCCAATGATTAATTAATTGTCAATTTATAAGAATAGTCGAAATCATATTAAATGTAAAGAAGATGTTATCTAAATGCTGCATTTAACTAATTGGAGTAAAACTTGACTTCCCTTTTTCGAAGAGCTCAAAAAAAAAAAAAGTATAGCGATTTTTTTGGATAAATAAGGAGTTATATATATATATATATATATTGGGTAGAGCGAAAGTGGTATATGTACTTTTTCCCGAGAAAAAAAAAGAGAAAAGAAAGAGAAGTTATGTGGGGCGTGCATAATGGGTCGGCATGGACTAAGGGTCAGCCCGAATTCTATCTAGTGGATGTCAACATTTGGATGCGGGGTCCACAACAACTGTAGAAAACCAACCAAATCCCGCCCGCCACAAACAGCATTTTTACCTCGCCTTTTCCTCTTTCTCTCTGTATCTCCCACTATTTTCCGTCCCCTTTTCTCCGTCCCTTCACTTTTCCGACTTCCCACCTACCTCCGTCACTCCGGAGAAGATGGAATCTCCGGAGGATAACTCCAATTGGGTTTTCGACCTTGCCCTCATCGACGACATTCCTGTCCCCGGTGGTCATCTCCCATCTCTTGAACCGGGTTTTCACTGGCCCAGCAATGCCATTTCCGGTCCTCCGACAAGGTCTTTCAATTTCACTCGATTTTTAACAAAGTTGCTCTTGTTTTCCTCTCTTCTTGGTGATATTGCATTCAAGATCGTTTCTTTTATTGGATAGAACCATCATTCATATACTATTCCAATGTTTTTTAGGGTGTGGCTGCTTAATTTTCTTGATTGATATTTGTCCGAAATGTCCTTGTACTAATGTTGGTTGATGACTGTTGGAAATAGTTTCATACATCTTGGGAAAGCTCAATAGCATCATTGTATTGATTTTTAAGCTGCTCTTTAACACATGGCTTCACATGCCTCTGCTATTTATGAAATTGTGATTCTTTATCTCAATGGAGTGGTAAGATGTCATTCCCATTGTTCATCTTCAAAGAAGGTACTTCAGAAGAAAAAAGAATGGAGATTTTAAAAAGGGGGTTGGATGTTGTTGTGATCAATACACCTTCTTTTTCGAAACCCTAAACTGACTGCTTGAAACTTCTTTATGAAAATAATCAATTTTATGCATTCCTGCCGAAGTCATTGTTTGAGGGTTAAGGAAAATGACTTGGATTGACTTCCATCTGGGACTATACCTATTTATGACATTTAAAGATAATTCCCTATACTTTTTTAATACAATGTTTTTTTCCTTTTGTTAGGATCATTTTTCGCTGTATAACATAAGAACTTGAGATTGAGTAATGTTGAAATGTCTTTTAGCAAGCTGCAATTTTGACTTAATATCCTGCAGAGATACTACCTCCTAATTTCAACACATGTTTTCCTTTATTAAATTGCAGTGTGGAGTATGGTGATGCATTTCACAGTTCAGAAATTAGTAAAGAATCTGGCTCCAGAAAGAGGTTAGTACTTTTTCATGTGATGAGGTGTTGTTTTCTGTTTACATCAAGAGGAGAAAGGAGAGAATGTCACAGGAATTGTATTATGTATAGTCACTGAGGCCAGCCTATGTTCTCGAAAAAAAATGGTGGGTTTGGCAAATTCAACAGATTCATGGTTCCCAATGTATTAGTGTGATAAAGGCTTGTAACCCTATGGTTTTTCCAGAAATGTTTGTTCTTTTGAGTTTTTGTCCAAGAGGATTACCTATGTAGGATTGGGATTAGGATTTCTTACCTTACGGTTTTCAGCAAATTCTGCAATTTTGTGCATGCCCATGGGGGTTAGTTATGAATGCCTTATGGAAGAGAGGAGCACTTCAGCTGAGCTCCTTAAGTGAACATTTTACCATGGCTTTGTGCTCATGCATTTAATTCCACATAATTATACTTTTCAAATTCATTTGAATCGTGACTGAAGTCAAAGTCTCATTGGTTTCTAGCTAGAGGTCTCTCTACCTTGCTGTTTTAAATTTTTAATTGCTTTTCCATCTTCTCTTGCTTTGGATCTGATTTGAACATGTTTTTGTTAGAGTGAGGTCTGGACCGTGCATCGCATCTGATTCCAAAGCACACAGAGAGAAAATTCGTCGGGATAAGCTGAATGATAGGCAAGCACTCTCTCTCTCTCTCTCTCTCTCTCTCTCTCTCTCTCTCTCTCTCTCTCACATTATACTACATATTAGCTTCCTTTTTGTTTTTGGAGGTAGGGGATCGGTGCTTTTTTGTTTTTACAGATGGAACAATGTATGATATCTGATAATTATGCAGAAAAGATTATGTAATGATGCTTCTGATTCTTTCCCAAGGTTCCAAGAATTAAGTTCTCTTCTGGATCCTGAAAGGCCACCTAAAGTGGATAAGTCTGTTATATTGACTGATGCTGCTCGCATGGTGATTCAATTGAGGGATGAAGCACAGAAGCTGAAGGAATCATGTGAGAGATTGCATAAAAAAGTTGATGAATTAAAGGTGTGTGACATTGTATACCGTACTCAGCATAAGGTGTTTAATTCAATATTAATTCATGATAATACTTTCTAGGCTGAGAAGAATGAACTTCGTGATGAAAAGCAGAAGCTGAAGGCAGAGAAAGACGGACTGGAGCAGCAAGTGAAAGCCTTGAGCGCTCAACCTGGTTTTTTACCTCATCTTTCTGCTATCCCTTCTCTGTTTGCAGCTCCACATCAAGTTTTCAGCACCAAAATGATGCCTTTTGTCGGCTATCCTGGAACTCCCATGTGGCAATTTGTGTCCCCTGCTGCCGTTGATACTTCAGAGGATCATGTTCTCCGCCCCCCTGTGGCTTAAATTTTGTATTGAGTTAACTGTAGATTTTCTTTCCTCTTCTGGAAACATAGGAATTCATTAATGATCATAATGCGTTCAAGAATTTATAATAAGTTCTGTTCTGTCCCAAATTTGCATTTGAATTATACATATTATCCAGAATTCAGTCTCCGGCTACATTCCAAACACACATAAACTTACAGCCAAAGTTTGAACAAGTGTAGATATATAGGTTAACCAACAGGCATACAAAACACTAACACCACACTGTAACAAGCTAGGAACCTGGAGTTCTGAAAGGAAGTATGAACATACTTTGGGCACTGTAAAATGGAAAAAGGGCAGCTATTTCCTCAATATACATCCCACCTCAGTGTTTTTAAGTGGTCATAGAACAGTTTATGGCCAGCTCTTGTTTGTTATGTGCCTCTTCTTCTCAATACTCGACAGAAATTGAACCCAAAAATCAAACTTCCGTAGCTTTCACCCTGGATGTGTCACTCAACTTCAAAATTTAAAGACACTCAACATTTCTGTCCTCTTCTTAATGGTATAAAGCACAGGAGGAACCATTTGCATTAGTTTTTCTTCGTTTCTAGTTTTCAGCAGGGCAGCTTGAATCCCATGTATCTTCCATTAGTATAATCTCTCAAGACATCAACTGCTCCAAAACCAGTCATCAAAACAGTACTTAAAGCCAAAACCAAACCAACCGAGAACACAATGAGGGAAGCTCTCCCATACTTTTCCACTGCTCGTTGTAACATAACTAAACCAATGAGCGAACCAACAAAACAAATTATTGAAAAGTAGATGGCACTTAAAATGTGGTCCATTCCCAGCAGCACGTACTGAAATGCCGACATTGTGGAGGAGAAGAATACCATGAATGAACAAGTTGCTGCAGTTACCTGCATCACAAGATATTAAATAACAGGAATTTCAGCGACAAAAACATCAACTTTTTAAAAGCTCAAGTATCAGTAAAAATCGTGGAACTTACTTCAGGTGTAATTCCAACTTGGAGAAGAAGTGGACTAATGAGCATACCACCACCAATACCAAAAATTCCACCCAGGGCCCCTGCTAAGAATGCCATTACTGGGAAGATTAGCTTGACTGGTCCTTCAGTTTTGTTGCTGCCTCCGAATTCCTGTTGGTTGTGAACACTTTCTCTTCTATACAATGTCCATGAAGTAAATATTACAGCAAGGGGAATTTGTGCAGTTGAGATAATCCAATATCCAACTCCACAAGTCTCTATATGAATGATACCCTGAACAATATAACAAGATTCTTTAATATTGGAAAATGCAAAAAATGAACACGAACTGGAGATAAGGAGAAAGGTGACATACTTGTCCATATCGATTTCCACGAAGAAGGTAAAGAAGAAAAAAGGAAAACCAGATTATAGTTAAAGCCCCCAATTTCATCCACGGAATATCCAATTTACATTTTGTGTCTTTAATCAACAGAGGCTCTCTAACTCCTTCATCACTTGCCTCGTGATCCATCCCATTTTCCAATTTCTGGTTCCCATTTCTTGATTCCAATTTCCAATAGAAAATCCCTGATTTGAAAGTCTTGAAAGTGGACCAAGCAAGAAAAACAGCAAACATAATTGTAATAAGCCATTCAGGGAACATAATATTGCAAATGACTCCAATACTGACTCCAAGCAACATACAGGGCTCAGATAAAAGTGCAATATCATAATCAATCAAACTCTTAACACCATTTTTCTTGTTCTTGATAAACATATAGCTTACAACATTAGGAATGGACCCTCCTGTGACCATAAATGCTGAAAAACTTGATGCCGTTTTGAGATCAAGACCAGCAATTATGGTGAGAATTGGAATGAATAGGCCACCGCCGCCAATCCCACCTGCACTTGATATTGAAGAAGCCACAAAACAGAAAAACCCTGCTAGAAGAACAGGAGTCGAAAAATTCAATCTGTGCTCTTTGGATTGTGCCTTTTGCTGAATTCTCCACTCAATCGTACTATTGAAGAATCGATTAAATACTTGGAAAATGGGTTTTTCTTCATTTGCAAAAGAACAGCTGAAAGTTGTAAGGAAAATGAGAAGAAAAATCAGACATTTCAGATTGCTCTGCTGCATTGTTGCCATTGATTGAGGTTTGGGGAGACAATTGGATTTGAGGGTTTTTTTTCAACTATATAAGAAGTACAGATGAAGCTGAAGGAAGGAGAGATGCGTTAGAGTTACACACGGGGAAAGGGTACAAAATCAGTTGAGACAAAAATTTTATTAGTATTATAATAACGTAAGGGATGCGGTAATATCTTTCAATGGACAGTCACGGTGGTTGTCTTCGTGTTGGCCCTCGCGGCCAATACCAGCTTGTCAGAGGATTAGGCCATTATTTGATATTTAAGCCATTTCTTTAAAGAAATGTTTGTGTTGTGCCTACATCGATCTACCATGCATCCATATTTACATCAAGAATCAAGTGAACTTTTTGTAGTATATAGTAACATTTTCTGGTAATATTTTCCGATAATATTGGTTAGAAAAATATAGCTATAAATACTTCACTTCTTCACGTTTTGATAATTCAAGGTCCTTTTTTTTCATTATTTATATCACTCATTCTTTTCTTTTATTGTCATATTTTATTTATTTTCTCCTTGTCACTCTATAAAGTACCATTATACTTATTTTATCATTTTTATAAATAAATCATGTATACTTTTTTTAAGAAAATAAATTATGTATACTTATGTGATGATTTCTATATAAAGACATCGAACAATTTCCGTGTTTTGATATTTTGGCCAGTCGTAAAAATTTGAGTGATATAAGTAACGACGAAATAATAGACTCAATTTAGTAAAAGATGAAAGATATTTTTGGCTATTTCCATTATTTTTTATAATGCTTTTTTTTGTGTAAATTTTATCTTTTAAAATTTATTAATAAAATATTATGTATTGGAGATGTTCTAAATAACGTGTTAAACATATTATATTCCTCATAATTCGAACCACATATACATAGTAGTCCATAATTAAAACTCAAATCTAACTTGTATTTCGTCGTGTAATTCGTTGTAAAATTTTCAGATAAGAATTCTTTTATAAATAATTATATTTTTGAAATTTAATGAAAAAATCACAAAATTAAACTACGTCTTTTGTTTTTAAGGGAAAATTACACTACATCTAATCAGATATGTAATTTAGGAAAAATCAAATATTATATTCCAAAATAGATTTTGACTTTTTGGGAAAAAATAGAGTTTAGACTTATTTTAGAGTTTGACTTTTACTTTCTTTTTAAAATTCTTTTATACAATAGGGGAGTTCGACTTCCACTTAAAATACTTAAAGTAAGATATTACTTTCAGTATAAATTTTATATTTTTCCTCTTGTAAGATTTTTATGACTCTATACTTGTATATTAAATTATGGGTTTAACAAATGTATTCTTGCAAGACATACGTTAATATATATTTATTTTTCAATTTAAAATATAAGTTTCTTAGAATTCAACCTTTAACCATTTCTATTAGATCTTTAAATTTTTTTATTATTTATAAATAAATTTTTCTACTCATATTAACATGTGCTATAAAAAAATATAGGTTAGACAAACTTTTAGATTATTAATAATTTTACAATTTTCACTAATAGTATGAGACACATTCTATATTGAGTGTTACCATGTTTGTCCTAAGTTTATATGCATGCTCCACCAAAGCTGTATCATCATCTTCAAAACTTGATACTTATGCCCATAAAAAAAGATTTGTGCTTTTGGTTTGTTTCTCCTACTGTTGTACACATCACTCTCATGGACTGGACTTATCCCGGTAAATGCCCAACTTGATGTCTATAAATTTATTTTGCTTTTGTCTCGAAACAAGTAGGAATTAATCAAATCCATTTATATATATATATATATATATTCCCTCTTAAGATGACGTGCATACACAATGGATAAGTACTAGATTTTATTATTTCTTAACTCTTAATTAGTATAAATTAAATGAGATATTAATTAGGATATGGGTATTTAAATCCTAAAAGATCTATTAATACACTTTGCAAAGATGTCCCTAATTAGTTGAACTATCACTTTATTTATTTGGTGGGAAAGAATTCAAACCAACAAGTTGCACTTTTTTCCCCTTCTCATATTGATAGTAGAAGTTTGATTGTGACAAGGGCAGTTTCTGCATAATCTTTTTATATTTTCTTCCGAGAAGCACAAAAAGAAAATATTAAATAATAAATAAATATGTTGATTCTATAATATCACGAGCAGAAAGAGAGATGTATGATTACCTCCATTTCACATATAAAATTTTGACCATTTTAATCTATATAATGTTTCAATTGAGTCAGATACATTTGGTTATAATTAATTCGATTCATTATTTGGCGCGAACATTGTAAGACACACTTGGTTAGTCAAATTAATCGTATTACCATCTAATTTATGAAGTATTGTACACGATGATTTAAGTTGAAATTAATAGATTTTATTCCACTAAGATAATTTAAAATCGATTTACTTTTTATTTTTTTATAAAAAAATAAAAATGTATCAATCGAATGAGATATTTTAGAATTAAAAATATGGGTTGTAAACATTATCGAGATGAAGCAATGGAACGGGTGTACATCTTAATCTGGACTAACTCAGCAACCAAATGCATACATGAAGGGGACATCCATTAATAATATATTACTAATATTTGTTCAAAAAGCGCATGAATGGATTTGATGTTTTCTGGTTTGTCTTGTTGTTCAACTTACGTGCCTTCAACTTGTTGGAATGAAATTTAACAATATATATTATATATATATATATATATATATGTCTGAATCAGACTCATTCACTCAGTGTTTTCAAGTGTTCCAAAGGCCAACTAACTGCTACTAGTGGCTAAGAGTATGGGTGGCCAGTGGTCCGACCCGCGGGTCTAGGGTCTAGTCTCGGTTGGACCAAATTACAGTTTACGGGTCAACTTATCAAGTCAGCTCGTGATTCAACAAGTTTTAAGTTGATTTAGATCGCAAGTTAAATTTGATCGACCCAACTTGTGTTTTTCTAAGAGGACTGGTCCGAGCCGTCATCTTTTCTCTTTTTTAACTTTTTAAATAACTTAAAAAAAACTTGAATATAAGTAAATATAACAGGTAACTAAAATAAGTTACATAAATGATAAAATTAACTTAAATAATTTATATGAAAGAAATTTACATAATATAATACTTACTAATACTTGAAAATAAATTATATAAGATTTTTTTTTGTATTAAATTAGAACATTTAAGATTTATTAAATTAGAAAACTTAAGATTTTTTTTTTATTTTAGAAAACTTGAATTTTATTTTTTTAAGTTTAGAAAACTTAAATTTTTTTTTATAAGTTTAGAGTATTTAAATTATTTTTATTAACTTATTTAAACTTAAGGGTTTTTACTGAGTTTAGAAAAACTTAAATGAATTGTTTTAAGGCTTTAGAAAATTTAAAGTATTTGTTTAGGTTAGAAAACTTAAAGTATTTTTTATTAAGTTTATAAAACTTAAGAGTTAAAAATATATAAATATATATATATATATATATATATAAGAGAAAGCCACCTTAAACTGGTGGAGGGTTTGGCATGAACCCTTACCGGTTTTATGAATAATAAAATAAAAATTACCTAGGAGGAGAACTTAGGCCTAAACCTCCCAAAATAAATTATAATTTAAAATCTAATAAATTAATCCTATTCTATCTAACTAAGTCCTAACTATTACAATTAAAAAAATTAATATTATCCTAAGGCCTAACTATTACAATTTAAATATAAAAATCATATCTATTTGATCGAGTTTGACTAAATTCGACGTCTCTTTCATCTTCTTCGCTAGATCCTCCGGGGATACTACATCTACATACGATTCATCGATATTCAACTCCGCAATCCTCTTCTTGAACATGCCAATCAACTAGACATGTAAAAGCCTCTAATGTGTTATGAGACATCCAAATCCTAGATTCGACGATTGTACGACGATCGTTGGAGAAAACACTTTCAAAAGTCACAATAGAAACATGAGCTGTTAAGATATCTCGAGCTATCCTAGATAGAAAAGGATATTGTGCCGAATTATTCTTCCACCATCCAAGTATATCGAAATCACCTGAATAATACTAAACCCGAGTGGTGTATTCGTATATAGACACCTCAGATAGAGTTGTTCTCGTAAATGATGAACTCAAGGCGGTGTAGAGATCATATATATCTATCATGTGTCCAAATCCCCTCCTTGACTTGAAGATGAAGAAGATGGCTTCTCTCCATATTGTAATGGTATCTCTCCTTAACTCGAGCTCCCTACTGCACTTTCTCTTGAATAGAGATTGAATAAGTTTTCAAAAGTTTGAGATGTATCCTCTTTTATTTTGTCGGCATTTCTTTGAAAATTAAAAAAATAAATCAAAGCAAGTATTCAAACATGAATGAAAAAAATCAATTAAAGTTTCAAACCTTTCACTTTTAAAACGAGAGTCTAAAATCAAATTAACACAATATATGATAAGAAAATTTTTGTAATACTTTAAAATTTTTGTTTCCATATCAAATATCATAAAACCATACATGGCATGTGGTCTAAATTTTCTAAAAGTACTTGCAACTTTTATCATTATTGGAAGCATGTAATGAGTAGTGGATAGTATTGTCCAGATAAAAGTTCAGTCACGTGTGCAAAAGTTTCTAAAAAAGAACAAATAACTACAGCTTCATGAAAAATATTTTTCTCAATTGGTTCATGATTTGTCAGTGTAAATTCAATAAGTTGTTGTTTATAAGGAAAACAAGTTTGTAACATATTTAAAATTGAGTTCCATCTTGTAGTAATATCTGTATCAAAAACTCTATAAGATACTTTTGTTCTCTATAAAGTGATTTAAAATGTTACGTTTAGGACCGGAAGTTCTAAGGAACTTAATAAAGTCTCTAATTGTATTTGTAACATGTTTCAATATGTACATAACCGACATGTATGCACAAATTCAAAATATGACATGCACATGTAATATGAAATAAGTTTCCATCTAAAATTGGTCTAAAATTATTTTTCAAAATTAAAATTGAAGAACCATTATTTGAACCGTTATCAAAAGAAATGGTAAAATTCTATTATCGATTTTATAATCACAACACGTTTGAATGACATTTCGTGCTATATTTGCACCAGTATGTCGGAATTCAAAAATTTTAAAACCAATAACTTTTTTGTTTAAATGCCAATTTTCATCGACCAAATGACATATAACGTACAAAAAATCTTCAGAAGTAATAGCTGTCCAAGAATTACAAGTAAGCGAAAATTTACCAAGAATAGATTCAAAAAATTGTAGCAAGAGAGTTTTTTTCTTACTGAAAACTCTTAAGAATTTCCCTCCTAAGTGAAGTTTTAGGAAATCCCTTATAAGCCGGTTGAAGTACTATTTGTACAAATGTTACAAATGAATGATTAGAAGGTAATGATAAAAGAAGTCTACCAATTGACACATACCTAACGATTTCTCTTCTTACTAACTCACTATCATAATTAAAAGTTATCATTGTCTTTTAAGTATACCAATGCTGTCATTGGTCTTACATGCGAATTCCATTTTACAAATTTTACATATAGCTTTATTATTATTCATTTTATAAAAAACATTCTAAACAAAAGATCTTTTTCTACCAGTACTACCACTAGGTGCGGTATCGGAAGGAGGAGGCATCTTATTTTCTTCATTATGTATATGTTGTTCATTTTCATTATCAAAGTCTATGGTGTCGAAAGAATTACTCCTTGAAGATGAATCCATAATAATAATTAACAATAAATTGAACGAATTTAATAACCAAATAAATCAAGTAAACAAATAATTGTCTAAAACTAAATAAAGAAATTCTAATAAATAGAGTAAACAAATAAGTATTAAAAAATTAAATAAATAATATATAGTAAATAAAGTAAACAAATAATTATTTAAAACTAATAAAGTTTCAAAATATAATAAATAAATAAATTAATGTAAATTAAGGTAAAGAAAGCAAACTATCAATGATGAAGCCGGAAGTCCTAAGAAGAATTGAAGAAGCTTTGATTTTTGCCGAATTTTCTTCGATTCCTTCCTTCCTCCAAATTTTGAACAAATGGAAAACCTCTAAAAATATTTGATTATTGAGAGTTGATAGAGTTGAGAGAGAAAAGGAGTTTAAGAAGAGATAGAAGAGAGAATGAGTGATTTTTAGTGTGATGAATGAATTTGTTTAGAGGGGTATTTATAGTTAAAAAAGTAAAAAGGTTGAATCTTTTTTTTAAAAAAGATTTTTAGACCATTGTATCTTAATGGTCAGATGATCTGAATCGTTAGATCTCAACGGTCAAACTATCTGAACCGTTAAGATTAAACGACCAAAGATCAACGGTCCGCGAAGATGAGATAAAAATCCCCCACTTTCAAAATATTTATTTTTTTGCAGCTGGCCCACGGTCCGTATCCTGGGCTAGGCCGATTGCGGGTTGGTTCGGTTTTTACTGGGCCAGACAGATTTCGGGGTTAATATGGGCCGGATCGAGCTTGGGCCACGGGTCACAAAATTACAACCCAACACTGACCGGTCTTCTTGGACTGCCTGATACAAACTGGGCCAGATCAGGGTTGAAACGGGCCGAGCTCGGATAGATTTCCGGACTAACCCCGCCTAATGACCATCCCTAGCTAAGAGTGAGATCGATTCATAAATGTATATTCATAATTATTTTTTTAAAAGAAAAAAGGCAATAAAATACGAAACTTTGAGCGGTAAATTATGTGTGCTCTTGGATAGTCATAATAACATAAAAAAAATTTGATCATTTCTAAGTTTCAAATCAAAGTCTATTTTCTTCTTGCGTTAAAAATTTGAAATCTCTGGTCTTCAACGATTCAATCAAACTGCTCGACAGGGACGGACCTACTAGGGGGCTCTGGTGGGCTCGAGTCCCCCGGCAATTTATTTTTTAAAAAATTTTTTTATATTTTTTACATTTAAGCCCCCCAATTTTTTTTTTCAATTTAGCCCCCAAAACTTAGGGACTGATTTAAAAAAAAAAAAAAACCTCAGCAGCTGCGGGCTGCCAGCAAAAACAAAAAAAAAAGAATTGCAGCTTTCTCTCTCCCCGACCGGCTCTCGCTCCCCCTCCGCGAAAACAGAAACCTAAACCCTCTTCCTAGGTCAGTGGTCGGACTTCGAGCTCGGCGGTGGCGGCGCAACGCAAGCAGACAGCGGCGCAGCGCGGGCGGTGTCGTGTGCGTGTCGACGGTGGCGGAGAGCCTCAGCCCTCTGAGACAGGACAGCAGTACTGCAGCAGCAAGGCAGCAATCGGCATTCGGCAGGAAGGAATGAGACGGACAAGGCGCCCGCGGCGGCAGCAGTGCAGCCAGTGCTGTGCTGAAGTAGTGAAGCCTGATTCCCTGGATCTCTGTTCAGAAACATTTTGAAGAAAAAAAAAGTAAGTTTTCAGAAAAATTTTTATTTCTAGGATTTTTTATTTTTGAGTGCTAAAATTTTTATGTTGCTAGTGAAAAAATTTCTAGGATTTTTTTGGTAAAAATATGATTATTATGTAATTTATGTTCTAATTAATTATTATGTTATAAATGAAATGTGTTGAATTGTGAATTTAAAATATTTGAATATTATATAGGATTTTACTATGGAGAAATATTTTGGAAAATGGAAGAAGGGTCCTAAGCTGGTTGAAGAAAAATCAGCTAATAAAGGAAATGTTAATAATGAAGATCGTGGGAAAAAGCCTCGGGTCGGGGTAGAGTTTTCGGATTTTGAAATTATTGGTGATCCAGGATTGCGTAAACCAATTGATAGTTATCCTTATGAAAATAGAGATGAATTAAGGAGACGGTATGTGGCTAAAGGCCCAACTCAACCATGTGATGATAAATTTCCGCAAACTGATTTTGGTGAAATTAGAAGATTGTTTAAGAAGATATGGTTTAAAGATTTTACTTGGTTAGAGTACAGTGTACATAAAGATGCAGCATTTTTTTTCTGTTGTTATTTGTTTGCTAAAGGTCAAAATCACAAACATGGTGATGATATGTTTACAGAAGTTGGTTTTAAAAATTGGAAACGTGCTAAAGAAAAATTTAAAAACCATGAAGGATCTCCAAATAGTCCTCACTCTGGTGCTGTAATTCAGTTGTTGGGTTTCAAAAATCAAAGACGTAATGTGGAATACATTTTAGCGAAACAAAGTAGTCAAACTGAGATTGACTCATCGTGCACTAGCTAATCTTTCGTTGTAAAAGTGATTTGATTTTTATTAAGTCAGGGTTTAGCTTTCCGTGGAAATGATGAGTCGATAAATTCAATCCGACAAGGTAATTTTCTTGAATTAACAAAATGGTATTGTGAGGAATTGGAAGAAGTAAATAAGGTCATGAACTTGAATGCTCCGGGAAATAATCAGTTGTCCTAAAATTCAAAAAGAAATTGTTAATGCTTGTGCAACAGAAATGAGACAAGCTATTATCAATGAGATTGGTGACAAGTTTTTTTTCTCTTTTGGTTGATGAGGCTCGAGATAGCTCTGTGAAGGAGCAATTGTCTATAGTTTTGAGATTTGTTAATGATAATAGAGAAGTGGTCGAGCGTTTTCTTGGAGTAGTACACGTGAGTGGCACTTCTGCACGGACGTTGAAAAATAGTATTGATGATTTCTTTGCAATAAATGGATTATCAATTTCACGACTTTCGAGGTCAAGGTTATGATGGAGCGTCTAATATGCGTGGCGAGCTTAATGGATTGAAACAAAAAATTTTAGATGAAAATAAGTACACATATTATATTCATTGCTTTGCTCACCAACTTCAATTAGTGCTTGTGGCTACTTCAAAGAAAAATGCTCACGTGTGTAGCTTTTTTAGTACCTTGCTAAGATTGTAAACATTGTTGGAGCTTCATGTAAAAGAAAGGATACTCTTCTGCAAAAGCAGTATGATGATCTTGTAAAACATCTAGAAAGTGGAGAAGTTACTACAGGAAAGGGCAAGAATCAAGAAACAAGTTTAGCTCGGCTAGGTGACACTCGTTGGGGCTCTTACTTCAAAACAATAACTCAGATTTTGCATATGTGGGATGCAGTGATACATGTGCTTGAAACTATATATGAGGACGCTGATGAGGTCAATAGTCGAGGCATTGCCTGAGGTTTGATTGATAAAATGTGGCAGTTTGAATTTGTATTCATTGCTCAATTAATGGTAAATGTATTGGCAAAAACAAATACATTGTCAACGTGCTTGCAACAAATGACTCAAAACATAGTCACTGCTGTCCAGATAATTCAGGCAATAAAGGAAGATTTGAAGAAGTACAGAAATGATGATGATTATTGGGAGGAGTTATTGGGTGACGTTACTGCATTTTGTATAAAAAATGATATTTTCGTGCCGAACATGCAAGATCCTTTACCAGGCCGAGCTAGATTTATATTGTTGTTACTGCATTGTGTATCAAAAATGATATTTTCGTGCCGAACATGCAAGATCCTTTACCAGGCCGAGCTAGATTATACAGTAGTGTGGATGGGCAGCCAAAGACTTACTACCATTTTTTTCGTCGAGACATCTTTTTTGAGGTAATTAATTTTATTATTTTTTTAACTTATTACCTAATACTCAATTATTTGTAATATTATAAATTATTAACTGTTCTTTTCTCTATTTAATGTTAGGTACTTGATTTTATAGTCAAAGAAGTGGATGATCGTTTTACGTAGTCAACTTCAGAGCTACTTATTTGCATATCATGCCTTGATCCCAGAGATTCGTTTGTGAATTTTGATCGGAATCAGTTACTCCGTCTATTTGAGTTCTATTCAGATGATTTTTCTATCTTTGATAAGTTTGAGCTTAAAGCACAACTTGATACATATATCTCTTACATGAGATCAAGTGATGAGGTAGCTTTCTCTGACCTTACTGACATTGGAGATCTCGCAAAGAAGATGGTTGAGACGAATACTCACAAATTTTTTACTTTAGTTTATCGACTAATTGAGTTTGCTTTAGTCTTGCCTGTTGCTTCAGCGACCGTTGAAAGATCGTTTTCTGTTATGAGAATAATTAAGAATAATTTATGCAATAGGATGGGAGATGAGTTTCTCAATGACAGTCTGGTTTATTATGTGGAGCAAGAGATTTTTAAGAGTATTGAAAATGAAGACATCTTGCAGCGATTTCAAAATATGCAAACTCGAAGAATAAAATTACCATCTTAATTATTTCGTTCACATGTAAAACTCTATTTTAAATCATTTTTCAGTAGTGATTTATTTTTCATTCTTTGCATTTGTATGAATGTTATTTGTTTTCATATTAATCTTCTAATCGTTCTAAATCAATTGCAGGTCATATTGTATTTCGTCTTCTGATCGTGCTCATCTCATCTGTTATCTCAAGATTCTGATCAAGATTCTCAGCTTTGATAGATGTATTTATCCCGTGAGTGATGGGTAATCATTCCTCGTGAGTAATGGGTGATCACTCCTCATTGGTAATCGACGATTACCTATTCTTTTGCTATATTATATGTAAATTTAGAATTGTAATGTTTATCCCGTAAGTGATGGGTGATCACTCCTCATTGGTAATGGGCGATTACCTATTCTTTTGCTATATTATATGTAAATTTAGAATTGTAATGCTTATCCCGTGAGTGATTTGTGATCACTCCTCATTGTTAATGGACGATTACCTATTCTTTTGTTATATTATATGTAAATTTGGAATTGTTTGAGTGTCTTTTATACATGGAATGTATCATTTTATAGACGAAATTCTGGCAAAATTTTTTTTCCTCTAACCCCCCAATCATGTTGTTTTGGTTCCGTCCCTGCTGCTCGATATTCACTCGAGTGGAGAATATTAATTTGTTAAAACTTAGAAAGTCTTAAAAAAAAAAAAAACTTAGAAAGTCATGGCTGAGAGGCCCAACTCTTGATACATCAACTTTTGGTTGGTGTATGATCGAATAATGCAAACGACTGGACTAACACTTTCCGGAAACTATTGCCGAGTCCACCGACCAAAAAGGTTGGATATATCTTAATTTAAAATTATAAATTTTGGCCCAATCAGACAATCAAAAACCTCAAATTAATTAGGTTTAATGAGTTGATACTTATGTAATTTGCATATTTTACATTATGAGTCCTCAAACTTTTATTTTTTTTTCAGAAATCCTTTTAGTGCTCTAATCAAATTCTCTGACTTATTCCAGTGAGGTATATATCTCTATAATTTTAAATTATTAGCCCCTATAATTTTTTTCTTTTAAAAATCCTTCCAAACTTTTAGACTCTATTTTGGTTGATTTTTAATTTTTAAAAAATCTGTTTTATATTCATTAGGTTTTGTAAAAGTTAAAGTTGGATGCTAAATAATAGTGTACCTCTAATTATACAAATATTAATTAAAAATAAAAAATATATAAAACAATCTTCTAGTATTTTATCTTTTAAATATAACAATCTAATGACATGATATATTACATTTTGTCCCCTTTAAAATTTAACTATTAGACTCTTCTTAGAGGTTGAAACATTCGACACAATATTCAAAGGACAATATTTATCACGCTAAATTTATTGAATCTTGATTTTATCACTATATGTTCATATTATAATAAATTTATTAATAAATCATATAAAATTAGAAATAAATCCTAGCATGATCTTTTGGGTGGCTCATTCTAGTATGCGACTACCTTTTTCTATTTTTCACCCACAAGGTCCTTATCAGATGTTCGATATTCAGTGATCCTGTAGATTGGATGTCAGGAACTCGTGCGCATAAGGAACCATTTCACATTGGAAAGGTTAAAATTCTCACACTACCGCTACAATGATTTGAACATTAATCCTTAATACTAACTCTGCAGCCACAAAACCAACTAAGTTATGCCTATGTAGGCCTCTAGATGGAAAACTAATGCATTCTTTGTGGGTAAACAGCCTCATTGTGCCCCAAATTTTTTTTTTTTAATTTTGATTTTGAATTCTAAATTTCTAAATGGTAAGCAATCTTTAAACTTCAGTAAAGTATCAAAACCGGATTCATTTTAGCCGGTAAATAATTAACAGTTGAACAAGTCAAAGGTTATAATTAGAATTTCATTTATAAAATTTTTATTTTAATCCTTTAAAATCTAACATAACTTCAATTTGATCCCTATTAATTATTTTAAGGCTCTAATATTAATTTATGAAAATCTTAACCTATATCTTCTTTTTCAACTTCCTCCATACCTTCTGCGCACTAACACTACCACTGCTGTCCTAAATCACCACCGCCATCACCGGACAATCATCGCCGTCTCTTTGGGCTACCGCCGCCACCGTCGAATTTGAGCAAAATTCAATAGTTTTAGAAATATTTAAAATTTATATATTTTTGTTTATGTTGATTAGAAAGAAAGAATTTTTGTAGATATTTGGAAAACTTAAAACATAAATAACTCTGCGATCGGAGGTTCGTTTAATGCGTATAACCACTTGTTTTGATGGTTCTCATAAAGATAAATGCAATGACATCACCGAAAATGTGATCCAAATGCGTTTTGAGGCAAAAAATGTGTCCCGTAAAATTGAAAACTTTGATGGGGCATAATTTTGTGCTCATACGTCTGATCGAGACGATTTTTGTGGGTATTTTGGGTATTTTTTGGAGATCTACGTGATGGAAATTCCATCCACCATTTCATAAAAAAACATCCTATTTTCATTTTAATTTACGTTTTATAATTTTCTGATACTTTCTCTTTTATTAACTAAAGAATTATGACACCAATTTTAAAATTAAACAGATGAGCAATTCTTTTTTACCTCTAATTAAAAATTTAAATGATTGAAGTTGGTAAATATTAAAATACGTAAATATGTTATTATTACATAAAATCTCATGCATTTATTAATGTGAAGTTTCATGTTAGTCTGTTGATAAGTATTTTATATTAGTTTTTGTGAGCTTTGTGTTCAAATCTCTTACAAGTTTTTTTTAGACTACTTAACTAACAAAAAAATTAATATAATATGAAACAAATTAATAATTCATTTTATAATAATTAAAAAATTATAAAAATCATAAAATAAAAATAACATTTAATTTTTTTTTAAAAAAAGCAATTGACATGAGTTTCTCTCAGGTGGGTAAAATTCTCTAAGGAATTTCGTGAATCTCGACGAAATTGTTCAACAAATTTCGCTAGGTTTGGGCGAAATTTTCGCCCAATATGGGAGAAACTCGTGTCAGTTGCAAAAAATTAAATTTTTTATTTTTTAACTTAAAATCGATATTTTCTTGCAAAAACTATTCAATTTGTATTGAATGTAAAAGATTTGAGTTTGGAATCAGAGAGAATTGGATTAGAGAGAAAATTTTGGTAGGAAAAATATATTTTTTAGTACTATCCCTATAGATTCGCGATGAGCTATATTTATTTATTCTCTTGCTTTTTCCCTCTGAATGGAAAACTATGCATTTTTTATGGATAAAAAGCCTCAGTTCCCTTAAATTCTCCGAGTTTTGATTTTGAATCTTAAATTTTAAAATGGTAAATATTACTTAAACTTCATTAACGTATCAAAATCGGATTCATTTTAATAGTTAACATTAATAGTTAAACAATTCAAAAGTTATAATTAGAATTTCACTTATAAAATTTATCTTTTAATTATTTAAAATTTAACAAAATTTCAATTTGCTCTGTATTTATAATTATTACTTATTTTAAAACTCTAATATTAATTTATAAAAATCTAACCTATATTGTTTATCTTCTTCTTCAATCTCCTCCACACGTTCTACACACTAACACCACCACCGCTGTCCTAAATCACCGCCGCCATCGCCGGACCATCACTGCCGCCATCGTTGGGCTACCGCCGCCGCTGTCGAAACTCAAAACTCCTCCTCCTCCTTCTTTCTTCTTCTTCTTCTTCTGCTGCTGCTGCTCCTCATCATCATCAACTTCTTGAAATTGCTGTGGATTTCTCGGTCAGATGGTAAAAATTGCTTCGGTAAGAAAGGAGTTCTATTTTTTTTTTTTATTTAAAGAAAAGCTATTAAATTTGTCTAAGAACCAATCATACATCCTGTTCAATTTGTATTGTAATATGATGAATTTTACTAGCTTTTTCATAACATTCCCTAGCCATTCCGAGAATTTCCTTTGATCACTACATGGCATTGATGGCAAGACGATACAAATTTCCCAGGAGTTGCTTATGAGATTCAAGAGGAAAAAAATATGGTTAGTGGCAAAATTGATTTGTTGCTGAAATCAAGCCCAATTTACCAGAAAGTTCTAATTTTATTCTACAAAGGCAAACCCATTCCACCGACTTCATCTGGCGGCACCAATTTAGAGTATAATACTTGCTATTTTGAAGTTCGAGATCCAAAATCAAAATTTGAACAAAGTAGAAAAAAAACTTAAATAAAAATGCAATCCAATGCACAATTTCGTCAAATACACTATTCTTGACGATCGTCTAATGCATATTGTGTAGTGCACTTTCTACACAGATAATTAAAACACATATTTGGATCTGGCAGTCCAATAATTTATCTGGGATGAACTTCAGTAATTGATGAGTCATCTACAGACACTGTCATTAGCTTGCTCGTAGATTTATCAAATTCGTCCATATCCATCCCTGGAAGACTTTCTGTTTTGCTGGCCGCAAAAAATGCAGGTTGGTGAGGCGCCGGTAAGGTCACAGAATAACTGTTAAGCATGAGCACCACCGAAGCCATGGTAGGCCTTTGCTCTGCCTCTTCTTGAACACACAGTAACCCAATATGGATACACTTAATCACTTCATTTCTGTTATAGGAGGAGTCGCCACTAAGAATAGGATCCAACAATGCTACTGGCGTTCCATTCCTCCAATTCTTCCAAGCCTACCATAAATATTCTCGAAATAAAGCTTGACAATTAATTAATGTATGAAGATGTTGAAAGAAATTGGGAACAACACAAAATAAAAGAACTAAAATCGAGACAAACTTTGATTGAATAAATTTGTAAGAATAACAAAGGGAAAATCACAACATAATAGTGAAGCGTTCTAGGTGTGTTCAATGGCAAAGTGTCTATAGGATACAAATAAAGAACAAGAATATACAATATTGCAATTGACTGGATATTCTTTAAGAATGTAGAAATGTTTAGTAGAATGTCACATATTTATAGATACTCACTAGCAAGTTTGATAAGAAAAATTATGAGTCATAACTCAAAATTATTAAGTTTAAAATAAAGTTTGTAACTATTTATTATGAACAGTTAGCTTGAAATATATGTTTGTAGTTATTCACTCAAGAATTATAATATTTTCCCCACTTATATTTAACCTCATAAACTAAATATTTCAACGTATATAAATGCTAATATAGTCTTTATTAAAATGACACTCACATAGCTCAAAAAGTCTTCACCCCGGTCTGATTGATAGAAGTTGCTGTTCTTCTTACCACTTATAATCTCTAGTAGAAGAACACCAAAACTATAGACATCTGACTTCACGGAGAACTGGCCATGCATTGCATACTCCGGAGCCATGTAACCACTACAAATCATGGGTTATTTGTATAATAATATATATAATTTAAAAAAGATAAAAATATAATAATTATACTAATTAAAAAATGCAAAATTTAATTTTCTCAGTATAAAAATTACTTACTATGTTCCGGCTATTCTGCTTGTTTTTTCTTCAGATTGATCCACTGTAAAAATCCTTGCCATACCAAAATCTGCAATCTTTGCATTCATATTTGCATCGAGTAGTATATTGCTTGCTTTGAGATCACGATGTATGATCTTAAGTCGGGAATCTTCATGAAGATAAACAAGGCCTCTTGCTATTCCTTGTATGATTTTCTGTCGTCTTGACCAGTTCAACATTGATTGCTTCTCCGGATCTTTAATTAAAAATGTTTTCAGTTAATTAATTAGTTATTTATTTTGCTCTCTACAAATTAAAGTCAATTATAAAAGAAGCTAAAAAAAATCAAGATCCCTCCCCCCTACGTACCAAACAGGAAGCAATCGAGGCTCTTGTTGGCAACAAATTCATATATGAGTATCATTTCTTCTTCTTGGAAGGAAAATCCCAATAACCGAACAAGATTTCTGTGTTGGAGCTTGGCAACAAGTAGAATTTCATTTTTAAATTCTTGTGCTCCTTGAATTGAAGTTTTTGATAACCTCTTCACGGCTATCTCCTGGCCATTAGGAAGTCTACCCTGAATACCATTAAATTACATATTAAAAATTAATTAGATTAATTTATACTACTTACTACTTCCTCCTTCTTGAAAATCTTTAGCCCCATTCTAATTTTCACATGAATTATAATTTGGAACGAAATAAAAAAAAAAAAAGAAAAAAAAAGAAACGAAGGATTTGAAATGTTGTACAACATTGATTAATTTCATTTATGAATTAAAACTAACTGTACCTTGTAAACAGCTCCAAATCCACCTTCGCCAATTTTAGCATCATTAGAAAAGCTGTTTGTGGCTGCTTGAACTTGACTTAGATTATACTGTGAGGAACCAGTGGTTGACATATCATCGTGACTTCCATCTACAGTAGTACCATATAAATATGAAACAGATTCGATTTAATTAGGAAATTTTCTATATAAAAATGCATTTATGTTAGTTATATATATATCTATATATATAGTAACATATGTTGTTTACCAGCACTTGCATCAGCTACAGCATCATATCTTTTCTTTGGTCTCCTTCTAAGGAAAATGAAGGCCAAGACAAACAATGCCACGGAAACCAAAACTGAAGCAACAATACCAACAATTATACCGGTGGAGATACGTCCTCCTGTATTCATTAAAATTTTTCATTGTTTTAAATACTCAACAAAGAAGAAAAAAAAGAAGATAAAAGTAGATAACTTCTAACCTTTACTAGTGGAAGGGGAAGGAGAAGGCGTAGTAATATTTGGTAGCGACCGCGGAGGAGGTGCTTGAGCAGTAATAGTGTAAAATTTGGAGGTGTCGAACCTAACTTCACAGCTAGGGAAAAAAATTCTACCTCCCGATTTTCTGTCACAACAAGATGGTATACGGGAAATACCATCACGAAGACATGTATCACAATCATCAACAGAAAGATCTGGTGTGCACTGCGCCAGTGTATACAACGTTTGAAACGCGTTAAAATTGGCTTCTTGAACAGCAAACTTCTTTCCCGACCCACTATTTGCAGCCATAGTTGCTGTCGCATTCATGGTGCTTCCGAGAACCTGAGTCAGGAACCAAGTCAGAAATGGAAGCTCAAAATTCAAATACAAAAAGTGTGGTGTATTATTTAAATATAAATTAATATTTTTTTTATTTAATAATAAGTTAGGATGCATTTCAACTCGATTTAAATTTGGAAAGAGTGAGATTTTTTTCTCTGGATTACGAAAAGTAGATTGGCTGTGAGAGAGTTAAGTTCCAAATCAGAAAGATAAAAAGAATTTTTGGATTTTACAGGTAATTCAAATGCACCCTTAATTTTTTATTAGATAGAAAATTATACTAATTTTTACACAAAATAAATGACTCAAAATTAGTCTAATATATTTTGTAGTATACTTTCTAATACATTTCTTTCTTTAATAGTCACTTTTTCTTTAGAATTTATCATTAGAGTTTGAAATTTAATAATATTTTATTATATATGATTTATATTTATAGAATTCTTATAAAAAAAATGTATTACAAAATATTTTAGAAAATCTACTAAATGATATCTGATTGCAAAACGAACAAAACATAAAAATAAATTTAAAGCTCACGGCTGCACCACCACTAACCTGAGTGAATCTATCACCATCTGTGACATTGGCTAAGCTAAAAACATAAATGGCAAGGCCCCGATCCAATATGGAAAAAATAGATTGATCTGAATAACGTAAAATACAAAATTGGTACCAAATATTTGCTCTTTTGGTATTGGAACAATTAGCTAGAAGTCTTCCAGCGGCAGCTGTTATGCAACGTTCACAAGTATCAAGGTCGACATCGCCGCGACACATAAAGAGACCATAAGCTGGGTTGGATATGGATGATGATGTGTTGAGGGGGACAGTGGAATTGTAGAAGCTATTGGTACGAGATAGATTAGAGAAAGAGGAGAGTAGCAAATTGAGGTTGGAATGATAAGTTGCACCGCTACTAGTGTTACGATCATAAATATTATCAGTAGAATTGGGACAGAAAAGCGAGGGATCTGCCTCCTGAGATGTTGCTCCCAGGCTGATGCTTAGAAACACAATAAGAATCAAGCAACAACATGGAAATAGACTACTACTTGTTGCAGAGATCATCTTTTGTTTCTGTTCTTGTTGCTGCCCAAACCCATGGAATAATTGAGTGGGTGGGATTGGGATGAGATAGATATATGGAGGAGTACTATTATATTATTAACTCATTTTATTCATTCATCTCTCAAGTCAAGCACCTTATTGACTAATTGTTTTTCATCCAATAACTTACGTAATTAATTAAACGGGTTGATGCTGATTGGAGTTGGGACAGACCCTTCCTCTCTTTTCTTGGTACCCGAAATTCCTTGGCCACGGCCCCACACTCTCTGACAGTCAAGTGGAAGATATTTGACACTCAAGTGAAAGATGTAAATCACGGTAATTCAGTGATTTTACATACTGGAGGCCAGATACTGGTACGCATAAGGAACTACCCAACAAGAAACCTCACTTTTTTTTTACTTGTCACATTATAAAAATAATATAATATATTTTATAAATTTTTACTCATTATACCTCTCAGTAAAAATAAATTTTAACTATTTTAACTCTTACAAATTAAAACATGTAAAAAATTAATAATGAAAAATTAATAATGAGAAGAGATGTTAATTTGAAAAGCATTCTAATTCAAATATAAAAAAATTTAAACTTTTGCATTTTTTCAATTTATGTGATGGTAAAACATAACGACTAGTAAAAAATCGGAGAGAGTATATTAGAATATATTACTTTGGAACACACAACACAAGAATTAAAAAAATTATTGTGTTGTCTGAATTTAAAATAAAATGGCAAAATTTCTCTTTGACAGTCATTAGTAATTTTAATAAAAATTTTTAAATAATTATTTAATTTAAATAAAATAAGAATATATAAAAAAAATATTATTTAATATTCTCTATTGATTTATAATGCTAACATATATTTTAAAATAAAAAAGTATTATCGAACAATACCTAATATATTACGAGAAATAGAATTTTACATCTCCATTTATAAATCAATATTTTGACAACCTCGAGTCTTCTGGGAACCGTGTGATTACTGATTTCTAAGAAGACTTGATGAGCCATATTGGCAGTCTTCCGGGGAAAAATAGAAAAAAGAAAAAGATATTGATAAGTGGTCACGAAGGCGTTGTTCTCTATTCTTTTTTTTTTTTTTTTCCTTTTTCGCTTGCTTAGATTTGGCGCATTAAGTCATTATGTATGCCAGTTTTTTCCTTGTTTCCTTACAAAAGTATGCATCCTATGGGGACAGCAATGAAACTATGTTCCGTAAAAAGTATATTTGAATATTATTTTGATTTTAATAAAATCAATAATTAGAAAGATGTGAATTTTCAACTTAAAAGTTTGTAGGTAAATTTCAAATAGTTTTCGTTTTACTTTAGTTAGAGTGAAATTAAGAATGAGAGTAAAAAAGAATATAAATTAGAACATAAATGTATTATTTATGTTGTTTGATTACAATTTAAAAGTAAAAGAGATGTAAATGAAAGGGTAGTTCTTCTCCTCAACGTCAGCAAATTAGTCTTTTTTAAAACGGACGGATTGAGATGTAAATTATGTTAAAAAATTAATTTATAAATTAGTTTATTATAAATTTATCATAAACTAAACTCATACCATATTTATATATAATATTTCTAATTTTGTGTAATGAATATAATAGTGAATTATATATAAGAAAAATTATTTACATTCCCCTTTTCATCCCAATTAAACGAAGGAGAGTAAATATAATTTACTTCTCTTCCCCTCCTACTAAATAATTTAAAAATAAATAAATGTAATTCTCCTAATAATATCATGCCCTTTCCCCTTTCCCTTTCCCTTTCCCTTTCCCTTTCTTTACGCAAACCAAACCAGGGGTTAGGGTCATTAGGGAGGGAGGAGGTGTACGTTTTTCCAACTGATATTACTTGAGCAATTATATCATCCTTTTGAGTCAGATTCATCAAAATTATATCACAAGTCTGCTATGCATAAGAAATTACAAACGTGATCCATCTTCCAGATTTAAGATTAATTACACTAAAGTAATTTATCCTTTGGTATAATTTTCACTCTAATATCTTACATTATTTTTTATTAATTTAAAACTTTTGACTAACAATTAATAATAATTGTGTTTATTTTTTATACAAAAGACACTTTTACTGTCCACTAATAACTACTAAATATGCCAGAACTATCTTAAAGAATTTTTTTTGGATAAATAACTAAAAGGATTAATTAATTTTAATAAAGTGACATAACCTTTTATGTTACTTTTATTTGTTATCTTTGTATTACTTTTAATAAAATTGATGCATTATGTTTTTAGTTTAATTTATGAAAACTTATTTTTGCTATTTAAAGAAATTTATTTTTCTATTTTATAAAATCAAACCAGACTAAATAAACCTTTTACATCAACCACATCAAAATTATTTTGCCAAAAGTGTTTAGTATTATTCTTTTTAAAAAATTTAAAATTTTCATCAAATATTATTTCGCATTTCAATCTTAATACTATCATATAGCAAGACTATAATACTATCTCTAAAATATTTTGTGTGAATGTAATTTGCGTAGTGAATGATAGTATAGTATTAATATTGACACAAAATAAGATAAGAATCGCAAAATAATACTCTATTATAGGAAGATTTTAAATTTTTTACGACAAAATTATTATTTTTAATAAAATTTGTGTACTAAAATTAATAATAGCAGTAAATTAGTCATAAGTTGATTATGGTAAAGATGTATAGTAATTTGTACAAAGTAAATGGATGAAATTGTAAATTATACAAACCTGAGGAGAAAAAAAGTGTGATTACTCAACCTTAAAATTTTGTGTACCACTATTCGTATCACATTTTAATTTAGTATATTTTATTAATAAAACCTATTGAATAAAAGATAAAGCCTAGGAGGAAAATATATTATAAAATATAGGCAATCCTATATGCTAAATTTAAAAGGTAAACCTAAAGAAAAAAATTACTATGACCTTATTTTTTACTACTTAAAATAAGTATCTTTTAGTTTATTTTATTCTATTAAGCTGTTTTTGAACTCAATTGCTTAGATCTTATTTTCTATTACTTATGCTTTTCTTAAATAATTAAAAATAAGTGTTTATAAGGTATAAAAAAACATGCTTATAAAAAAGTTATTTTAAATAAACTAACATAACAATTTTATTTTTAATAATATTCATAAACAAAAGTAGTTTTAAAAAGCACCCCTATAGTAATTTTTTAAAAATAATTTTTTTTAAAGTTAAAAGTTACGGATTTTAAGTAATGGAGAACCGGATTTATTATATCTGCTTTTAATTTAAAATAAGTTGAAAAGATTATTTTTGAAAAGATATCTTAGAGTGTTTTTTGAAATTACTTTTTGTTTATTAATGCTATTAAAATTTAAAAATATTATAAAATTTTTCTGAAAATTCCTTTTCTTCAAGTATTTTAAAAAAATATAAGTAATAAAGAATAGACCTAAAAAGGTGCAAGTAAAGAATGTTGAAGAAAGATAAAGATGAGGTGAATTAATTTTTCTTATTGAGATTTGTTCTAGTTTATAATTTCCCACAAACTTGTCATTTATTGACTTGTATTTGTTATCCAGCTATTACAGGGAAATATGTAATTAAAAATGGTGGAAACTATGAATTGATGCAGACTGGAGTCCGAACAGGGCAAAGGAAAAAAAAAAAAAAAAAGTTATCTTTGACTGTTCTAATTTGACTGTTTCTAATGGGGGACTTGCAATGTGTTGAATTTCGCTTCATATATGAATTCTTCAGTCTCAGTGTTCATCCACTAACCATATATTCTGGTTAGGTTAAATCTTCAAGTTGATTTGATAATTTTCTAATTATAGTTTTTTCTTTTGACTCAATGTTGATTAGAGGATGATAATTGTGATACAAAACTACAAGTGATGAAGGTTGTCTCATTCTTAACAAGTTAATTATCGAATAATAATTCGTAATAATTCTAGATTTAATCTCATAAAAATGATAAATTTTTTTTTCATATTCGTGAATATATCAATATATTTGTTAAAATGCCGCTTACACATGTGTTTCTTACTTTTTACATATACATACCACGCTTAAAAAATAGGTAAACATGTAAAAATTAATGCAAATACTTGTATTAATAGTAGGAGTTATCTTATATCTTTAAGTATTATTTTTTTCTCTTTGAAATGAATTCTTTTGTTTTATTGGAGGGATTGAATTTAAGTGAATTAGATATCGCTCAAGATTGAAAAATGTTTGTAGTGCTTAAACATTCATCACGAAAAAGTTTGTCATTACAGTTGGAGAGATATATACTATAGTTACATAGTTGGAGATTGATGGGACAACTTCCATCGTCCAACATAATCAGTTTCATCAAGGTCCAATCCAACCTTAAGAAAAAATAAAATAGTTGTTGCGCTAAAACTAACTCGACTCAAAACGCGGCATGAGAGACCAGATGCCCAACCAAACGTGTCTCCTCTCCACTCATTAATGCTTGATCCCATTCTAGCTAATAAATGCTCTTTACTTCTCTACCAACATTCTCGGAGATCGTCGCTGACTTAGGTATCGAAGAACCTTTGGGAGTTAATCCTCTCAGGTCTCTAACGGCCTTCTGTCTTGCAGGGGGTTTAAATTGTTTGGTAGCTAGAAATACATCAATTGGCGCCCACCGTATATGCCCGACCAAGTCTTTTCGAGGATCCCATAAACTTCAATTTATGGATAACAATGCAGAAAATACTACCCTTAACCCCAACACATCCACTACTTTAGAGCAACAAAACGCCAACACACAAATGGGGAGCCATGCATCTGATACCCCTTTCGCACCACAACAAAAGGCCTACCTCATGCCAATGTTAAGGATAGGAGACTGCCCAGTCTAACCAGGGGGACATGTCAACACCTGCGAGCACGCCACCCCTGTAACCATTCAAACTCGAGTCCGAAACATCATGAATGACATTCGAGCACCATCAAACTTACAAGGAAATAATTGGAACTACATAGCCTGCACCATTTCTCCGAAATCTATTAACAAACACCTATATCCGACAAATTCAATACCTTCATTTTGAATGATATAACAACACCACAGACCCCGATAAACACCTGCAGCACTTCCTCACGGTTATGATGATTCATAACGCTTCTGATGTGAAATTATACAATTTGTTTCCCAATTCCTTCTGGGATGCAGCTCTTTCCTGGTTCGTCTCCTTATCCTGCGATCAATCTCAGGATTTCAAGACCTTGGCCAAAAATTCCATCACCACTTCACAACACAGAGGGAGATCATCCCAACTTCCGACCATATACTCACCATTCAGTAAAAACAATTCGAATCCGTCCGAACATACACAGAACGGTTCAATAAAGAAGCCATGAAGATATCCAACCTCAGTGATTGCGAGCATATACACACATATAAACACAACTTTTGATCTCTATCTCTCACGACAGTACTTACAATAAAGACCTTACTCACTGTTGATCACCTGCTAGACGCTGTCCATGAATTTATATTAAAGAGAAATCAACTTCCAAAGCAAATGACGATTGGAAAGAGTAAGAAGTCGTATCATACACAGGACCACAACCGACAACCTGTTTGGGAACGCTATCCTACCTATATAATCGGATTCACAAAGAGGTCGTCTCAATACACCATCCACCAAATATAACACTCATACAGCTCTTAAGAAGTCCTGAGTACAAATCTTGTAGCTCGTTGAATCGCTAGAGATCCTCAAAGCACCCACCAAAATGACCTCTCCACCCAAGAGACGAAGTAGCATAAAATACTGTGATTTCTACTAGGACCATGGTCATGATACATAATAATGCATCGAATTATGAAAGAAATTGAAAATGCCATCCGCCAAGGATTACTGAAGGATTTTATCGCTCAAAAGGCAGACTATCGACAAGAGAACAAAAAGAAGAGCGATAGGGAACCCCGCCGCTTAAAAGACAGGCAACCACCATGACTGAGTGGGAATGAGCAAAAGTAATTAACGTCATCACCACAGATAGAGAAACGAGAACTTGTAAGAGAAAAAGGAATGAAGAGGATGATGCCCTGTTGGTTGTCACTCTTAACATCAACCACTGTACCATAAAGCGAATTCTTGTTGACACAGGGAGCATAACTAACGTTCTTTTCGAAGATGCCTTTGACCAAATGGGCATCCCATTATAGAAATCGAACCCCGAACAACACCTCTTATGGGGTTCACTGGTCGAATTATCAATTCTATCAGTAGTATTATGTTGCCCCTAACTATTGAAGGCTCTGTTCGGCATCTAGATTTTTTAATCGTTGATGCTCCTTTCTCCAATAACGGAATTCTGGGGTGTCTGACCCTAAACATACTTAAAGCTTCCATCTCCACTTACTTCACCACCATAGAGGTACAAATCGGAGATACACTTCACACTATCATAGGCAATAAACTCGTTAGTCGCGAGTGCTTCATGGCTTCAAAAGTATAGGCTGAGAGTTCGACTATAGAACACAATTTGAACCAGGAAGAAATAACCACTAAAGATTTCCAACCACAGGGAGGCTTTGAGCCATTTAGTATTAGTAGCGCACACTCTTAACATAAGAATAAGATTGGTACTACTCTCCCGTCTCCCATCCTCTAAGATGTTCAACACATTCTCTTTGAACACCATCTCTCCTGATGTTGCGGAATATTGTCTAGGCATTCTATTTCCCTTCGGTAACTTAAAAGAAGAGAATGTTTGCCCGACAACGACAGCTAGGTATAAAAAAAAACGTGTAAGAACTATTGAATGCAAGCATTATCAAACGAGTTGAATACTCAGCATAGCTAGCCAACCCAGTAATGTTTGCCCGACAACGACAGCTAGGTATAAAAAAAAACGTGTAAGAACTATTGAATACAAGCATTATCAAACGAGTTGAATACTCAGCATAGCTAGCCAACCCAGTAATGGTCCCAAAGTATAGTGGGGAATGGCGAATATGCATAGACTGTATAGACTTAAACAAAGCAATCTCGAAAAGGCATTTCCCCTTACCACGAATTGACAAAGTCGTCGATGTAGTGGCAAGTCATGAAATCCTTTGTTTTCTCGATACCTATAAGGGATATCATCATATCCAAATGATCGTCGAGGATATAGAAAAAATCGCCTTTGTCATCGATGATAGCATCTTTTGCTACACTCGCATGCCCTTCAAGCTCAAAGACGCGGGAGCAGAATTTCAACAAATGATAAACAACCTCTGTGGTGCCCAGATCAACCGCAACATGGAAGTTTACGTTGGTGATCTCATTCTCAAATTTGAAAAGATCAGCGACCTCTCCATTAACATGCATGAGACATTCCAAAGAATACGGGTAGCATGAATGCGACTAAATCCCAAGAAATATGTCTTCAGGGTACCATTTGGAAAATACCTGGGATTCATTATTTCAGAATGAGGGATCGAGTGGACCCCGCCAAGATCAAAGCCATCCAAAGAATGCAAACCCTGAAGAGTGTAAAGGATGTCCAAAAGCTATCTAGATGCATGGCCTACCTTAGTAGGTTCCTGTAAAAAATAGGGAAGAAGAGCTTAGCCCTTTACAAGTTCTTAAAAGGAAACATCACCTTTGAATGAACTGACTGTCAAAATGCTTTCGACAAATTAAAATGGCTCTTAACTAGGCTACTTTATTAGTCGTTCCAACAGAAGGGGAAACTCTATTCATGTATTTAGCTATAGCAGAGGTTGTTATTAGTGTTGTATTTGCTCTTTGCGTAATGAGAAAATGTCACTCATTTATTATGTGAGTCATGTATTAGCAGGTGTTGAAATACTGTACACCCCACTTTAAAACACATCTTTTTCTTAATAGTATTTTCTCATAAACTCCGACCATACTTCCAAGCACATCCTGTCATTGTACTCACAAACGCACCACTTCAGCAAATTTTGCACAAACCGGACCTCAAAGATCGCATGACCAAATGGGTACTCGAATTGGGTAAGTATCACATTGACTTCCAGCCACGAAAAACAATACTAGTACAAGTTCTGGCTGATTTCATTGTAGAAAACACATTCCTTAGCTCGACGCTTGGCAATCAGCAATAAGAAAACCCAAAACCTAACATAGCATGGAGCTTATATGTTGACGGGTCCGCAGGGACGGATCACCAGGGATTAGGTTTCATACTAAAGAGCCCTACTTGGGTGAAATTCGCGTATGCTTTGAAATACAACGTTCCCGTTAACAACAACGAGTCTGGATACGAGGTATTTTTGGCAGGCCTCCGTATAGCTGTAGCGATGAACGTGGATCAACTTATCACACATAAAGACTCACAAATCATCTACGGCCATATCACAAGAACGTTTGAAGCAAAAGAGGACAACATGAAAAAAAATATTCCACACTTGCAAAACACTCGTTTCTCGATTCAAACGCACATGGTTCGGAAAAGTCAGCAAAAGAAATAACCAAAAAGTAGATGAACTGTCCAAAGAAATATCTGTGGAATAGATCCCCGGAATATGGCTGGAAGGAACAGGTCCCCACAATATGGCTAGAACCTTTGACAAAAAAGAACATCGACAAAGAAATCCTATGCGTGAATCTTGAAGATAATTGGATGACCCAAATAAAAAATTACATCCTGAACGACTCCTTGCCAGACACGATCAATCAAGCTCGGAAAATAAGAACCACAGCGTCACGATACGTCATTCATAATAACGAGCTATACCGAACAATGGGGAATTGGCCACTACTCAAATGCGTCACCCGCAAAGAAGAAATTACATCTTAAGGGAGGTGTACAAGGGGATTTGTGGAGCGCACATTGAACCAATGCGCTTGTTCGAAAAATCATGCGCTACGGGTACTTTTGGCCAACAATACAAGAGGACTCCAAGAAAATAGTACGGGCCTGCATCAATGCCAAATTCACTCTAATGATCATCACGTTCCACAAAATGAATACCACTCTATCACTTCCCCCATACCATTCGCCCAATGAAGTATGGACCTCTTAGGTCCTTTCCTAAGTGCTCGAGGAGGAAAGGAATACTTCGTTGTTGCTGTCAACTACTTCACTCGATGGATAGAAGCTAAAACCTGAGCACCATCACCTCCAAGAAGGTCCAAGATTTTTTCTGAGAAGACGTTATTTACAGATATGGAATACCAAAAATATTCATAATTGACGACAAAAAATAATTCGACGAAACCTCATTCGAGGAATTTTGCGAACAACTGGGCATTGATCAAAGATTCGTGTTCATTGCACACCCACAAGCAAACGGACTCGTGGAATTTTCCAACAGGACAATGTTATGGGGACTCAAAAACTGGTTGAATAATGCAAAGGGTATCTGGATCGAAGAGCTACCGAGTGTCCTGTGGTCTTACAGAACCACCCCTAGAAAAGCTACAGGAGAATCACTATTTAGCTTATGCTTTGGCCTAGAAGCCTTGATTCTAGTAGAAATTGGTTCATCAGGTACACGGAACGATTACTTTGACCCACAATAAAATGAACAACTTATACTAGAAAACTTACTTCTTATAGAGGATCTCTGGAACGAAGCTATAAAAAAAAGACGAACATTTCAAGCGAGCAGCAGCCTGGTATCACAACACCCGGGTACGATATTCAGGGATCAAAACTGGATATTTGGTTTTTAGGAAGAACGAAGTTAGTAGGTGGGAGCCCTCACATAAGTTAGATGTATTTTCAGAAGGACCATACAAGGTCATCAAAGCTTATGGGAAAAAAGCATACACTTTATAATACGCAAACGGGAGACAATTAGCTAAAACATGGAATGACACCAAGCTGAAAAAATATTACCCGTAATAAATCATCATCAGTTCACTTGCTTATCTTTCTAAGCATTGAAACAAACAAAATTAATAAAATCAAACATTTTCATTCATTTGGAAAAATGGGCTTTGTGCTTTTACATTATAATTGCAAATAAAAAAAATAAAAACTAAATGGGGATTGGTACTATCCCGGCACAACTTCACTCTTATTTATCTGACGATTCTTCCGAATCCTCAATGTCTAGGAGAAATGTCGATAGTGTTATAAAGCCATCATATTGAGGGGTGGAATATACAATTCCAAATCCTCAGTAACGCAACCCAGTCTCAGTATCGGGGGCAACCAAGCGACAATCTACTTCTTTGGGGAATAATTGGGCAGTATGGAAGAAACGACAGAATACACACATATGAGAAAATAGCGAATGCAAGTGATAGATCATCACCATCAGTTCTCCTGTGATGACACGAGGGAAGTGCACCCAAAACTTTGGAGAATAAAATAACTCCGAAGGTCTATCCATTGTACTCAAGCATATTCTCAACACCTCAATAAACTAAACAATGTTTTTGCCCTCCCGGTTACACATTTCAAATGCACGACTGAATTTTACAACTATCCTCCTGGGATAACCAGGTTGCAGAGGCCTGATTGTCAAACACTACCCCAGACGACGACCTACTGCCAAAGGACCAGTGGCACCATGCAAAAAAGACGAGGATTAACCATTATTACAAAAGCAAACTTCTTGCTCGGTGCTATGATTCTTCAGCTCGAAGTGCTCTATGTCTAAAATCAAGTACACAATATGCATATTGCCTCCTGATATGTCCATTTTATACATGTTTTTACAGTGTTTAATCTTCGGTTTTTGAAGTATTTTAGTAGTAAAATGGCATATTTATCTTTCGTTTCTTCTCTTTTGTTTATAAGTATATCTCTGGTGAGTTAGAATAAAGAATGAAGAAAGGGGAGCATATGGAGCAAGAACATATGAGAAATGAGAAGAAATGCACAAAATCCAGCAAGCGAGGGGACTCGAACATCTCACCAGCCGGGTTGTGCCGTGCCACCCAATAACAAAAATGGCTAAGTTTATCCAAACCCGACTGGTTACTCAGCAGGGACTTATTTTTTAATTTTTTGCATCTTTTTAAATAGTCTTTTAGTGTAATTTTTAATCTATTTTCGTTTAGGATTTTTTGGGGGCTGAGAGAGGCGATTTTTTGAGAGAAAATCCCTCCAAAAACTTCCATTAATTGACTTAGATCAATAATTAGATTAGGAATTCAAGTTTCAATAGTTAGATTGAAGATTTTCTTTGGAGAAAATTCAAGATTCTTAGGGCGAATCGAGAGAGGAGCTCGGGCAACTTTTCGGATCGTGGATTCTTAAGCCTTCTAAACTCTTGTTTATTATGAATTCGTTTGTGAAATTTATGATATTTATGATGTTTAGTGGATAGGTTTATTTGTGTTTAAATGGGATTGAACCCTAGATGATCTTAGTTTTGTTTTATTGGTTTTTTATGGAATAAATTGTTGATTTTAATGTTGATTGTTGTTCATTTACTTTGTTTCTATTGCTAATTTACTAATTATTGGCACATTCACATAGATTGTTTGGAATTGAGAAATGAAGAACAATCTAGGGCTAAAATTGAACAATAGAAATTTGGTAGTTAATTAGAGACAATAGCTACTGTTTCTAGGTCATTAGTAATCACTCCTATACTTTAATAATTCATAATTGAGTTAAGGAGAGAAGAGATTCTTCTCTAATCAATTAGGGGAATAGTGGGTTTTGCCTAGAGATCGAGTTAATCATGATTAACAAGTGAGACCCGTTCAACGATTCAACTATTTTTTCCAAAGTTTTTAATGAATTAGCTAAGGGATTCTAGGGGGATTCCACCGTTTAAACACTTCTATCTAAAACTTGATTTCAATTATTTTTAGTTTTTTTAAAGTATTTTACTTTTCCTAGTTAAAAATTCTTTCAAACTATTTTAATTTGATTAAACCTTAGAGAGGCGGTCATTATTAGAGCTATTCCGTTCCCTGAGTTCGACAACCCGAGAGGTTTTCTAGTACTACAGCCTGTTATATGTTAATTTTAGAGTAGTTTGGTTTTTTAAACATCACCTCTTGGTATTTATAGAGAGAAAAAGGTAAGTTAACCTCTCTAGCTGTTCAGTAATTAATTTTAAGTTGATCTAAATCTCTTCAAGATTAAAAATGACACATTTATGAAGCGAAAAGTCATTAATTGACAAACATTCTAATTACACTGGCGCTTCGCCATTAAGTGAAAATGGCATGGAACGTCATTCACACCTAATTCATTTAATAAGTCTCTAAGAAGGGATCATGAGTCTATGTCTACAAGTGGGGATCAAACTATCATGCTATAAGAGTCAAATGAGCATACGCAAACGCGGGGTTGCTACATGTAATGCTAATTCTAGTACTTGTAACCATAAGATGACCAACATCTTTTATGGGGAGGCCTCGGTACGGACACCCCAAACAAAAATGAAGAGCGAAACATCTTCCTCACGGCTAGCCTTACGTGGCTTTTCTCTTTGGCCACAAATACAAAAAATAAATAAATTCTCAAAAAAAAAAAAAAAAACCATGTCACAAAATTAGACATGCTTCACACAGACAATTCCTCTTGGTGCAATAATTCATCATAAATTACATAAAAGGGCGACTATCGTGTCAATATCTACTATAGAAACTCCTAAAGGTAGCAACACTCTTTGTATTCGCGTCTCCCCCTGTTGAATGCCCTGCTGGTTTCGAAGCAGGGAGGGACGCTGAAATCAAGGTGTCAAGGTCTTTTGGAGGATATGCCACTTCGTCCCGCAAGAAAAAGTCTTCCATCAAAGAAGGCACCTCCATGGAAGACTCGGAGAAAAAAAAAAAAAAAAAAACACTTCCCCCTCAGGATTACCCATATACTCTCAGTCACTTGGCCACAGGTGCTTGAACAATGGGAAGTGGCTTGCACCACCCGAGAGATATCTTCGTCAACCAGAACCTCGGAGCAGCCTTCTGGATATCAGCTACAAGGTCTTGAACGAACTTTTGAACCACTATCAACACCAACGATAGATCAAGGTTTGCATATGGGTAGTTCGTATAAACCTCTCGCATATACCCACAAACGAAATAAGGATTCAAATGGCCTTCCCTAGTTATCACCAGACCAAGCAACTGCTCCAAACCAGCGTGTTTTAATGGCGCCTTTTGAAGATCTCGCTCTTTTTCATCCACGGCTGCCTCCAACGAAGGTACATTGCCAGCTATATCGACTAATTCACGTTCTTTTACATCGAGAGACGACTCGACTAGCTGACACTGCTCGCCTAACGATGCAAAATTAGATTTTAACTCTTTCAGCTCTGCCTCTAACTCATAAACACGTCGATGATTCGCATCACGTTCGTGCATCATCGCATTTATTGCGTTAATCAATTCCACCTTCAGCGATTTCGATTCATGGACCTCCTCTTCTAACTTCTTAATTTTCTCATTTGTAGCAGATGATGCACCTAGCATCATCGTTTGAGGCCGAAACAGCAGCTCTTGACTATATACTATCGTCTATCAATCAATAGGCATAAGACGTGATCAAAGGAAAATACATCATCAAAAAGAAAAATTTTTATTACCTGCATTAAAGCAGCCAGAAAGTATTTCATTAACTCCGGAGAACAAATTTGGGATGCGAAATTTGGGAAGCACCAGGTGATCTAACATCTCTGCACAAACTCTAGGATTAGTGGAGCGAACATTCACGTTTAAATCCAGTCTGGCCGAAATAGGAATTCTTCTTCATTGTCTCTAATTTTGGAACAGGATACTTGTTGAAAAATGGGTTGTTAACACAAGGAATAGGCCCTTTCTTTAAAGGAAGAAGGACGGACTTTCCTTTGTCTGTTCGGCGTACAACATAATAATCCCCCCCAAACTATGAGATTTTTTTGATGCACTTGACGAAGTATCTCTTTGCGATGCAGGGGTATCAGACGTAGCGTGGGGGTTAGGAGATCGAGGCGTAACTGAAACACAGGAAGACGCATGCTCAGGATCTGGGTAGGACCCACGTTGACACCTTCTGCGAATTAGCGACATCCCTTCTTCTTCTTTCACTCCCTCATTTACCTGCAAAGAAGGGTCTTCCCCAAAGAGCTCTCAGTCAGAAGTTTGGTGAGAGAAACTCCCACTATGTGAGAAAATGTGCGACTGCACACAGTTTTCCACATAGGTTTCCGATTTGAATGCTCATTGCTTTATCGGCTCTTTTCAAATTTGAAGATTATTGTTTTATTACTGAGTTTGAAGATTTAGTGCTGTTTTTGGTGTGTTAATCAAAGCTTTTGGGTGATACATTTGACTTTCTCCATATTTACGGTTTGCGACTTCCACGTCGGGTTTGAACAAGACAGGCGATGCTGCACCTTCTCCGGAAATAGGAAGGGGTAGAAGGTGACCTGGGGAAAGTGGAGTTTCTTCTAGAAGTCCTTGAAGCCTCTAATTGGTTGTCTATAACTGAAGTCAAGCAAGGGATTGCGACTGCTCAATCTGACTCGCAAACATCTAGAGCAGCCTGTTCATTGCAGCGACCGAGAACTGAGTGCAACTGATCGGAGAAGGATGGGTTTTAGTTGGAAGCCATTGGAGAACCTTAATCACACGGTGGACTTAGCCTAGATTTTAATTCTTGGTGTCGGAATTCATCTTCCATGCAACATCAAGTAATCTTACTTTCTTCTTTTCTGGTATGTAATTCGGAAGTGTTTTGGTAGTTGATTTGCTTAGGCTGTGATCCATCTTTATCTTTACGGCATTGCTATTGATTTGCTCTTGTGTATTCGTAATTGCACTCATTGGAAAAACCTTGCTGGTTCTGTTGGTTGTGTAATCTTTGCCGCTTGTGTCCTGTTCGGTGTTTTGGAGTTTTCTGTTCGTTAGAACCTTGTCGATTAAATCATTGTTTGTATTCATTGGGCTTGCCGCTTGTTATTTGTGGGAACCTTGCTCGTTCATTGTTTGTTATATTTTCTCTGGGCATTTTATTATTGTTGGTTGTTGGTTGTTGTTGTTCACTGTTGGTGGGGAGTTGGTTTTCTAGAGGGATTTTTTGCTGGTCTCTTCCTATTGTTTATAGTTGTTACCTCCTCTATGGTGAATGGGGGTATATTGCTGGATTTCTTTGACTGTGTGGAATTTGCTGGTATTGTCTACCTCTTGCTAGATTGATTTATTGGGCTGCTATTCTGTCGGAGTGGGTTATTTTTCTGATTTTAGCACCGTTGGTTGGCAGGGTTTGTTGCTGGAAGACTGCTTATACTTGCACTATGAATCCAATGCACTGTATTCTTCTTGCTGGGTTTAGTTGGTTGGCTTCTTGTGGGGTTGCTGCTTGCTGCAAGCTCTTTCCTATAGTGGTGAGGTATGGCAAAGAAAAAATTCAACAAACTAGCTGTGATATCACATGCTCAAGTGGAACAACCAGTTGTGGAGGCATTAGCAGAGGATGAAGGGTGTGACACTTCCATTCTGCCAGAAACCTCCCAATCTGTTTCTAAAACACTTGGGACAGAGGATACTCAATCTTATGCCAAAGTTGATGTAACTGCTGATCAGGTTAAGGAGGATTTTTCGAAGAAATCCTTCGCATCTTTGTTCAAGGATAATAGGAATCCCAGCAAGGGGATTTCCCTATTTAAAGTTGAAAGCCAAGAAGATGTTGTAGAAATTGAGTATGACGAAGTAGATGACGTTATTGAGACTTGGGGTTATGCCTTGGCGGGTTATGTTGATAGAGGATTTCCAGGAACTGCGACTATTACCTGGCTGACAAGTTCTTGGAAGATAACAAATAAATTTCATGTTCATAAGTCGAGTTGTTTAGTATTCTGTTTTGATAACAAAGTGGATAGAGATAAGATTTTGGATGGGGATCGTATATGATTTATGGCAGACCGCTCATCTTGAAGAATATGCTGCCGTTGTTTAAGTTTGGCGCATATACAAAAACCATTATACCATTCTGGGTTACTTTGCCGGGGTTGCCTGTGGACCTTTGGAGTGCACAAGTGCTGGCTAGAATATGCTCTAAAATTGGTGAGCCTTTGTGCATCAATGCCATGACCGGGAGGAAAGAAAGAGTATCTTTTGCTCGAGTGTTGTTTGAAGTGGATGTTGCAAAAGAGTTGGTGAAGGGGGTACACATTAAAATTCCTAATGGGAAACTTAGGGAGCAGTTTATAGTTCATGAAAACTTGCCAAAGTATTGTTCATCATGTCAAGCCATTGGCCACTCCAATAAGGTGTGCAAGAAGAAAGGACAACCAGCAATAGTGGATAAGCAGGAAGTTGGGCCTCAAAAGCAACCTTGCACGAAGGAGAATGAAGGGAATAGCAGCGCAAGCGAGACTGCTGGCCTGGAATAGGTGAGGAACATGCCGAGAGGATGGTCCAGGCCGTGATTTAGGCTTAAAAGAAGGACAAGACACTCAAGGGAAGACCAACATGCAAACTAAAGGAGATGGTATGACTGAAGTTGCACCAACAGGTCAAAACCAGTTTCTCGGCAAGGAGATTGGTGCTGATTCAGGGGCCGTTTCAGGAAGGAATCAGGGTGAAGATGGAAACCAACTCATTCAAGGGAAGATTATAGAAGGAAATGGATCGGGAAGTCATTATAACCAGGCTCCTTTACTGGTTTGGCTGTACCTAAAAAGCAACACAAAGATGAAGGAGATGGGCTGCTAAACACAACCCCAGCAATGGGTAAATCCCCAACTGGGATGGATATAAGAGCTGCTCATAAAGGGGATAAAGGGGCACAAAATCGGATCACTCCAACACTTATAGACAAAGGGCCCAAGAAGACCATGACAAAGAAATAAAGGTAAATTGCCTATGGGAAAGATTGAAGCAACTATTTTGGAGAAGAGGAGGGGACTTTCCCTCCATATTAACTAATCATGAATTTAGGATAGTGGAATGTGAGAGGGTTCTCTAAGGCCCTCAAACATAAAGAAGTAAATTATTTTTTAAGCAAAATAAAGTGGTTGTTTTTGGCCTTATGGAGATGAGACTAGAGGATGGGAGACTTTTTGAAATAATGAAATGGAGATTTAAAGATTGGAAGGAGGTTCATAATTTTCACTTGCATGATGTCGGGAGGATGGTTTTATTTGGGATCCGAAGCGTGCATCTGGAAGTTCTTGGAGTTACTGCCCAAGTAATACACTAAAACATCAAATGTAAGATCTTACTTAAGCAATTCTCGGTCTCTTTTGTCTATGGTCTACATTCGGTGGTGGAAAGGAGGCAGTTATGGGACTCGCTTGTTCAGTTTGGTGCTAACTTGAAGCAACCGTGGCTAGTGATGGAGGATTTCAATAATGGTCCTTAACAGCACCGATAGGCAGGGCCAGGTAAAAGACTCCTCTTATGAAGTTAGGGACTTCATGAATTACTGTGTTAACTTAGGACTGGTGGACATCAACTTAACTGGGACCTTCTTTACTTAGACCAACAATGACACTTGGTCAAAAATTGATAGGGCAATGTGCTGTAAAGTTCTTTTCCTCGGGTTGCATTTATGATCATTCACCTTGTGTAGTATCCCTTTTTTATGTGCTGAAGAAACTAAAATCTAGCTTTATGTTTTTCAATATGTGGTGCGAGCATGATCTCTTTCTTGGTTTAGTTGAAAGGGGCTAGACTTTACCGGTGTCGGAAAATCAAACAGTTTATCTTGTGCCACAAGCTGAAGGGTTTGAAGAAGTCTTTCATGGAATTGAACAGGAAGCACTATGGACATATTTCAGTCAATGCAGAAATAGAAGAGAGTGGAGTTAAAACAGGCACAAGTTGCACTCCATAACAACCCTCATGATGAACAACTTAAGTGTATGGTAAGAAAGCCACAGGAGAAGGCAATATTTCTTCGTGAAGTTGAAAGGAAGTTCTATGCCCAAAAAATCAAATGTGATTTTCTTCTTAAAGAAGATAAGAATTCTAAACTTTCCATTCTCTAACTAAGAAGAATGCCAAGAGAAATTTCATTGCCTCCTTAACTAAAGATGATGGAACCATTACTACTTCAATGGAGGAAGTTCAAGGAGAACTGATTATCTTCTATGTTAATTTACAAGGAACTAGCCACGGGGTGCATAGGTTTCATGCAACATCATGAATGCTGGGCTGAAAGTTTCACCTACACAGGCAGTTTTCTATGCCAAAAGTTACCATGGATGAGATCAAAGCAGCCCTACTTGACATAAGGAACGACAAGTCACCTGGACCGGACGGATACACATCATACTTCTTCAAAAAGGCATGGAATATTTTGGGGGAGGATTTCTATGCAGCTGTCTTGGAATTTTTTTAAATCGACAAGCTCATAAGGCAGACTAACCACTTAATCATTTCTCTTATTCCGAAGAAGGATCATGCAGCTACTAGTGACTATAGGTCTATATCCTGTTGTAATATGTTCTGTAAAGTCATTACAAAACTCCTAGCTGCAAGACTTAGTGAAATTCTGCCTTCTCTAATTGACAAAACACAATCGGCTTTTGTAAAGGGCAGGAGTATAGTGGAAAATATCCACCTTGCTCAAGAGATTATACGGGGATACATAAGAAAAGAACAACCCCTAAGTGTACATTTAAACTTGACATCCGCAAAGCCTATGACACAATCTCATGGGAGTTTTTGAGGAATGTACTACAAGCTTTGGAGTTTTCGGAGGTGTTTATTAACTGGATAATGGTGTGTGTCTCAACTTCTTCCTACTTTCTTAAAATTGATGGAGGTATTTTCGGCATCTTCAAAGGTGTGAAGGGCTTAAGGCAAGGGGAACCCATATCTCCATTCTTGTTTGTAGTTTGTATGGAGTATCTTTCCCGAAAGTTGCATTGTGTCGCTATGCATAATAATTTCAATTTCCATTCCAAGTGTTGAGAGATTGAAACTCTCCCACCTTGCCTTTGCGGATGACCTTATAATTTTCACAAGGGGTGACTATCCATTAGTTGCAATTTTTCATGAAGCCCTGAAGGACTTTGGTGAAGCCTCGGGTCTGCAGGCCAACTCCTCAAATCTAGCATTTTTCTGGCCGTCTGGATAAATATGATAGGAATGCCATCATGGGCCTTGTCTTACAGAAGGAAACATGCCATTCAGGTATTTGTGTGTGCCTTTATATGGGGTTTACCTAAAGATAGTAGACTATGCTCCCTTAATTGACAAAGTATCCAGCATTCTCCTTACTTGGGCAGGCCTCAATCTATCCTATGCCGGAAGATTGGGAGTCATTAGCTTGGTGGTGCAAGGAATAGAAAGCTTCTGGTTGGGTGTTTTACCAGTCTTAGCAGTTATATTGGACAAAATTAGCTCCATGTGTAGATGGTTTCTTTGGGGCAGCGATTCTGTGAGGGTTTCATAGAACACTTTGTGTTTAAGAAAAAACAGGGTGGCTTAGGGCTTAGAGATACAAGAAAATGAAAATATGCATTACTCTCTACAGACATATGGAATATACATGCCAAGAAGGATACACTATGGTGCAAATGAGTCCATCATTACTATGTTAAAGAATGGGTCAATTTGGGAGATCAATGTGAGGAAGGATTTCCCTCCCTTAGTTAAATTATTGCTCTCAATAAGGGATAGATTAGTGGAGGCAGAAGTTTATTTCAATACTGCTGTTAGCCGACTGTCCTCTTGGGGCCTTGACAGAACTCCAAGTACTTCGATGGCTTATGAGTATTTGAAAGGGACTGGACCAAGTCAGATTTGGTCCAAAGTTGTCAGAGATCCCAGGTTTCTTCCAAAGTTTTCTTTCCTATTGTGGCTTGCAATTTCGGGAAGGCTCCTGACTACGGACAAATTGCATTTCTTAGAGATGGACAAGACTTGCAAATTATCTAACCAGCAGGAGGAGAATATTTCACATCTATTTTTTGCTTGTCCTTTCACTGCAAATATATGGAAGTTCATCAAGGAATGGGCGAGACTTAGAAGAAAATGTCGACCAATCGAAGCAGCCTTAAATGGCTATTGAAGGAAAACTGAGGGACATCTTAGAGGTGCACATGGCGGAAGTTATGTTTTCCTGCAACTTTGTATTAATTATGGAAATATAGAAATAGAATTATTTTTTAGCTTTATTAGCATATAGATATTACATTGTATGCAAGATCAAAATACATGTATACAAGGTTATCTATACCTTGTATCCCCATATTTTCACCTGATGCTTGGGGTTTCTTGTTGTATTTCGATTATGGGCAGTTTCTGTGAATGTATGTTTGGGTCCATGTAATCGTTCGATTGTCGTGGGTATCCCGCGTGTATTTGTACATTCTCTTGTTGATCTATAATATATTTACATTTAGAACAAAAAAAAAAAAAAAAAAAAAGAAGGGTCTTCTCCTAACAAAGCACAAATATCATCAGAGCCAACACCCACTTGAAGAAACTGCTCTTGCAAACCCTTTAAAGGTTTACCTAGGATTTCCAAAACAACAAGATCGCGTCAGGTAAAGAAAGGAGTTAAAACAAATAGAATAACATTTTAAGACAACATACCTGGTGCAACCACACCTGCGCAATTCCTTTTTTACCCGAGAGATGCCGCCCTTTCGGGGGGATTGCATCAACAGTAACACTTTGAGTAACTTTCCACAATTTTGGTATATCAGTGGCAGCAGCACCTACTGCATGGGAATGAGTAACTGCTGAAGGATTCGACATGCCACCCATTTCGGAAGCCAAAGTAGCAACAGTCAAATAAAACATATACTCGTTTCCTGCAGAAACAAAATCAAGCACAAAGAAGTCCGCATCAAAGGAATTACAAACAGCCAGACAAACAAAAATTCAAAAAGAACCATGAGACAACAGATAAAGACTTTCCGGATACTAATGTAGGACAGTTCTATCGAACACTCCTCCATAATCAGCTTTTCAATAGAGTTCGTGACTAGCTCTCCCTGAGTTAATGTTAGGTCAGATACTTATCAATTATCTTCCCGTAATATTGTAACTCAGCGTCCAATTTCACCAGGGGGGCTAGGCTAGAGCTTGCGGGCAGTCTAAGATGACTTTAAGGAAGTGTAAGGATCCTGCAGAAAGAAATACCGACCTTTCCAATCCTTTATGTTGGAAGGTTTCGAAAAGACCAAATGCTTTTTCGATGTACAAGTATACCACCCACCTTTGCCATAAAAAACACCATAATATCTTTGAAATAAATCACAATTTGTGGGAACACCAAGTGCTCGACAGATAATTATAAAACCCACAAGATGTCTTGCAAGCAGAGGATGAACTTGGCTAAACGGGAGAGTCCAGAACTTCAAAACTTCGACAACGAATGAGTGAAGAGTAAAACATATCCCAGATTTTAGGTACTCCTCATACTCAGAGTAGCACCCAGGAGGAGGAGAACACGCCCTCGCATCTGCGTTTAGACGTAAAAGAACATACTCATCCGGGATCGATACTTGTCTCGCAAACCCGCTAAGGCTATAGCCATTATTGTGCTTTCACAAATAGTAGCCTGACCTTCAAACCCTTCTGGTTCAGCCTGTTTACCAAATACAACCATTATTGTTTTGGGAGGAACATGTCATTAGAAACCCATGGTTCGCAAAAAAGAGGGAAAACAACTTCAACAGGATAAAATTTATACTTCAGACTAGTAGAGCAAATAAATATGTGAACATTACCTGAAGGAGTAGTCAGGACGGAGGTTTCCTCGGGAGGGGTATGGCCGGTACTCTGACTGCCGAAAGAAGCCATATCTTAGATACGGGATATGGACACTAGGAAAATCGAAAAATTGAACACAAAAATCGAATGTGACGAAGACAGAAAAAGAAGGAAGAAGCAAAAAACATACCACCTACCATCACATTTAAAAGGCACAGGAAATAGAGCAATGGGATAGGAAGCATCTCCCAGAAGCCAAAAAGCCGTGTCTAAAGTAAGAGGCACGTCAGGTAAGCAATGCAACTTTTAAAGGAATGGCAGATGATGGAACAAACCCAATCGTCCAACACAATCAACTCCATCAAGGCCCAGCCCAACCTAAAGGAAAAACAAATAGCTGTTGGGCTAAAACTAACTCGGCCCAAAACGTGGCATGAAAGACCAGAAGCCTTGCTAAACGCTTGTAAAAAGGTCTCTTCTCCACTCATTAATGCTAGATCTGACTTCTAGCTAATAAATGCTCTTTACTTCTCTACCAACCTTCTCGGAGATCGTCACTAACTTAGGCATCGAAGAATGTTTGGGAAGTTAGTCTCATAAGGTCTCTAACAACCTTTTGTTTTTCAAGGATTTAGAGCGGTTGGTAGTTAAAAATTCATCGGAAATCATGATTATGAATTTAAGATGGCAATTAGGAAGAGCTACATGCGTTACAATCTATCATGCTTTTCAATTAGACAACTTCCAAAATCATCACAAGTCTTTGATATAGAGATGGATTGAAAAACTAGCTCATAGGGACACAAAGGCCTCTGGACCTTTCAATAATTTATCTTGGATGAACTTGAGTAATTGATGACTCATCTACAGATGTTGGCGTTGACTTTATCATAGATTTATGAGATTTGTCTATAACTATCCCTGACAAATTCTACCTTGTGTTGCCAGCGAAGAGTGCAGGTTGCTGAGGCACGACAGTGTCACCGAATTACTGTCTAGCATGAAAACCACCGAAGACAGGTTATGGTAGGTCTCTGCTCCGCATCTTCTTGAACACATAGTAACCCCAAATGAATGAATACACTTAATAGACTTGGTTTCGCGGTCAAGAACTGATCCAACAATGCTAATGGCTTTTCATTCCTCCAGTTCTTCCAAGCCTGCACAAAATTGGTTCTCTTAAAATTCAGAAAACCAAAGTTGGGAACCGACAGCGAAAGAACGTACACAAACTATATATAGAGAAAAGATGAAAACAACGAACACAAGAATTTAACATGATATCTAAATTCACGACTCGAAATAATAAATCTCTACTATATAATTTTTGCATGGAGAAAATTACAAATCTTTCCAAGACAATTCACCGTCTGAGTTGGACACCCACAAACGGCACAAAGATCTATACTAAGATAACCTATTTATAGACATCTCTTCTCTCAATTATTCTCAACATTTTCAATAATGGGATTGAGAAATTCTATTCTTAATGAGATGTTGAGAGGAACTTGAGAAATATAATCCTAACAAATCTTTCATTTTTATCAATTTCCTTATCCTGACAAATTAACCGTGATTAATGAAGATGTTAATATAATTAATGATAATGAGGTGTTAATTAAATTAGCACTCACATAGGTTATAAGGTCTTCACTGCCATCTGATTTGATAGAAACATTTGTTCCTCTTGCCGCTTATAATCTCTAGTACAGGAACATCAAAACTATACATCTGACTTTATCGAGATCTGGCCATTCATTACATACTTTGGAGACATGTAACCACTGCTTAAGTTTTACAACAATAATTAGTACAATTCAAAAAAAATATAAAGATATTATATATTAATTAATTGGAAAAATGTTGTTTCTTTCTTTCTTCCTTCGTGTGGTCGGAGTTGTTCAAGGAATTAAGTTGGGGTGTTCAATGTTCACCTGATGATAATAGATTAAATTTGATTACTCCAAACTCATGAGTTGATCTCTCAACTCAAGCAGCTCCAGCTTATTGATTTGTATTTTTCTTTTTTCTTTCATCCTATTCTAAAATGGAAATTTCAGTGAATTGATACAGACGGGAGTTGGAAGAACAGGATAGGAAATTACCCTTAAATTTTCCTTCTTCCTGAGTTTTCATAAAACAATTTAAAACGCCCAAAAATTTCACCAAAAAAACCTTTCTAGGCTAGCTAGCTAAATGGGGCAAAATTGGAAAACAAAGAAAAGAGTACTCTTACCTCCTCCATATTAATACAAGGGTGTCTCGCAAAATGACAATTTTATCCTCTACTAAATGGCAAATGGGTGCTGCCCGGCATGAATTACGCTCTCGAACCCGTAAATTTATAATTATTTTGAAATATTTATTTTGATATAATGAGATACTCTTGAACCTATAAAATAAAATATTTATTTTGATACAGTAAAATACTCTCGAATTCGTAAATTCGTATGTTGCACGAATTTCAGGTGATGAGGGATGGGTGTCTCTAAAATATATAGAAATTTATATGCACATAAAAAATGCTAGACAGAAGACGAGAAGAGAATGAGAGCTTTCTCCAGTGGGGCAAAATCAGTCATTGTCATTTTTTTTTCCTTGGAAATTAGTCATTGTTATTGATGATAGTACCAAAAGTTAAAAATCAATGTTTGAAACTGAGAGGGGAAACTTCTTTGAAGCTTAGAACATGTCACAACAGTGCCTAATATACATACCCATTCATAGAAAACTCGGAAAGTGATTATGGAAATTGTGAACTGTGATGAACTCGTCAAAGTAATGCGCATGACCAAGTTCGGCATAGTAGTGGACAGGATATAAATGAGATAAGTTAATTGCAAGTCGCTCGATGCTAAATTTAAGTTTTATTAAGGCTGACTCAATACCTCGTTGAGCCTATCAAACTCATATATA